>OX596182.1:2402500-3002500 GCA_951394245.1 Cyclophora punctaria
CATGTCAGAGGCTTTTAGGTGGTCCAAAAACTTCTACACCAGGATTGTCCACTAACCTACTCATTTTACTTATTTATAGACATTCATTAAATGACATTATATTAACACAACAAAATAAAACTACGAATACGAAAAAATGATTGAATTGATGTAATAAATATTTTTTACATCAATGTCGGTTTTTAAATTGAATCAAAGATAGGAATAAAACTGTAACCGGTATTGGAATACCGGTATTAATTGATCGTACCAGTCGGCTTGTCGAGTGTACTCCGAACGACAAATTGGCATCATAGAGTTATTCAATGGCTGGCTAACTATTTTATTTCCTTGAAAATATCCAATGGAATATGAAATGAAATTGTATGAAAGAATCAATTAATTAATGCTGTGCATTAAAAAGGTATTGAGAGGTAAAGTGCAGGTTGTGTTACACGGTTTATTAACGTATTGTTTTGTTTTGTTAAATGGGTATGAAATTGTAGGATTATTTCGTTGACTGATATATTTTGTTGTGAGTACTTATCGTATTAAGTACCCATAACATTATTTAACAGTTTTTACAATTAAAGTCTTCGCTGAAGTGATTTATTTAACAACTAGCAGCGCCCCGCGGTTTTATCCGCGTTGTGTCCCTTCCCGTAAGAATTTCGCAATGAAAAATAGCCTTCCCGTCGAATGTGGCTATCCATTACAAAAATAATTATTCGAATCGGATTGGTAGCTTCTGAGATTAGCGCGTTCAAAAGAACAAACTCTTCAGCTTTATTTTATCGGTACTTATAGGCTCTCTGTACGTTTGGTTAAAGTAAAAAAAAATTGTATGACTCTATTTTCAACAGCCAGCATTCAAGATTGCTCGAAAAATACTGGTTTTTGAAACGCTTCTGTAAAATATCAACTACGTGGATAAAAAAATTGTTCTACATATTTCAACGGTTTTAACACACGAAAAAAGCGCTTGAATTATTCAAAGAATAAAATATCTAAACGTCTGCGTAAAATAAAGCTCTCTCCTTTCAAACAAAGCTTCGGTACCCTATTCAATAAAGCTATAAATGTCACCATATTGTTTGAATTTTATTAAATTTTTTGAGGATTTAAACCTGACTGGAATCGCAGTAAATTCCGCCGGTGCGCCAAATGTTATAGAAGTGATGTCATCTTTGCAGTAATATTGAAACCGCAAATCTTTTCAAGCGGTACGGGGTTAATGTTTGAGGTTCAATCTATGGATAGTGCGGGAAACAAAAGATTTTTCAAATGTTGGGTCATTGACTTGTTAAATTTTCGTTGTCACCATTGTCATTATAAGTAAAACATTAAGGGAATCGTTTGTTCGTTTGTCTTCTTGTATAGGTACCTTTATATTTTTGTTATTTATTTTCACAAGCCAAGTTTCAAAACACTGATTTAATTCCAATAATTTAAAATCCTAAAATTCCTTACACCAAATTCCACAGTAAAAAAAAGACATTAAAAATTTCAATCTCAAGAATATGCAGCCGTAGCCGGGGGCAAAAAGCACTATTTTAATATCCCCGTTCGTATCGGTTATTGAATCATAAGAATCCTCGTTTCCCCTAAGAGGGCGCTTCGGTCCGTGTAGACTATTTTTTAATCCTTTTACAGTAACTGATGCACTTTTAATACTGAAAATGAAATATTTAAAAGCAAATGTCGACTCACAAATATAGATTTAAAAGAAATAATGTGGTAAGTTTAATAATGTTGGATTTAATTAAAACCTTTTTTATCTAAAGTCTTGTTTGATTTAGGGGTTAAGTTTATATCTGATATCTTTTTATGATGGATTTGAAAACTTTATCTTATAATTCAAAAATATAAGATGGTAATTTTCATGTGCTTGAAAATCGCGTGAAGTATATTATTATCATTTGTTATTGTTTAATTAACCGACTCCTCTGAAAAGAAGGTTCTATATTTGACACGAATATGGTGTACATACGTGTATATGGCTACACTAAAATGTAGAGTATACATATGTTAGCTGACTTTAAAAAAATATGCCCTCGATAGGACCCCTAATGTAAGTTTAAATGCCACAATGTTACAGTCTTCTGTGACCACGGTACCTGTAAAGGGGCCGAAACGTCAGATACAAATGTGAATTAAAAGCGAAGTGTATAGGGATAGTATAGTTTCAATTTAAAACGAGTATTGTTCGCAAATAAGAAACCAGTTACTTCAACAAAATAAACCTAAAATAACTGCACATTAACAAAAAACTTTACCCAACAGACTTGCCGAAAGAAACTACTCGTATTTTGTTCCAACTTACCCCTGTTCACCCCGTAACATAATCTTTATCACACCTTGAAAGTTTCAGCGTATATCACCGTATTACCCAATAAAATGAGTCCAAATCGATCACATCCCCTCTTATCAGTTGCACCCCCGTAGCGTAGCTGTGGGGGATCAAAAGAGGGACCAATGACTTTCCTATTATAGTTATAGAGTATACACACCTTTAGTGTTGCAAGAAATTGGGTGAAAAGATCTTGCGAGAGATTTGGTTTATAGCGTTTTTGTTTCAGTTTTATTTTTACTGACTGATATCTTCAGTGAGAGGCCTTTGCCCAGCAGTGGGACATTACAGGCTAAGACTTACTTACTCATCTTTACTTGACGCTTTTGCGTCAAGTATTTAAGTCAAGAGCTATTAAAAGTTTGGATCTTAGTTATATACCTATTTCATTCTACATTAAAATTTAACATGAGTAACAGGAATTGAACCCGGACCTCAGTCTTGGCAGGTGAGTCAACATACCACTAGACCACCGAGGCGTAGTTAAATGTAATAAGTTAAAATATTTAACGTCCGTAAACTATGCAACAATAACGCAAGTAGGACAGCCAGTTACCCGCAGTGCTAAGCGGTGTTCCCCTAACCGCATTTTGAGTTTTGCTCACGCTTATACTAAACTTAGTTAACTAAAATTTCAACATTAATTTTACTCATATTAAAAACACATTGGGAAGTTGAAATTGCTAAGTTTCGTGTAACGTGTGGTGTGAAGTTTCATATATTTACAAATAATAATGTGAAAACTAGTTGGTGAATTGTAGAAGTTTGGGAAAATATAGTACTTATATCGGAATTTTGGGAAAACTGTAAAATGTATAATCAAACTATGAAAATGTTGAGTATACAAATAACTTTATTGTACTCAACCCGCTTTAGATATCAATGAGATTTTTAAATATAATAATCGTTCGTTCCACCCGCGATCCAAAAGATGGCACTACTGTGAAATAGTTGTTGATCGGGTGACATTATTTTCCCCGATTTAGTGAGGTCGCGTACCTATACATTTAGAGAAGGAATAGATCTTTATCAAATTAGTGAAGATACGAGTACAAAGCTATATAACTCTAAGTTGAATAAAACTTTGCTTGTCAAATACACAGATAATTTTATAGGTTAAACAGCTATTAACGAAACAAATATAATTCAAAATAATCTATAATATAAAAATGAATCGCTGAATCTGTTGCTAAGCGCATAACTTCAGATTGACTGCACCAAATTGGATGATTTTTTTTAATGTGTTCCTTATTTTTAGGACAAGGTTTTTATATAAAAAAATAAGGAATAAAAATCTTTAAATTCCCACGAGAACGGGGGCGCTGCGGGTGAAACCGCGGGGCACAGCTAGTTTTAAATAAAAAATGTTTTCGTCAACAGACTATACTAAACAAGCCCACTAAACTATAGCTCAAAATGTCGCTACTAAACATACGCCACACAACATAAATATTTCACCAAAATGCATGTTATAACAGCATAAATTAATACTACTTTGTTGCCCCTAGGTGCACCTACACACATAATAAATAAAGCTTAACCATGCTTTGGCCTTTAGCCATGCCATGCCCTGTACCTACGACACGTTTGTAGCCTAACAAAGCGTCTATGTCATTATTATTTAGTTGTATATAAAATGTGGTTAGTCGATGAGTTTAGTGAGATAGTAACTAATTGGATGGGAAGGCTACTTCTCCTTCTTTCGAGTGAACAGCGTAAAATTATTATTAAATAGTACTGGCAACGCCCCACGGTATTACCCGCGTAGTGCCTTTTCCCGAGGGAATAGCGAGTTAAAAAATACGTTTCTGTGATTTTTCTGATTATTTTAGTTTTCTGTGACCGCGGTTCCTGTATAGAGGATATACGAAACGTCAGATAAAAATGTTAAATAAAAGCGAAGTGTATCTGTATACGTAGTTTCATTTCAAACGTATTTATAAGAGTACTTAATTTTATCTTTCCAATATTTCCTTTACACAAAAACTCCAACAACAATAAAAAAACTACATCTTTCACCAGAAACAGCTAACAATTGGACCACTGCGAGCGACATCAATTGAATCGGGATCTCGAGTCAAATCGAACTCATCTCATATCGATTACAATTCGCATTGTGTACCGAATAATTGCTGCATTGAGGATTTACATTGAGAAACCTGTCTTTTATCGATTTTCGAATCGCAATATTCATTAATTCATAATATTGTGGTCTTTATCGAGTCAACATGGTTATTATTTATACTTTTTAAACTCACACGATTTGCACTCATTATACTAAATGAAACGGGTCAGTATCGCGTTGGATAATTTAACGTCACGGGATAACCCCGTGACCACGAGCGGTGTAATCCGCTCGAAACGTCGGGTACGTATTTTATTATAATACGTTAAATTATCCAACGCGATACTGACCCGTTTCATTTAGTATAATGGTTATTATTTATTTACTTATATGTGTCTAGAATTTGGCCACCTCTATCGCATTGTTACTGGCTTTATAAATGCATATAAAATGTTGTATTATTTTACGTAAAAATAAATTTATTGTATTAATAAGTAAGTTAGGCACTGATTTTGTTATTTCAATCAACTTCTGAATAAGGTTTTGCTAACATTCCTATGTATTTCCTTAAAACTATTAATTTAACCCGAAATCCGATTGACCGATTCTCGTTTGCTCGAAACACGATCCACCAAAGCATCGACGAAAGCACATTTTCAAAATTTTCAAACACCGACAAGACAAAACAAAAGGTTAATTACAAAATAACTCTATTATAATAAATTATGAAGTTACAAACTTTCCTCCGCCAAAAAGATCAAACAAAAGTGAAAATTTTGAATCAACACCAAATATAGAAAAACGCTTGGAGCCCTATTAAAGTTATTTAGGAGAACCAACACAAAAGGAAGTACAACAAAGGGACCTATTATGAAAATTAATATATCTCCGAAGATGTAAAGAGATATATATCTACAGAGATATAGGTAAAAGCATTCCGTTGATATTCAATTCTGAATACATAATTTTTAAGGTGAATCCGTGATTCTTTTAAGATAAAATCGCTGGAGTGGATTTCTTAATCGAGGCGACTCAGTTTGCTGTAAGCGTTGTACATTGAGCTGCCAAATTCTATAGATACCTATTGGAAAGATTTTAAACGTTTGTTACTTTTTGTGTTATTTAGTAAATTATGAATGAGGATTAATTCAGTTAGAGGCTGAACTTTGACGAACATGATGGGATGGCAAAACAAATAATAGATAGACCAAAAATACTTTAGAAATAGAAAAAGTTTTGAACCTCAAAGGAGCAACTTAACAAAATAATTACAATAATATTATTTACCAATACTTCAAACAACATCATTTTCATCACTATTTCCGAACCTTAATTCGGATCATCTACCATAACAGCTCCAAGTTTTGAATTTAAACTATGTTTAAAGGAAAACTTCGCCCTTATTTTATCTGACTGATGTGTCATGATGGAGCCGATGATATGTGACGATGGAGCCAGAACGTCAGTTAGAAATGTCCGTAAACATAGTTTCAATTCAAAATGAGTAGTGTTCGCTCAAACCAGCAACTCCAAGTTTTCTAAATCCACCCTCCAGATTATTACTACCTTTAAATTTTTTGGTCCTTTTGCCGACCGGCGAGGCGACAATCTTTTCTCGGATGATTCAATTGAACGGGGAAGGTGCAGCGCAATTGTGTCCCGGATAATACGAGACGTCTTTTGCCTTATTTGTAGGACGTGGACCGTTGATAGAATTGGAATTAGCTTTATTTAGACCTTTAGGGGTGTGTGAGGCGCAATGAGTTATCTAATATGAAATAGAGACGTGGTGAAATCTGTTTGAGAATAGTAATCAACATTTCATTGAAGTTAGGCGTTAGTAACTCTGCAGCCTGCCTCCGTGGTCTTATGGTCTGAGCTGTCATGGTTATGTTTAAAATATTATAAGCTTGTAATTATTGGTACCGATTTATAATTAAATAACATATTTAAATATAAAATGTATTAGAACAATATCAAAACCCTTACCAACCGAACCCGAAATTATTACAAAAATATATTTACCACAACATAACATAAGGAAGTAAATCTGTGTGTGGACTTCAAGGGAAGAAAATTTGATTTGTACGACGAACTAAGTAGATCCCAAGAAAGGAAAGGAACGATGAAAATTGTTTCGAAATAATGTCTCTTATTGTTTTCTTTTGACTTTGTGACGTCAAAAAATACGAAAAAGTTATATGAAATTCACGTGGCGACACCTGTCGAGTAAATTCAAAAATATTCCTATTATAACTTTATCTTCGAGTGAGATTTGGTGATTCTTATGTCAAGTTTGTGAGCTGAGTCGAGTTTGGGTTGTAGGCATACAATTGGATTATTTTTGAGCATATTGCAGATTTGTTTCGAGTTAAGTATTGCTAAACGGTCTAGGCTATTATTAGATATAGTCAGTTCTATTGAACGTCAGACATAGCAAATCAAATGAAGGAGTTTCTTTATTCTTCTCGTCTTGCTCTTTGGTTGAAACTGAATAGGATCCCAACTCGAAAGTTGCTTAACCTTCCACGGACTTAGCCATAGCTGTCATTAAATGGTAAAAGATATTGAAATCGTCAATTTCGTTATTTTCTACCTGTATTTCTTTATTCTGTGGTCAATATTGACGTCATTTTTCATGTTATTATTTGTGCAAATTAAAAGTTCCAGAAACAAATCATTTGCTCACGCTGTACCGTTATTCTTTACCCTCCCTTACCCTTCTTAAACAATTCAAGTTGCATCAAAATCACTAAAGAATTCCAATCAAAATACCTCCAAACTAAAATCCAAACAAAATCCTACTGCATCCCAAACTCCAATACATTAATCTATCCCCACACAAATTAGTTTCACGATGGACTAGTCATTACGCCTGGCGTCGTTCGAGCACTAATTATCTTTACGCACCATTTGCAATGTCGATTAACAATTTCCCGATACGGACCATTGTATCGCGGAACCCTTTGTGAGACCGTTTAGGGTTCCGCTGGGAAGCCAATAAGGAAAATTGGGGATAAAAAAGGTGGGTTTTATTGATGAGATTTTAGATTTATTTGGTTGGAAATATTTTATGGTATGTGTGTGTTTTTAAGCACGTGTAAAAAAGTTGTTGGTATAGTAAAATAGTATAGATCTTATCGCGCGATAGAGATTGGCGGGAGAAGGCGAAAGATAAGGACGGTTGGCAGTGTTTGGGGGAGACCTTTGCTCAGCAGTGGGACAGTATAGGTTAGATTTAAAAAAGGAAATAGTATTTTTAAATCATAACACGTCATATTAAAAAAGGCGATTCACTGAAATAACTAAGATCAAACAAAAATCTTTTACTAAACATTATTAAAAGTAATACGTATTCATGATATTGAATTTATGCGAATTTAGTTTAGTCCCAGACGTTACAGATCAATGAGTTCTTACTTACTTAATGCGTACCTCTAATTTAAACTGCTCTGTATTATAGGAGTACAAATCTTTATAAACCAAATAGCGTAACATTAAATTAACAACAAAAACAACTCCCAAATTCATCCCAACAAATCCAAAAATCTAACTGAAACTACTCTACGACACTATAAGATTTTCATCCCTAGCCATTAATCCCTGGGCCCCATAATCCCGGGGGCCCAGCCGGGCCCACCTGAGTCCGTCACTGTCGGGCCCCAGACGGATAAATCTTCTGCTGTACGGCCCTGTTTATCCTGCGGCTCTAGAGTACATACCTGGATAGATCTTGACTGAGAATGCTTGTTTATTGTTTACCTACGTGTTAAGATAAATAAACATTTTACAGGCCAAATTTACATACTCGTACGGTTGATTAGATCAAAACTAAGATTTAAGCTTGTATTAGGAATTCATGTTCCTGATACTAATACAATTATAATATAACTAGCAGTGCCCCGCGGTTTTACATGCGGTGTGCCCGTTCTTGTGGGAAATATGCATGCAAAGTCTCAACCCGATTGGTTTAAAATTGACAAAGTTTCATACAAACTTTCATCCCCTATTTTATCCCCTTGGGGGTAGAATTTATCAAAATCCTTTCTTAGCAGATGCCTACGTCATAACATCTACCTGCGTGCCAAATTTCAGCCCGATCCGTTCTGTGGTTTGGGCTGTGCGTTGATAGATCACTATGTCAGTCAGTCAGTCACCTTTGAGTTTTATATATTTAGACTAGCACGCCGGTGAAACCGCGGGTTGCTCTACTAAAGATATAAAGAATAGATATATACACAAAAATGCCTAAACATAACCCTGCTACATTTTCCCACATCCAATCCGTGCTACCAACTTTCATAACAGCAACAACAATAAAACATAAAGATACACACAACAATTCTCCACGCAAGCTTCAGCGAAGACGGTGTAAACGTCAAGGTGTCCGTCAGGCTAATCTGACGGCTAGACCGCGCTGCACCTGACAATTTAGAGGTAACCTTACGTAAGTTAGGCGGTGTAAGTTAGACGGCTAGTTAGAGAGCGTTGGTAAAATTGAGGTATGAAATGGTTTTGTACTGAAATTAAGTATTGAGTTTGGGTTTAATCTAGTGTTTGTTTTTTTTATTTTATTTGACACTATTGAAGGTGGTAATTCTTGTGGCGCTCGTCGCATGGCTTGAGTAAGTAATTTTAACTTTAAGCTATTGTTTTAATTTTAACTTAAAGCTTTAAGCAATGTGCAGCTCGGCCGCCACTTGGATGGGTGGCCAAAAATCGTAGTATTGTCTTAGCGCTACCGTTAATTACTTGTCCGTCCAGATTGTTTTAATCTTAAGACCATTTCTAAAAACTACGACTACAGGGTTAGCCGCTGACGTACTTAAACTTAATTTAAGTGCGCCCATGACGTCATTTAATCAAAAAACTTGCACAAAAATAACTGAAAAAATATTCTGCCGAACGATAAAAAACCGTAAAAATACATATTTTTCGTAAATCCATCGTTTAAACCAATTACCTATTTTTATAAAAACCGATCCAAAATAAACTAAATTCAGTTTTTAAATTGCGCCACAATTTTCTAACCTGCATCGCAAAACTGATCTTTAAAACTTTTCCAACTCTATTTAGTTAGGTGTAAAGTTGAAAATTGTCTGTCCTATAAGTTGTGGAAGGCTGTTACGTGAGATGTGTGTTCCTGTCAACGAAAAATGGAATCAAAGTTAGCTTTCGGTAGGTTTTCGAACTAGTAACTAAGCGAGTTAGGAAAGTTTAACTTTATGAACTAAACTCGAGTATTTTGTACACTTTGATCCATTCATATGATGTGGAATATGCAATATAGTTACAAACATTATAAAAGAAATAGTTAAAAGACTTAACATTCAGAGATTTTCATTAAATCGACACACAACAACGTAACGTAACGTGGGTGTAATTTTTCATAGATTACATGTCAAAATGTATCATTAAGGGTGAATTGCACAAACACAGAGAGTTTCTTAATTTGATTTAGCGTTTAAAACTTATTTAAAAAACAAATGACGTTCGTTTGAAATGGTGTTCTAATTTTGCACTATTTTCAAATTCCAAGGGACAGCTTTTGTTCCTAATACATATTTGGGTACTTAATTGATTTAAGAGTTTTTGTGCAATCCGCTCCACCAAGAAAGCATTTGAAGTCTCTGAGTTGACTGGGGTTTGAGTAATACATAAAATCTTCTAAAGAAAATCGCAACAAAGTTTGGCTTTAATGTTTTTAGAATCAAACTAATTATTAATTAATTATTCATGATCGTGATTAATATATGTTTAGGTGTTTTTACGTTATATCTTGTAGTATTCTAATATATGGCCAAGAATAAAATATTATGGAATGTTTTTTCTAGAGAGAACTAAAACATAATTCTTAACCAAGCAGAAAATGTTGACTCCATTTTCTAACAAACAAGATCAAATCCGAACAATGCCGTCACATATTACGCGACCTAAAATCCTCGAAAACTCACGACACGTTTCGAAAAAAAAATTGAAATAAATAAAAAAAAACAGGTAAAAACCGGTTCGAACTAGTAGCGAGACAACATGCGCCTACCGAGCCGTGGACTTGGCAAAAAATAAAACATGTTATCCCACGTTTTGCTACTGAATTTTGCTGGCAAGCGCTTTTACAGTGGTCCGGCTGAATAATATATGGAGATAGTGCAGCGCACTATCTATGATTTTAGTGCTCTTTGCTGTGTTCTATTTTTGAAAACGTGATTTTTTCATTAACATAGTTAAGTGTTTTCTAATGGTATTAGGTAATAAATACTTTTTGTTGTCACTGCGATTTTATTCACGGTGTCTACGATGTCAATCTGCACGTTGATTATCCTTAGCAATTATTATTATGCCCTATTATATACATATACCAAATAATACATAGGTAAATATAGTTTTTTTTCATTGTGAGATTTCATGAATTACATAGACCTTCAATTATGAACAGTTTAAATTAAAAAGCTTAGTATTCGGTGATTTAGTAAGTTAACAGTTGCTTTGAATCGCCGAATGTCCGTCGTCACTATCACTGCAGCTGTCTTTGAATTCCTTAGGGTCAGTACACATCTGGAAAAAAATACACATTAGAATCTGACAAAAATCTAATTAAAGATCGAGCTCCAACACCTAACCGCCTCTCCGTCATCGACAATACTAACTTGACTACACCTGACGCATTTTCCGTTATATGTATACCGACCCTTATACAGTTGCGGTCACCTCATGCAGCGATCGACTTACTATAAGGAGGTCCAATAAAACTATTTTGGAGGGGAATTATTGTACGTTCAGAACTTAATATTTAAAGTAATCGTAGTAGTAACATCAAAACAACTTGATTTTCCACGCAGCTAGTTAAACGATCCAATTTGATCCCTTTTTAAGCAAAACGTTTTCATTTAGAACTGGTTCTATATAGTTTAGTTGAAACCGCCAAAATAGGGGCCATTTCCTTTACCTTCCTGAATGAGTCTCACGTACTTACTTTCGTACCATTTATATTTATTTGCTACCCTATTTTATGTTCTATCGTTGAAAGGATAAGGTCGAAATAATCTAAAAATAACATCGGTTTTGTATGAAAGTGTTCACGATTCTGCCGGTCCTAACTTGCTGAGGTGCGAAATTATTTCTTGAATTTTTCCTGAATTTTTTTCTTATAAAAAAACATGAATTGGGAAAAAATAATGATAAGGATTTGGTTTGAGGTGAGATATAAAACGTTGAAAATAGACTGGAGTTATTTTTGAATTACTTTTTTTTACTGTATTTATAATCTTCTGAGGCTTTTGCTCTGCAATATTACTTACAGATATTACTTATTTTTTATTTAATCTCTACTAATCTTTAGTACTCATGTAATGTTACTCTAATACTACTACTACTAGTCAAGTTGACTCACTCCAATAGGTAAAGTGCAAGACATACGAGATAGTGCGGGTGGGAGCCGAGTGCGGGCCGGTTGCGGATCGCTTGACGTTGATGTCACACTCTCCCACAGCGGGCGTTATAGCCCGCACCCGCACTATGCACGTCTTAGGGCTCCCACACAAAACTGCGATGCGATGCGATGCGAATTCGCATCGCAGAAACTTGCGATGCGAATTTCTGCGATGCGATTTAGTGCGGCGAACCGTTTGGTAGGGTGACCATTCCTTGAAGTGTAGGCCGTACTGGACGTGTTTTTAGGAAGCGTAAGATGGATCGCAAAAAGATTATTGCACTGCTGTTATTGTTCAACTCGCCAGCTCGCCAACTCGCCAACTCGCCAATTCGCCAATGCCAAATGCACGGCCTTCAAGCCACACCTCCTTGCCCGTCGGAGTGGGGAGCGTGAGGTTTTTTCGTTACGGAATTTCTGGATTCGGTCCCCGCGCTCAAGGCCCGCGATAGAAGCTATGCAATAGCTTAATAGTTTTGTTATAAAACATATATATTATCTTTCCATTTATCACAAAAAATTTTTTTTTCAAAAGCCCAATTCCTGTCCTGAAATGTCCTGAAATGGTGTCACCAAGGATGACGTAATATGACAGGAATGTGCGATGCGAAGCAGATCGGAAATTCTTACGATGCGTCGTGCGAATTCGCAGATTTTTGCGATGCGATGCGAATTCGCAGTTTTGTGTGGGAGCCCTTATACCTATAACTTATTTTGAAATAGTAATAGAAACATGTTTTAAAGGCCATATTTACTTCCTTAATCTAATAATTAAATGTTTTATTTAAGAGACAGTATGCATAAACAGACATAAAGATACATCTTTTAATAATACAATAAGTAAATCTTATTACTTCAGATTCCAAGACAGAATCCAAGATGCAACTATTCGAATATAAATTGTGAAGAATAAGTATAAATAACTCAAATGAGTAATCGTAACTTCATTTAAAGTTTTTATATAAAGGCCAATATTATACAAAACAAAAACACTTTATTTACAAAGTATTTAATAATAACATAAAAACTACTTACTTAAAAAAATCCTTACACGTCCTACTTCGTAAAAAGTCGATATTTAATCTACATACTTTCAGCTATTCTATGTAAATACTGCTGGGGTCGTATTTAATAATTCTGGAAGGGTTGTCATAATATTGGTCGGTTTCAATGTGAGACCCGGTCTTGGGTTTTTGGGACACTGTTGATATTACGTTCTGTTTTCGAGATTTGCTAAGGACCGAATTCTGTTGAGATTATTTGACTAATATTATAATACAGATCTGTTACATTGTACATTATCCGTTGCTATTGAGTTGAGTACTAACGTTAGTACATATAACTCAATGTTACCTTTCAAATTACCTAAATGTGTAATCTATCCTAACTAATATTATAAATGCGAAAGTAACTCTGTCTGTCTGTTACGCTTTCACGCCAAAACGACTGAACCGATTTGAATGAAATTTGGTACACAGTTCAAAGTCCAAAGCCTGAGAAAGGATATAGGCTACTTTTTGTCGCAAAATTCCTGCGGGAACGGTTACAACGCGGGTGAAACCGCGGGGCGCCGCTCGTAACTTATAATTATAAGGGGGAAGACTTTTTCTAGCTCAAGAAAATATTATGTGCGCGAGCCCACTGAATCTGGGAAAATAACGAATGTGCGATATACAAAATTTTTACACTAACGCCATCTATTGGATCGCGGGTGGACTCACCGTGCGGAACAGGTAGTGTGTTATAAACTCTTAAACCATTTGAAATATTTTTCAGTGTGTTTCTTATTACAATGTCTCCTCACTTTTCAATACCAACGAATTGCTTTCCCGGTTACTTTCTACGGATAGTAGTCGTTATGTGAGCCATGTCAGAGGCCTTTGGCGGCTCAATAACTCTGACACCAGGATTGGTCAGAGTTACCATCCACTCGATGAAGAAGAAGAAGAAGAACATAAAGAGCTCAAATTTCAGAACCATATAATTCTGCAATCTGAAATAAAACATATTTCCTTTAGAGGCTGAGGCCTTTCAACTCCCTGTTGGACTACGGATCCTAGGCCTACCGGAGTTAACAATATAATGAGCTAGATTCTGCAAGTTAGTTTGGAAAATTCATGCTCAATTGCTGCGGGTTGGTGAATTGTAAACCAACAAAATGTTGAAACACAGAGAACAATAGATTAGAATCGTAATAACAGCAAAGCAACGGTTTTCCACTTCTTGGAGCTACTCAGTTCAGTGAGGAAAATGTACGTATTTAATGAATTTCATTTAAATTAAAACATGATCTCCCTTTTTCATCAAAAAAGATTTGAAATTCAATAGAGATTTCAATAGGAGATACATTCAACAAAACCATTCAGCCGTCAAAAGTTTATCAAAATGAATACGATAAAAAAATCCTGGAATTGGTGTTCGGGCCGCGATTAGGCCCTTAATTAAATTAAAAAGAAGTTAAACGAACCGGCTATCCTCAGAATGAAGCAAAATCAATTGAAACTTTGAGGGTAGATGTAACTTTTTTATTTCGTTTTTAAATGTTCCGACTGGGAATCGCGTTGTGATCTGATTTTAGTTACTGTTGAGCTCCTCATTTCACAGTTGTTTTATGCGATTCAAATATATTTTCATGGGTTCAACTTTTCAGTCGTTATTTCTACTGTCTGCGCTGTCAATAACTTTTTATTACTGAAATTTTTATATGTATGTTTCATCGATATAATGATATCGTGAAAAGAGAACACGCAGAACTGTTACATTTATCATCGAACAAAACAAAAGTTGCGCAATCATTCTCTTGAACTCAATTATTTATGCGTCAGGTTTTTGGATCTGATAAAATAGTTGGTTCAGAGAGACCGCAAAAACGGGAGCATGACATACGAACTTTGGCAAGAGCATTATTCACTTCGACTCCCAACAATGACTCGATTGTCAGAATCAAACGAATAATCGAGTAATCGAGACCGGCGCCTTTGTGCTCGGAACTCGTTAGGACCGGGTTTATCCGGTTCCAGCCGGTTCCCACCGGTTCTTAAGCGGTCCGCGCCGGTTCTTTGCGAAACGAAGCGCGTGTAAGTCTGTTTTTGATTGACACTAAGCCCCGAAATAATGGGTGTTGTCGATCGATAGATGCTTTAAATGAGGGTGGGCTAGGATTATTTTAGGAGCTTTAGATAAGATTTTTCTTTCTTAAATTGCTGTATTTTTATTTACGGCGGAACTTAGACTTTTGGATAAATCTAAAATATTACAAAATAAAATGAAAAGAAATCCAATTACGTAAGAGATATTGAAAAATCTTTACGTCTCAGTTCACTCAAATTAACTTCTAACGTTTTACTTATAAAGAAACGTCGCATCGTACCCTTTGAACTGCAGATCACAAATAACTCAAGAATATGTACGTCAAGATTTCCGCATCTCTAGTAGAGCCATTCATCCTTATTATTCCTATATCTATCTTTCAAAGATTTATGAAAGACATCTTGCGGAATCGAGTTCACAAAGGCATTGGGATGCACTTTATCAAGCGAAGCAACGTGGTCGTTACGATCTCGTCACGTAGATATAACAAATGTGCCATTGTGGTTCAATGCTTTGTGTGCAGTTATATGGCTATGACGTAATCGATAACGAATTCTGATGCTTTTGAATCGATCCGTGAAATGTTGAGTGGATCTTTGGGATGATGGAGAAATTTTATTTGATATTAATATTTGTGGGTCACTACATATTATAAAACAAAGTCCCCGGCCGCGGCTGTCTGACTATCGTGTTGGTCTGTTCACGATAAACTCAAATATTACTGCATGGATCTTGATGCGGTTTTTT
Source organism: Cyclophora punctaria (assembly GCA_951394245.1). Taxonomy (NCBI): domain Eukaryota; kingdom Metazoa; phylum Arthropoda; class Insecta; order Lepidoptera; family Geometridae; genus Cyclophora; species Cyclophora punctaria. The sequence goes on from OX596182.1 coordinate 2,418,161, forward strand.
AATAGATAGAGTGATTCAAGAGGAAGGTTTATATGTATGAAAATTCCCGAAATTCCCACGGGAACGGGCACACGCGGGTAAAACCGCGGGGCACTGCTAGTGTGCGTATAAAATATTAAGTTTTGCTCTCTGAATTGATGTGTTTATCTGTTTTGTGTGGGTGTGATGTTCGCTATGTGGGTTGTTATGAGAATTTATATGATTGTGGTGGGTTTGAGAGTGTACAGTATATATTGTGGTTGCAAGTGAGGTGCAATTAGCAAAGAAAATATTCATAGATTCTTGTGTTGATATTGACCAAGGTAACAAAGCAAAACGGTTACTTTATTAAAACACAGGCGTCACAGATGTACAAAGTTTATTTAAGCAGGTTTTCGACAATAGAGACAAAGCTAAATTTGATACAGTCCCGACCATAAATAGTATCGCCCAAAGTAACTTGAATCTATAAAATACGAATCGAATAACAAAAGAAACTAGAAATCCGAGTACATTTTAATCCGGTGTTGTTTTTCCTGGAGACAATTCGTAACAGATTGAATCCTTGAAAACCTCACAGAGTGAGCCAACCTGAGCACTAACACGTTTGTATCGGATTAAGGGAACATTGTTTTTGTATGAGTAAAAGATTTGTATATCATTTTTTGTTCCCAAATTGAATTCCAGTTAACTTTCTCCTTTTCTTTTTGTTGAGAATATGGAATTTGTTTTTTTAGTACGTTTTGTTATTTGTTTTGTTTGCGCAAAATTGAGGTTGGAATTGTTCAAAGGAGGTTCTTGGTTAGAAGATGAAACTAAGCTTTCAGCTGAATTGGTGTACGAGCTTAGGGTGCTTTCAAATTATGCGTTTCGTGTCGGACCGCTGCGGTGCCGAAGCCGTGCGTTTGTCGTATTGTGAACGTACGATCGTGTGTTTTCATACAAATCGAGCAGTGCGGCAACAGTGCGGCGTCGGTACCGCGAAATAATTTTAGTACGCACTGTTGCCGCACTGCTCGATTTGTATGAAAACACACGATCGTACGTTTACAATACGACAAACGCACCGCTTCGGCACCGCAGCGGTCCGACACGAAACGCATAATTTGAAAGCACCCTTAGAAGAAGATTATAGCGAACTCTCTGCCATTAACTAAAGTTAGTGATCAACCTTAGATTCAGACATTTTAAACCGTCAAAAGGCCTCCGTCACGGTAAAACGATTGAACCAACCGAGACCGATTTCTTAACGCGCCCTCCGATGCACGATAGCAATGCCACTATCGGCTACTCATCCAAGTAATGTCGAGCTGTACGTTGCTTAACAATCGCAATGAATTGTTACACTGATTAAGAAAAATAAACCCCAGAGTTTGCCACTGAAGATGCAAAGAAGAAGTAGTCTTCTAAGGGTGCTTTCAAATTATGCGTTTCGTGTCGGACCGCTGCGGTGCCGAAGCCGTGCGTTTGTCGTTTTGTGAACGTACGATCGTGTGTTTTCGTACAAAACGAGCAGTGCGGCAACAGTGCGTACTAAAATTATTTCGCGGTACCGACGCCGCACTGTTGCCGCACTGCTCGATTTGTTGATCATTACAGAGTACTACAATTCAATATAATTATTAGACTACACAATAACACTAGACCAAACCATCAACACAACCCAGCAACCAAAATTATAGTGATTAAAACATAATCTGTTTCATACTGCAGTTTCTATCTTAACCAACATAACAAGACACTTCCCATCATGTTATTGTATACGAAATAACGTCTAAAGTCCTCTAATTCGAGGTCTTGTTAAAATTGTTTCCTAGGATTAGATTGAAGAAGCGATGCACAGATTTGCTGGCGCTCTTGTAATCAGTTTGTAGGAGGTAAGTTTACGGTATTATGCATTATGAGTTGGTTATTTGGGTAAACTTGTATTTTGAATAGGGAATTTTATGAGGAACTTCGTAATTATGTATGTAGTGTACTTACTTTTAAAATAGTCTTGCTGTTTAATGGTATACAAGAGTACTTTGATAGCTTGGGAGTTTGTTTAGATTATGCGAATTTACAACCTAGAGAACTTGCGTACATATTTTTCTGTTATCTGTATCTTGAGCTGTGTGAAGCTTTTTTCATAGCTGTGGGATATTATTACCTAATACTTTTATTATAAGTTTAACGCATCAATTTCAGAACTTTAATAGACTATGTAGCAGGTCTTGAGGCGGTCAAAAAATCTCCTGACACCAGGGTTGGCCACTGTTCCTTCTACTTAGTTCCTTAATAGCAAGCAAAACAAAAATGTAGGTAATCACTACATAGTATAAAACAAAGTCGCTATTTTTGTCTGTTTGTTGGTTTTGATGCGGTTTTTTGTAATAGATAGAGTGATTCAAGAGAAAGGTTTTTATGTAAAAAAAATCCCGAAATTCCCACGGGAACGGGCACAACGCGGGTAAAACTGCGGGGCGCTGCTTCATTTTATAAACACCAACAAATATAGGTATTTTATTCAAAACACTTTAAACCCTTAAAAACACCATTTTTTTATTAACAATAATGCACAGCTAGACGCACAAACAATGAAACAAAACACCAAACTTTTAACGTCAGTTTAAAACAAAACCAAAGAAAATGAAAGCAGCAAAAGTAAAATACAAATCCCACAATCAGTTAGAGACATTCCAACTAGAATATTACTTATATTAGTGAAATCCTTGGAGAATAGTTAAACCGGGTAAACGTTGAAGGATAAGGGCCGTACAATCTCGTCTTTGTAGAGGAGTAAAAGCGATAATTAGTGGTTCTACCCGTGAAATGGAAGAGCTGCTTGTACCACGTAAACGGAGGTTAGGGTTAAACTTTGATTATAGTTTTGGGAGTGAAACTTTGATTATAGTGGGTTCTAATTTTGGAAGCACAGGTAGAGAATTATTTGTTTAACTTTTCTAGTTTTTACTTTTATTTTTTTTATTTTATTAAACACTAGCCATGTCCGCGGTTTCACCCGCAACGCACCCGTTCCCGTAGGAATTTTGGGTTTTTGATTACTTATTGTCTTATTCCTGACCGAGATAAATAAAATAAAAAAGAATAATTAAAATTGGTCCAGCGGTTCTCGAGTTATAAATGGTGTAACTAACACGACTTTCTTTTGTATATATAGATGTAGCGTAAAACATTATGTTTTTTGTAGATTTTCTGAGAAAAAAAACCATTATTGCTTAAGGTTCAATTAAACGTTTAGTTGTAATCCTCCTAATATTATGCGAAAGTTTTTGAGGACGGATGTATGTATGGGTTCGTTTTCTAAGATTACCTCTTACTTCCTTTAATAATTTTAATTCTGAATTCAATTAACTCTGAACAGTACTTAGATAATATGTATACCAAAAGAAGCAATCGACTAACTAAACTATGAACCATAGCTATAAGCACTATTTTATTAAATCTTTGGTTTATTTTCAATTTAAACTACGTTTACGGATACACCTTTCTTTTATTTTAAAGTCTTTTGTGACTACAGTTCCTGTAAAGGTGCCGAAACGTCCGTCAGATAAAAATGTATCTGTAAACGTAGTTTCAATTCAAAATAAGTAGTGTCTACTTAATATTAAGAAACCAGTATTTTTGGTTTAACTAACCACCAGTTTAATCTAAAAGATAAAATTATACAGATCTAAACTACAGTTAAACCAACGGTAAAACTCGCCCTTTTCCTTATTAGAACATGAATTTAAGCCTTCGCCATACAATATCTCGGTACGGATTCGCTCAGGATATCAATTTAATCTGTCTCATTACTAATACATTCGTTAAGGACCGTTTAGTATCTCTAAGATTGAGGTCACAGTACTGAGCTAGAGGTATTTGGGAGTTTAGTGAATGTTACAGATATACGCCCGTACTCATGCAGAGACGTCAATCGCTTCCTTAGAAGAGATTTAATGAGTGATTTTGACATGCAATATAATATGAAAAATTACCTCAATTAGTAAAGTTTTGATTTGATGGACGTCTTAAAAAGCGACAGATAGATTGAGATTGAGAGATTGAGATATGAGTATTGTATTAAATATGTTTCAAGTATATAATAGTAGATGCTATGGAGTAATTTGGATTATTATAAAAACAGTACTAGAAAATTCTTAAGAGTTATTTAAAGATATTTTATTTGTTATTTTGGAATGCATAGAGAGTGGAAGCCTGATACATCATTTCAATTAAATACAGTTTTGTAAGATCAGTAGTAAGTTTTTCGATAGTAAGACGATAATTGATCTTACTAACTACTACTATTTTAATAAAATCAATACCAATCTATCTTACTATCCAAAAATGAACACATCACACCACTAAAGTCAAACGTTAAGTATTCATAGAGGGACCGAAACTTGCTGTATATCTTACGATGAAACTTTGGCCGGAGTATAGTAAGAGTTAACTGTAACTCTGTCGCTTAGTTGACAGAACTTGTTGACTTTAGCTCGCGGGTTTAATAACTAGGGTTATTGGAATCACGGTCCAATCTTTATTGTGGCTTACGTGTATTTTGTTTTTAGTTCTTAATTAAAATGAAAACCGGCCAAGTTCGAGTCAGACTCGCGCACGGAGTGTTCTGTACTTTAAAAAAACGGCAAAAAACAACGTTTTGTATGAGCCCTTGAATATTTGTTTTATTTTATTTTTAGTAATTATTGTTATAGCGGCAATAGGAATACATCATCTGTGAAAATTTCAACTGTCTAGCTATCACCGTTCTTGAGATACAGCCTGGTGACTGACAGACGGACAGCGAAGTCTCAGTAATAGGGTCCCGTTTTTAGCCTTTGGGTAAGGAACCCTAAAAAAGGGAATAATAAAGGCCTCGATCTTACTAAAGATATCAGTACAGTGAGGAGGATTACGCGTAATCAACACGCTTGCCTCATGCGGGTTTGTGATCTCATACCCAAGTCATGTTTGAAAAGTAGGTTTTTTTTCGCGCGACCTGGGAATTAAGCTCAGAGCCGCAGTCTTGGCAGGCGAGTGCACAGACCACTGAAGCGTTGTATGTATTTAATTCTAAAGGTTTTTACGTATACTAAAGCTCGTTTATATTATATTCAAGCCAACACAATTACTAACTCATAAACTAATTGTCATTAACCCTAAAACCCGTATTCATCAGCGCTTACATTGTATACAAATTCGGTTGATATTCGTTTGTGTGCACAAATCAGGTGCACTCTCGGTAGGGATGCTCGTATGTACACACCTGTGATTAATAAGCGTAAGCTTTACAGCGGTAGTGTGTGGTGCAAGGTATAAGCTTTTTGTGACATGAGTGACATCTGGTGACGTGACTTTACGACACTATTAACTAATGAGTTCAAACTATGAGTGATAACTAGTGACGACCTGAGTATACTTCACGTGACTATTAAATAACGAGTACAAACTTATATCAGAGTCGAGCCACTGCAGCTGAAAACGGCTAGGTGGAGATCTCTTCGGATCAACGAGTCAAACTTTAATACTTTTAAATGTGCGAGTTTATATGCGTGCTTAGCATTTTATATTGAGCTCGTCAGCTGGTAGCTTGTAAACTGAACTAGAGAATAATTAGAGTTGTGACAATGACCACTCAGATTTAACAATACAGTTGGTAGGATAGGATAAAATAATTGGTACTTAACTTATTTCTCTTCGTAAGCCCCTTCGTTTTTAGGGTTCCGTAGCCAAATGGCAAAAACGGAACCCTTATAGATTCGTCATGTCTGTCTGTCTGTCCGTCCGTCTGTCCGTCTGTCTGTCCGTATGTCACAGCCTTTTTTCTCCGAAACTATAAGAGCTATGTTGTTGAAACTTAGTGTGTAGATGTATTCTGTGAACCGCATTAATATTTTCACACTAAAATAGAAAAAAAATAAAATTTTAGGGGGGTCTCCCATACTTAGAAATGAAAAAAAAAATTTTTTTTTCATCAAACCCATACGTGTGGGGTATCTATGGATAGGTCTTCAAAAATGGTATTGAGGTTTCTAATATCATTTTTTTCTAAACTGAATAGTTTGCGCGAGAGACTCTTCCAAAGTGGTAAAATGTGTGTCCCCCCCCCTGTAACTTCTAAAATAAGAGAATGATAAAACTAAAAAAAATATATGATCTACATAACAATGTAATCTAACACCGAAAATTGGTTTGAACGAGGTCTAGTTAGTAGTTTTTTTTTTACGACATAAATCGTAAACCGCAAAAAAATACTGATTACTCATTCAATAACTCAAATGTAAATAAAAAAACATTTATTTCAAGAACTTCTTTATTATGTTACTCGCTGCTACGGAACCCTTCATGGGCGAGTCCGACTCGCACTTGGCCGCTTTTTTAAACTATTAAACATTAGGATATGGTAAAAATAGTTGCAGAGTTGTTTTGGCCTTGACACATCTATATATATAAAATTCAAAGTCCTGACTGACTGATAATCAACGCACAGCCTCAACCGCTACACCTAGAAGCATGAAATTTGGCAGGAAGGTTCTTCAAGTGACGTAAGTGCACACTAAGAAAGGATTTTCGAAAATTCTACCCCCAAGGGGATAAAATAGGGGATGAAAATTTTTATTAAACTTTGTCAATTTTAAACCGATCGGGCTGAGACATTGCATGCATATAGCTGCTATGAAGTAGGCATCCCCTAAGAAAGGATTTTGATAAATTCTACCCCCAAGGGGATAAAATAGGGGTTGAAAGTTTGTATGAAACTTTGTCAAATTTAAACCGATCGGGCTGAGATTGTGCATGCATAAAGCTACTATGACGTAGGCATCCTCTAAGAAAAGATTTTGATAAATTCTACCCCCAAGGGGATAAAATAGGGGATGAAAGTTTTTTAATATGTCTTCTTATTACGAAACTTAATGCGGCAGACTAAATTCCACGCGAGCGAAGCCGCGGGCAAAAGCTAGTAAATTAATAAACATCGAACAAAACACAATATTATTGTCAAAATAAAATTTTAAATCGCTACTGCTTATAAATTAACCGCGTCAACCTCAGCGGGATTCATCGCATCATCCCACACCTGGCCATTAATTACAACCGCTCGCAATATGTCGTTTCGAATCTTTGATAAAACAATTCGATTTAATAAAAAATATATATTTTGATATTTGTGGTTTCGAGTTATTGGAATCGGGGTTTCAATAAATCCATACAATTTCGTGGATTATTTAATCTGGGATTTCATTTTAAGTTTGACACTTTAGTCTTGAATCTTTTTAATATTTTTGATATGAACTAAGTGAAAAATTCGGAAACAGCACCAATGTCACTTATTTCACTTAAATTGTATGGCATCTGTCATATTTAATTTGATTTTTAATTTGTAAACAAAAATATATCGTAAGTAGATCATATGGGTAAGATGATTTGATTATCATATTGGTATCTCACCTAAGCTTTTACATGCAATACTTAACGATATATATATGTAATAGCAAATACTTATGTGTAATTACAAGGAGTCAGAGATTATACCTTTAAAAATAAAATTAAAAAGCATATACTCGAAAAAGTCTTCCTTTTTGAAGTCATTAAAAAAGTACCAGATGAATATGTTCCAAATTCAAACTTTAACTATTTACAAAAAAACCTTTTAATTTAAGAAGAAAGATATCCACGTTCCTAATTTAAAAAACTAACCCAGAAGATCTAATCTGAACGAACGAAAAAAATAAGCAGTCAAAGAAAATTAGTAACAATTCCTACGTTGTCCCTACAAGCGTACGGTCAGCAAACGAAATGTGCAATTTGAATATCAAATAATGGGGATGTGGAATTCTAGAGAGGCACCGGCAATTACATTACTTGTCAAAGGAGACTGAAAAGGTCACTTTTTCCAACGGTATCTAATGAACGAACATAATTTATGCACATTTGTGCCTTTAGTTGTATGTTCTTTTTATGTTAGGGTTGGAACATACTGGTACTAATACATCATTTTATTTTCTGTCTATTGATTAAGGTTTAATCGTATTAAAGTATTTTAATTATTTCATCAAAAATATTTTTGCATTATCCATACCATCTTCAAAAAATATCTTAAGCTTTAAATAATTTCGGTATTTTTTTTGTTAGCTGCCATTTCCCTCATTCATTCATTTCGAGTAGGTCAGTGGCAAAGCCTGGTGTTGGGAGTTTTTAGACCTCCTAAAGGCTTCTGACATGGTCTGACGATTGAAACAACCGGGTCCAAACGTGCGCTTCAAAGCGCGGTAGCGCTCAGATAGAAATACCACTATCGGCCACCCATCCAAGTAGAGGTCGAGCTGGACATTGCTTAACAATCGCAATGAACTAACATCGCTTAGTCAAACTGCGCCACGAGGGCTACAATCTCCCTCAGGAGAATAGGTAGGTTCCAGTTTACCTAACCTTTGTAAGCTTAAAAATCGTTCCAACATAAATAAAACACAAAACAAATATGCTGACCGATATGAAATTGAATCCAGTGCAAATTCCCACGTTCCGTATAAAAGTAGGATATTAAAATTTATTTCTAAAGGGTTATATCGGTGAGCACTTCAATGTAAATTGCTTACGTTTTCAATTTGAAAAGTTACGCGTTGTATGCTTGTTACCGTTTTTGTTTTACTTATTCAATTAATGTGAATTATTCATGTTAATAATTTATTTACGGATTGAAAATATGAACGCCTCGGTGGTCTAGTGGTATGTGCACTCGCCTGCCAAGCCTGAGGTCTCGGGTTCAATTCCCGGGTCGAGCGAAAACATGTTTCCTTATCAAACATGGCTCGGGTTTGCGATCACCAACTCGCATTAGGCCAGCGTGGTGATTACGCCTATCCTCCTCAATGTACTATTTGGCAAAGGCCTCTCACTGAAGATATTAGTACAGCGAGGAGGATTAGGCATAATTGCCACGCTTGCCTATTGTGGGTTGGTGATTTCAAATCCGAGTCATGTTTGAAAAGTAGGGAACATGACAAAATAATAATATGCCATATCATATTGTAAACACACTAACGGTAACATCTTTGAAGAAATTGACTTTCGGATCATCGGAAAGCTTGTGGAAATAGGCAAATAAATCCAATGTCACCCGAAATAGGATATTCTTCCGTGTTTTGTTTATCTTGTGTATTCACCTTTACAACGTGTTTATTTTTGATATATTTTCTTGTAAATTGTGATATGCATCATCCTGTGTGTTCTGTTTTAAGCTTGTCTTCGAAACAGAGGAGGAGTTATGTGTTTTTCGAGGATATGTCGGTATTTGATTCAAAAAATGACTGGGAAAGTTCGAATTTGTTTATTCGGTTTACTTAAGGCTGAAACTGCGTTAAGTGGGTTCCCGCGCGTTTCATACAAAAATGAATCGCCGCGTGCGCTCGTCGCGTGCGCCCGTCGCGTGCACCTATCGCGAGCGGCCGCGCTATTTCGTACAAAAGTAAACCGTCGCGTGCCCCCGCTTAGCGCAGTTTCGGCCGTTAGATATTTTTGATGGAATACCTACTCAAAAAATATTAATTATCTTTTTTAAATGCATAACCCTAATAACTAAAGCGTCGCTTACATTGCTTACATTGTCCTAACTCATCAGTTCACACCTCCTGAACTCTGTCTAAGCAGTCCTTTAACTATAACTAACTGAAGGAAATATCAAAAACTCGAGTCTTCATAAAGAAGACGAATCGACAAAACGAAGAATTGAACTGAACGAGTTGGGAACTCAAATAATTCGAAGCTCCCTGTAAAACTTTTACATTCTTTGACGATACAGTTTCGCTTAAGTTTTCTTAATAAATTCTTTAGATAGTTGTTTTAAAAGTTAAAACTAGTCCTGGTTATAGTTTTAAGAACGTTTAACAGCACTTCTGGAGGTTTCGAAGTATCGGGTTTGTTTTGGCTGGATTCCTTTGGAATTAATTAGATATTTTAATCTTCTTCTTCTTCTTCAGATATTTTAATGATCTGGTTTTTGACATATTCAACTCTATTTCTCGATATCTGGAGATAGTTGACTGCTTCTCCTTTAAGATTATCTCTATTCAGTAAAATCTGTATCATATATTATAATCTTTTCAATCCTACGCCAATTCTAAACATTTTCCATCTAAAGAAAAAAGAATCTTTAGTTTATGTTTAAAAATCTACCATTTTATACGTCATACATTTTAGTATTCGTTAGAAGAAATCAATTCTCCGTGTCATGTGTTGTTATTTGTAAATCTACCGAAATAATTCGTATGACTAACTACTGCGTAATTTCATACAGATTGAATACTTTTTTCGTTGATATATCGAAGCAATTCGTATCTAGGTTATTCCCTGACAGCCTTCAATGAACACCTCGAACACAAGTATTTAATTCAACAAATTTTCACCTCAATAACGAAGACCCCGATAAATTATTCGGCGATCAGATTAGGCGCAATGAATTACAAGTAACGAGGTCCGAAATCCTGTAGGGCTACTGCTATGTGTGCAATCTACGCGTAGATGTAATCCCGAATATGGCTGACCTTACCAGCTGCCGAGAAATGAGGTGTTATGTTGTAAGCTGAGGCGGGTAACCAATTTTAGTGCGTATTGGGAATACAATTTTCTCCTATTCATTAAATGCGAGTAGGCTAGTGGTAAATAAGGGTGAAGCAGTTTTTAGACTGCTTAACGGCCTCCGGCATGGTCTAAAACATTTTCACTAAGAAATATGTTCTTCGAGAAAGTACCTTTGGACCAAATGGAAAACTACAAGTACCAAACCAAACGCCTTTACTCAGAGACTTCAAATGCTCCCTAATTGAATTGACGAATGATTGAATTAATGATTTTGACATGTAATGTATGAAAAATTACGCCAATTAGTTAAGTGAAGCATTAATGGATGTCTTTAAGTGTGGCATTAAACAGTTTGTTTTCAACGTATATTATAAAATCCGCGTTACGTTTATCACAAACACCAAACAGCAGAGCTGCCTAAAAAATAAGGGTAAAAATGTGGATAAAATAATAGGTTGGAGCGGCGAGGCCGTTCATTACCTCCCCTCTGGTGAGGCCCGCGGGATTTCCTCTTAATATTTTTCTCTCATAAACCACTTTATCTAACTTTTACTAAGTACACTTACCAACATTTTATTCTATCATTGAGGGGGCGCAACTGTATGAAATGACAAGGTCACAGATCAAAAGGAATTCTACAAAGAAACTAAGTATGTTTTACTTCAACAATTTAAGTGTCACTTTTTAGATTTAATTAATTAAATACATCTTTTATCTGACAGTTTTAGGACAAGAAAGATAACGTTTTTGTTTGATACACGGCACACATGTCTTAGTTAAATTAGTTAAATTACACTTTTAATGACCCATTAGAAATTGATTCGTTAAGTACAACAATAAAAAAAAATATCAATTAGTACAATAACAAAGACAAAATATTTTATTTATGCAGCTTTATGTAGCGTTCGTGCGTGCAAAATTTCTGCACAATTCTCAGAATCTTAATTTCGTAAATCAATTATTTATTTACAACTTTCAATTCTACACCTTAATTACCTCGTAAATTGACACTTGACAGCTTCGTTAACCATTGACATTATCTCATTCATACATTCATTCATTCATTATTATCTATTTTAATTGAAACGACTACATGTACACTATCAAACCATGCAATTTTAATGGCATGTATTTTCACCAATTTATTTCCAAACTAGAAACCATCATAATTCCGTAGCTTATCAGTAAATGGTTAATGAGCAACTAGATAACTAATTTGTAATAGTTACTCTGTTTTGACAGACCGACAGTTGGACGTATTGACTGTTGTTATTACAATGTTTGCTTCGACGGAATTGAATTTCGTTCCATGTCTATAGTTATATGAATAGAGAGTATTGAAATGTATAATGTTGGTATGGAGTGATATAATGGGTTACTATAATGTACTAGCAGTGCCCCGCGGTTTAACCCGCATTGTGCTCTTCCTTGAGAATCTCGGGATGAAAAATAACGTAAAACCTACTCATTGAATGTGGCTATCTATTACAAAAAGAATTATTCGAATCGTATTAGTAGTTTCTGAGATTAGCGTGTTCAAACAAAGAAACTTTTTAGCTAAATTATATTAGTATAGGTAGATTTATTTTGAATTTATATATCAGCTGCCATACCATGACCTCTTAGATAGCGTCTCAAGATCCAAGCAGATCAGTTTAGGTTTGCGTTCCAATTCGTACCGTGACATTATTTAAACAATATCGCACTTGAATCGCCATCACTTTGAATGAATGAACAAACCATTTTGCTGATTGGCTAATTGCGTCACTTCCTCTTAGAGACTTCCTCTCTCGTCACTTCCTCTCTCCTAGAGAAGTGATTAAGGAGCGTTCGAAAACCTCAATAATTAAAATGACGGAAAGTTACGGTTTTTAAGCGGACCTCTTAAAAATGATAAGTATTATTCAAAACAAACATTGGTTTGTATAGACACACGATAATTATTTTTATCTAATTTGTAATCATAAAATGTTGGAACTATAAAGTATTTGTTGCTCCAGAAACCAATATTATTTATAATTTTAAACAGACATCCAAAATAAAATTACGATTTAAGTGTTCGGAATGTCACTGGCAAAGATCATAAAATTCATAGAATATAAAATAGACATAGATTAAAAAATAGACATAGATTATAATTTATAATACAGACATAGATTAAATATATTATAATAGGTATATTTTTTGAGCATTTAAATTATTACCTTCAAGCTCGTTTGATTTACATTGCGATTGTTAAAGATTTATTTCTATTATGGATTTACCAGGAATATAAGTTAAGTCTCAGAATTCTAGAGCCTTGTGCCTTGTCGCTCTCGCTTCATTGGGGAAATTCGGGATAAAACAAAGCATATCCTACATATTTATATTGATAGTCATGTTTACTCTCCTATATACCTAGGTAGGTTGAGCGCCAGGTATGTACGAGTTGGTACTCGTACATCCCTGCGCTCTACCCACACTATACAGTACTAAAACCCAGTATGATTAATTTAATTTTTAAAGTGTAAAATCGCTCATTTTAATCAATTCTTTCAGTTGAATATCATTAAGTTATTTGCAAAAATGCATTGTTTATAGTAAGGAACAATTAAACATTAATAATTAACTAAAGTACATACTTATTGTTGTTAAAAATATCAACAATGGTTCAATTTATGTTAGAAAAATGTATCTTTAATTGAATTGCTAATTTTGACAGCTGAGACGCTTTACCAAAGCCGCAATAGACGCTCATGGTACCAAATGAATGAACGAAAACATCTTTAGTATGCACTGACCTATAGTAAATGGACTGGCTGCAGTCATAATAATGTTATGTCTATTTGAGTGTCGCCATTTTGGCGCTGTAGGCAGATACGAATTTCCATGGAACTAAAATTAGTGATGTTCATAAGTCGACAAATATATCGATGATTATAAATAACACTACCTACCGTAACTCTAAAAATTTGCCAAAGAAAAAACTGTTTTGTCAAAACGGGGTAGCTTATTATTATTATGTTATTTTTATACTATGTATATCTCTCCCAAGGGAGGTTATGTAGAGAGCACGGGCCGAAGCCAAGTGCCATAATTATAAATTGAGAAACTTGCGGACAAGTCTGCAAGTATTGAGGATGACGGCTTTTTGTAATAGTTTATATACATTGGGGTTCATATTGAGTGTTTCTAGGCTGCTGTGTAGGGTCTTGGGTATGACGCCTGAGCTGGAGATAACAATAGGGATGGTGCGGACTTGATTTACCTGCCATTGTGTTTTTATTTCTATCGCTAGGTCTACATATTTCGCTATTTTTTCTGTATGTGTGGTTTGGAGGTTATGTGTATTGCAAACTGCTATGTCTATTAATATTATTAATTAGGCATAAATGTCCCACTGCAGGGCAAAGGCCTCCCTACCCTCCTTCCACTGATCTCTATCCTGAGCTATTGTAGGCCAGTTATGTTGGCGGGACGAACTAGACCAACACAATAATAACTGGGTAGCTTAGACAAAATAAAAAACAAAATACTTTCACATTTTTATTGTAAAAAATATTTATTATATAAAATATATCAAAATGTTTGGAACAGAGATAATCTGTTTCCTTCGGGGTCCAGTTTAAGGCATTCATATTTTGTAACCACACGTTTCTTAGCGTCAACTCGGAAGGAAATCTGCAAAAATATAATTGATTATAATATTAGTATAGATAACTTATACATAACATAAATAAGATGTACAATTATGTACATGCTGAGTAATGAGACACACCAAAAGATTTATTACTAAAACCATGACTATTTTTCTGCATACGTATTATAAGACTCGAATTTCAGTCGTCGAATCGACCTCGCATAGCGTGTGAGGCTGACCCAGGCTTTTTTTTAATTTTTCACAATGCCGAAATACGGGTGTATAACAATTACTTCCAATTAGCCTGAGCTTATACTAAGTACCTATGTCAACTTTTAGTATTGAATATCGATATTTTATCGATAAGAATTTGTCAATCCCTAGTGCATAAACAAAACTAATTTTTACATCAATTCTCACGAAATTCATCATTATATCATCATTATTTTGTTAAGATATCATTGCAAACAATTTTCAGATAGTAATCATTGCTATAAACACAATTTCAAGACAAATTTGCATAAAAACAACAATAAAATACACGTACCTGTGAAATGACGTTTTACTCCCTTTTCTGTAGCGAGCTTTACAAAACACACATTTTATCATGTTTATTTAGCTCAACTTTCACAATTAAATATGAAATCTCACTTAAATACCACGAAATAAAATTATATTACACAAAAAACTCGCCGTCGCCGCTGTTACCATCTCATACGGGGGCCATTTGCTTGCAATGTACGTCAAAATTAGTTCTCGGGAAACTCGTAGGGGCGCTTCAAATTGCCACACATATTAGCTGTCATTTGTATGGTGCAGCCAGTCCATATACAGTATGTATACTACAGGTCAGTGTTAGTATGACAAATAACGAATCAGTTTAGGTAATCTGCAAAGCAACTAGAATTCTGTCACGCATTGTCGTCATGGTACGAAAACTGACAGCGAATCAGTTTAGGTCCGCATTTGTATCGCGCTAAGAGGTCATGGTATGGCTCCAGGACTGAACTGAACCTGAAAAATTACATTTGTAAGAACTTTATTTTTGTGTGTAAATATTACTTTATATCTCAAAATTTAAAAAGGAATGAATACTTGCATCACTGCACTTCTGTCTGCGCTACCGTGCTTCGGAGGGCACGGTTAATTGTCGCACCCCGTTGTTTCAATCGTAAAACCATGTCGGAGGTCTTGAGGTGGTATACTCCTATACCAGGGTTGGCCACTAACCTACTCGAACTTACAAAAAGCACAAAACCTGTAAAAAACAAATGAAAGAAGTCGATAAAACTTTACAAAAAAGAGTTTTTTTTCATTCAAATTGTGTTTCCTAACCGCTCATATAATAAATAGGTATATCAGAAAACAATCTATACTAATATTATAAAGCTGAAGAGTTTGTTTGTTTGTTTTGTTTGTTTGTTTGTTTGTTTGTTTGTTTGTTTGTTTGTTTGTTTGTTTGTTTGTTTAAACGCGCTAATCTCAGAAACTACTGAACCGATTTGAATAATTATTTTTGTAATAGATAGCCACATTCAACGGGAAGGTTATAGGCTATTTTTCATCCCGAAATTCCTACGGGAACGGGTACAACGCGGGTAAAACCGCGGGGCGCTGCTAGTGAATAATAACCATTCTACAATAAAACACCGAGAAACATGCCCTTTCTTATGCCCTTCCGTTGCAAAGCATTTGAGACAAGCACCCTAAACTCCCTCATTGGATTACCTTGTTTACAAAATATTTATGTTTTGTCCCTCTAATGTCGGCCCTTTGAACTTAACGAAGGGACGACGAGCGTACTTGACGCCTGCGAGATATATTTCTTTAAAGCCCAGGAAATTGGATACATGGCATTCTCAAATTTTTGCAAAAAAATGTTCTTAATAATATGTAACAACGTTGGTTGTTAAAAGGTATTTTTGAGAAGTCACTTTAGTAAATTGACCTTTGATATCAAGTTACGTTAGAGTTTCTATAGAGTTGAATGTCTTTGTCTATTCCTATTAAGTTAATCCTCCTCATTGTACTGATTTCTTCAGTGAGATGAGAGGCCTTTGCCCAGGGACATTACAGGCTAATACTTTTTTTCACCTTAACCTTTCATGTCAAAATCACTCATTAGGTAAATCTCTACTAAGGAAGCCTTTCACGACTCTGAGTACGGGTGTAAATATGTCATCACCATAGAGATATAGAGAGATGCCAACCTACGCGCTGAGTACGAAACCTAGTGTCCCCATTAGACATTTACACACACAAAGTAATCAAAATAAAAACAATACTTCGCGTTGAGTGAGTGTCACGCACACATTGCATTCAGTGCGAGTATTATTTAGAACGTTTTCCATTTACTAGGTTTCAAGGTTTTAGGCCTTTAAATTCCTACTTAAGGAGAATCACGCTATCTCTACATTACGGTCGAAACGAGACCCAAGGGTCCTGTTTCGGGTTTTCGATTGGGTATTTTATTTTGTAGTTGGCTCGAAATTTTGAGTATTGTGGTTAAAAGGTTTGTAGAGAAAAACGGTGATTTGTTTTTTGTTTAGGCTATTTTATTTGTTCAAATAATGAATGAAACGTTTTTGAAAGATAAGTTTCAATAGATTGCATTCTATTTAGATGTTGTACTAGCAGTGCCCTGCGGTTTTACTTCCGTTGTGCTCATTCCCGTGGGAATTTCGGGATGAAAGATAGCCTATATAACTTCCTGTTGAATGTGGCTATACATTAAAAAAATCAAATCGAATTCTAGTTTCTGAGATTAACGCGTTCAAACCAACATAAATTCGTATTCTTCAGCTTTATTGTATTACTCGTAATATAGATATACTCGCATTCTTCTTCTTCTTCATCAAGTGGATTGCCAACCTGACCAATCCTGGTGTCAGAGTTATTGAGCTGCCAAAGGCCTCTGACATGGCTCATGTAACGACTACTATCCGTATAAATAAAGTAACGTGGACTGACGGCTTAACGTGCCCTCCGAAGCAATGAGAATAATGTCGAGTCACTAAGATGTGACATTTCTATACATTTTGATAGTAAACAATGAATTACGAAGCGAAGCAATTTCGTTTAGAGGAGCAGATATAATAGCCAATATCCTTCCCGTAGTAATTGTAGTAGTAAATAATGAACTTATATATAAAAATACATAGAACATTCCCGAAACTATGTATAAATGATTTCCCCAATAATTCCAAGGAAACCTGACATTACTCACCAACAAAAATAATTACGACCAAAAACTCTTCCGAATTACGGGCAAAAAAAATCTTGGCAAATTATCTCTTGTCCGTCAAAAGAATAGAAATGACAGGAGATGATATCACTGAGATCCCGAGGGAGAGACCATTAATATCTTTCAGAAACATTGTTTGCTAAGGATCGCCGCGATTTATCGTAGGGTGCACCCGAGGCAATGAAAAAATGCGCTAAGTGAGACTGACAAGTGCGGTTTGGGTTCTGTTGGAAATTACGAAAAGTTGGGGTGTTTTCTTGAAGGATCTTGTTTTTAAGGATATGGTACTAAGCCTAAAACACACAAGTTTTGGTGTATGTAAGGCGTAGATACACTTCAATGCACTGATACTTTAGTGAGTAACTTTCCCAAGCATTGCAATGTAATGATTTTACTGAGAAATTTTTACACTAAAAATAATATACTATTTTCTTACTATTCTTACTATTAGCAATTTATGTTCTTAATAGGTTGACAAAAGGAGAGCTTATGTAGGCACACATTTGCGTCTAAAAAGATTTCGTTTCTGTTTTCAAAACTGAACAAAGAACCCCAAATTTGAATGGTCCATTAAGAGAAGTCTGTACTCTCTTCATCTTGCCAGATTTTTCATTTTAATTTTTTCGCTTTAGAATATTCAGCATATTTTATATAATACTAGCTGTGCCCCGCGGTTTCACCCGCAGCGCCCCCGTTCCCGTGGGAATTTTGAGATTTTTATTCCCTATAAACCTCACGGAGCCCGAGACCTTTCCAACGAATGCAAAACCGTGGAAATCGGTTCGTGCGTTCTGGAGTTATAGCGTCAGGGAGGAAAACCCGACTTATTTTTATATAGTAGATTTTAAAAGAGATATTCAAAACAAACATATTATTAGGTAATTGTGCGTAAATTTTAACAAGAGCCCGTCAAAGCAACAACATGGTCATTTAATTTTCGAAGCGAAAGGAAAATAGTTGAAACCAGTATTTTGTCCTCTGTTGAAATCACAAAGTTGTATGTGAACCCTCATTTCGCTACTCGTTACGACTGAACAGTATAATTGGGGTCATTCTGAGCCATAGGTCAAGCTACGTTATTAGAACCTCAGTACTCTATTTGGCTCGTTATAGTTTTCTTTGACAGTAATTAATTTTATACAATTTTGCTGCACTTTTCATTAGAAAGTGGGTTAGTGTTGTTTGAAAGCTTGACTTGGTCGTATTTTGATATTAATACTGTGGCGTCATACAATTTTATTTAATAAAAATAGCGTAAAAATGGGACTAACTAATATGATTGAACATGTATGTATTTTTGTTCCTCTTTCACGAAAAAACTACTGAACGGATTTGGACGAAACTTTTTTAAAATATCAAAATAACTTTTTTATCCCGAATTTCCTGCGGGAACGAGAACGACGCGGGTGAAACCGCGGGATTGCTGCTAGTTATTTTTTAAATATCTTTTAAGAACATGCACAGAAGTAAATAACAGTAACATTGTCAAATTTCCTGGGATTTTAGTGTTTTGTTAAGAATAATATGAGTAAAATCATACTACCTACATCATCAATAGAGTACACATCACGGAAGATCAAAAGCGTTTCTCTATTAGGCTTCGTTCACACGGCATTGTCCTGCACGTTTTTTTGTAATCGTTTTTTTAACGTATTGTCAACCGGGTGTTCATATGGTAAATTTTCATTCGTGTAAAAACGAATAGCCGCAGTTTCCACACAGTTGTCACAGTGAGTAGACGTCACTGATGGATCCACGCTTGGTTGTACTTTTATATTGGTATCGAAGGCGCCAACGGTCTTCGGTTGCTATTCGATAAAAAACGCATGACATCGTGTCGTGTGAAGGAGATAAAGCTATACCATATGCCACTGCGAACCGAATACGTCAAAGTTCATTTGATTTGCTTGACAAGTCCGTTGAGTATGCGTTTAAACGAATAAGCGGTACACGTTTTTTGCAGTACAATCGACGTGTGAATGGATCTATGTACGTTGTATGGTCACTATTTATACGTTAGACGTATACTGCAAAAAAACGTGCAGGACAATGCCGTGTGAACGAAGCCTTACATAGATGACAACCTATCTGACATAAACTATTGACGTCCAATTATTTTACCTAATGAAGCTAGTAGGTTGCGTAATAGAAGGAGTATTCGAATCGACCCAGCTTT
Source organism: Cyclophora punctaria (assembly GCA_951394245.1). NCBI lineage: Eukaryota > Metazoa > Arthropoda > Insecta > Lepidoptera > Geometridae > Cyclophora > Cyclophora punctaria. Next base: position 2,437,742 of record OX596182.1, read on the forward strand.
TAAGATCCTGTGGAAGTTCCACCAAAATCGAGGTCAACTAAAGGCAAAACGTCGAACTTAATACAAGCTGTCACTGTCAAAGATCGTCCCCGAACTGAAGCCGTCTCGTTTTATAAGACAGCGTGTCCATTACATAATTTTCTCATTCAATCTAACATTGAATAATTTCTCACAATAAATCTGGTCTGAGCTTGAGTAGACGTTAAGCGGCAACCTCTATTACACTTATTACACAACCCTATCCCAGAAGAAGCTTTGAAGCGCCTCGAGCGAACCGGATCGCACCGGATTAAGCCGGATCCAACCGGATGGGGCCGGACGGCCGGCCTCAGCGCCTCGTAAATCTGTCCACGTTTATTACACTGATTTTATTAAGATATTCTTTGACAAGGATTTAGCATTATTTAATATTCGTTTAAGTTTTAATGGCTTTACCCTCGTAACGTTGGAAATTTTGCAAATATTTTTGGTTCATAAAAAATTTGATGGCTTTAAGTTGTTCGTTAGTTTGTGACCTACAAACGTTATTGGTCTTTACGTAGCTATTTTATTTGTTAAATCTGTATCTAGTAGAGTATAATCTCCTTAAACTAAACAAATGCCATTTGGCAATAATCGTTGTCTGCTGTATGAAAATGTTACACTATACTGTCATGAAATTCCTATACAATTTGTCAGTAGTCAACCTAAAAAGAAAGCTTAACAATCGCCATAGCAAATTTCAGTCCAGAGTATGTTTAATTAATAATTAAAAAAAAAATTAAACATTTCACTGGTATGATTAAGTATTAGATAAATTCTATACCAATCGAAAGTATGAAGCCCATAGAACATACTCTGGACTGAAATTTGCTAGTCAACCCATGTGCATTATATTTAGACATATTAAATTGAATATAAAATACGTTTCATTAAATAAGCATCTCGGTGAAGGTCGTTGTATAGCGGAATCTTAGACTATACTGGCACTTATAGTACGTCTTTGAAATACCAAGCACTATACCACCTCCCTTAGTTTCCAAAGACACAATCAACGTATCATTTACTCAGTAAACTGTATCAAACAAGAACATCAAACTAAGTATCCGTATAATGCTAACTAAACTAATCCACATCGCGCCGTATATTGATAGTTCAATTACACTGCAGGACAATCCAGCAAACAGACGATTGAAGCCTCACTGACGCGACGTTGACTAGTTAGCACGTAATTTGGAACCGATCATCAACAATACACTAAACACTAGATTAACTCTGATGACCTGATTGCGTGGTGATTGCACAGTATGCTTATGCTTTGCTACAACATGCAAATGAAGTACATTATGCAAATTATGTTTGGATCTATTACACTTTGTTATTGATAAACCTTGTGCACGATTTATGGGAAACGTGATGGAAAGAAATACGATGTTTTTAATTAAAGCTCGCAGGGATATAGCTTTTAATTTGGTATGTATACCCCGAAAATTTATCAAGTGGTTTAATCAATCGTAACAAATGTATCGTGCTGAATAAAAATATCGTAATCAATAAATAATGGCGGAGAAAGGTGTTAATTAAATCGGCAGTCAGACCTCGAACGAAACGTTAACGTAAAAAGAGAAATTCCTCAATCAAATTAAGCGCAGAATCGAACGAATAATTTATTTTTCCAATAAAATATCAACGTTATTCACGTGAACGCGACCGGCTAAAAGTATCGCGACGAAAAAATAATGAAATAAATCCACCGAGAAAAATGTAAATTTACTTTAACGAAGTGAATTTTATGTTTTTTTTTGTGTATTCCTGTTATGTTGACCGCGACTGTAGGCTTGGCGACCTTTTTAAACAGAACTATTTGTTCGTCCTGGTATTTCGTAAATGTGTCTTTAATGTGTAGAAAATAGAGGTTGTTCTTGGTTGTAAGGGTTGTTTGTCTGTGCATTCTAATGCGCTAGGGTTGTCTCGGGGTTGTTTTTCCGTTTATTTGCCGTTCCGTCTGTCTGGCCACTTGTAAATTGATAGTACTGGAGTCTACAGAAGGCAGCATCGGTTGTTTTCTTTGATTCCAAGATCAAATACTTTAGTGTTCGAATTTGTTTGTCGAAGGGATTTATTGAGTAAATGAAGACGGTATCTTTGATTCATGGTTCTATAAATATTTCAGTCCGAGGAAAGATCTTTTGCAATTCTTTTTGAGGTGGAATCTTTAAATGTTAAATAAGGTTTGTTTATTTTGGAATTTAAAACTTTACGGCTTTCTTTAGGGTTGTAACTGATCATAATATGATTGTTGAGCAACGTGCAGCTCTGTCGCTTCTTGGATGGGTAACCGATAGTGGCATGTGTATCTGAGCGTTACCTTGCTTGTGAACTTTACACCTATCATCGATCTGTGTTATTTCAATTATAAGAACAGCAGAACAAGTTCTATTTTTAAAAATACACTAAAATACACTGTAATGGACCTTGAAGTTTCTAAGGAACTACTGGTCCGATTGGAATAATTATTTTTGTAATCGATAGCCACATTCAACCGTAAGGTTATAAGCTATAGTTTGTATCCCGAAATTCCAAAGGGAACGGGCACAACTCGGGAAATACTGCGGAGCGCTGCGAGTAAGAAATAAATACATATTGGCTTATTTCTCCAGTAATAATTACCGTCCCAATACAATTTGTAACCGCATCCATTAACTCCTTTTAACCCTTCAGTTAAAACTGGATCAAGTTTTGCCGTCGGTTCAAATTCGGGTTAGCATCTGATATACTCGTACTTAATATATCTTTCGTCCAATATATATTATTGTACAGGGTCGCTCTTTCAGGTCGGTCGGAGGTTCCTAAGACAAGTTCTTCGTAACTGTCAGAATGGACAAGTATGTGACTAGAAGACATACATAGATCTTTTGTTAAGAAACATGCAATTGATTTCAGAGGTCCAAAGAGATTTCGTATCTCTTGTAGCCACCTGTATACTCATATTATAGTATATATTTGACCAAGATACTGACTCGTACACATCCTACATAGTATAAAACAAAGTCGCTTCCCACTGTCTGTCTGTCTGTGTATGTTTAGATCTTTGAAAAACTACGCAGCGGATTTTGACGCGGTTTTTTAAATAGATAGAGTGGTTCAAGGGGAAGGGTTATATGTATAAAAATTCCCGAAATTCCCTCGAAAACGGGCACAACGCGGGTAAAACTGCGGGGCGGTACTAGTATCTTATATATCGTTATCTCAATCAAATATATATGCGGAACAGCATAAGTCATTTAACTCGATTAGTAACGGATAACCCTTCTATGGTATGGTAATACAATAATAGGATCGGATCGCACGGATCGTACCCACGCCGGTTTATCTTATCCAAATAATATCGGTGTATTGTACTGATCCGATTAAAATGATATCGGGGCGGTTTGATTATATGTTGTGTTTATGCTAGTTATGTTTTTAATGTGGATTATGATTGTTAGTGTAGGGTCGGTCTGACCCGGTTGGGTGGTGAAGGGTTGAAGTTTAATTAAGTGGCTTATAGTAAGAAAATTTAAGGTTAATTTTGATGAAGTAAAATTGACATATAATATAGATATTTTTGTAGTGAATGTGTGTCGAAAATCTATAAATATAAAAATCAATGACCCTTTTCGTTGTAATTTAATAACTCAAAAACGGGCTCATCTATCCAAACCAAATGTTTAGGCTTTGTTCGGACTATTTAGGCGACGGTTTATGTGAATTTGCACAAAAAGTAAGAAAATTTAAGGTTAATTTTTATGAAGTAAAATTGACATATAATATAGATATTTTTGTAGTGAATGTGTGTCGAAAATCTATAAATATAAAAATCAATGACCCTTTTCGTTGTAATTTAATAACTCAAAAACGGGCTCATCTATCCAAACCAAATGTTTAGGCTTTGTTCGGACTATTTAGGCGACGGTTTATGTGAATTTGCACAAAATCGGTCGAGTGGTTCTTAAATTGCCACGGGAACGGTCACAACGCGGGTAAAACCGCGGGGCGCAGCTAGTATAATATAGATTTATTGATGTTACTTTGTAACCAAATACATAATTAGTTTCCGCAGTAAAAAAAACATTGCAGAACAGTACTTTAAATAATTAAAATATACTTACTAGCTTCGTCAGTACTACAAAAATATCTAAATCTCAGCCATGCCTAACCCCCAACCAAATCCATCCCTCAAACAACACAAAATCCAAGAAACCTTCACCATTCCGCCAAAAAATCTGACAAACGTCAAAAACATCCAAAGTAGAGGCGCACACAAAACATAAAGTCAACAAGCTTTCAAATTCGGAATCATCTATCAAAACGGGGCGGTGTATAATGAGTAAATACACGCAACGGAGTGAGGGCGATCAATCAAACAGTGTGAACATCCTTGTCGAAGTCGGTGTAGGCTCCAGTGTGGATATCGACGTATTGGCAATGTGGCACTGCGATGTCTCTATAGTTCAGTAGGTTTATCAATGGATAGTTAGGTAAACGTACCCTAAGACTACTACTGTTAAGCATGTAAATACATCTAATACTCCTACTGTTAAGCATTTACAAAGCGTTACGAAACGATTTTGACAATATCAATGAGTTTGTTCACTTCAGTACAACTCAATCATTTCACTCACAATGAAACACAAAAGTATATTATAGAAACATATATTCACACTTGTAACTCGACGCACACTACAGTATGTATCAAAAGCTCGCTCGAACGATAAGCCGCGACCTTAGTCATTATTGGCGAGAACACAACGTTAGCGCGATGCAGAAAAATACACAGTTACGCCATCTAGTAGCGGCTGGATGGAATTACTCAACTATATAGTGTTGTTTGTCAATTTTAATGCGTTGTGATTGGTTGATTGAGGTCTACACAGCTCCGGTCAGCTTCGCTCCGCTTCAATAGAAACGTATTCTTAGCTGCCGTCAGAGTCGCTGATGATTCCTTAAGAGACGTAAATGAGAGATTTTTGAAAAATTCATCTAAAACCACAAAAACAGACTACTGAGACGTCTCAAATGATACGAGAGCAGCCGTATTAGTGTAGGGACCTTTCATACAAATACAAGGAGTATTACATCACGTGACCCGCACCCGGCTCGCACCCACACTGAGCTTTAATAACACTTTTAAGAATATATGGTGTTATCGTGGCCTTACGTTACATAATATGCATCTAAGTATTTATTTTCAATTCATAAATGGTAGCCGAGAATTACCACTTTTCATGGGTTTATATCTCAAAATGGATATAAAAGAAATCCTTCGATTTCAAATGTCAAAACTTTTACGATTTATCTTCTTATGTGAAGGGTAAAAGAAAGTCTTCGGCTATGGGGTGCCAATGGTGGTATCTTTTCAATTTGGAATTAGAATTTCAAATAAGATTTGATTATAAACTTTTTTTATCATACTTCTTTGTTTTCAATTTGCGTTCCAAAATTGAACGAATGAAAGGGTTACAGATATTTGATGGCGGAACTGAAAATTAACCGTTCCAAACTTCGTTACATAGTAACGATATGATGTTAGACAAACACAGAAACAGGCATGTCAAATTATTAATAATTAGTTCTATTTGCGATGGGGATGGAAAAGCTATTCCAATCATGATTAAATTTTAAATAGGTTTTCATCTAGCTAGAGCATATAAACATACAAAATCTAATATTCTAAATAATTTCTACGCATAAATCAATCTATACAAAAGTAAGGCTAGTTAAATAGGGTTAAACTCTTGATAACGTGAACAATAAATGTTGGCAACACTGCACATTTTGCCGATATGCAGGATGTATGTACGGTCGGCAAATCAAAATACTGCACACTATTAGTACTTTGTCAAATTATAAATCGGAAAATTTTTATTGATATCTGTAGTTATTGTGAAATTTGATTATGACAAGGTTCTTAGTAGGTGTGTTCAGTATTGACATGGGTTGATTGGCTGAACAACTAAAAATCTTGTCAAATTTCTACAAAAACTACCAAATTTAAAATTAGCCCACGAAAAGTATGCCTAAAAATTTATATTGACAGATTACTTAGAAGATATTTGCAGTTTTCATTATGATAAGGTTGCTTAAAATGTTTGTGGGGCAACTGAATCATAATCAAACTTCTTTAATCGATGATTTTTTTCTAATTCATAACTCGACAGAATACTGCATAGCAGCGTTTTAATATTCCGACTCTACACTGTACATTTACGTCAGTGTTGCTATCTCTAATCGCGACTCCGATCAGTTTGGTTTATTCATTAAGCAGTGTACACACTGAGTGGTTTACGCGGCGCTTAATAAATTGAAAGTTCTACAAATTAAACGACTTGTAGTTGAGGTTGAGTCGCGGTTTCATGCCATTAGTTTCAACCACTAATACTCGTATACGGACCTCATATCATTCAATGAATCTTTAGATGCTGATAACTTTGTACTTAGGGTGCGTTTTCAAAGAAGCGGAGCGGAGTGTGCGAGCGACCAATCGCAACGCATTACGAAAAGATTTTAAAAATCCCAATGCTGTACCAGTATCGTAGTCAACCAGTATCGTAGCTCCTAACTTGCTCAATATCAACAACATCCATTTGGAACCACAAACATACTTCATTCAATCAATTACAATCATACCGAGCTAATTTTATACATCACCATCAATTCATCAAAGTACCATCCGAACAATCCATTGACGGATACCGTAACGCCTCCATTAGAACCCCCTTCTCCCCAAAGAGTTCCAACAGGCGGCTTTGTCAAACTTTACGAATACATTAGCTTTGAAAAGCGACAAAACTGATAAATTCGAGTCGACATCCCCGGTACCAAGACCCTTCGGTAACTTAGCCAAATATTCGTACATTGCTTCTTTTGAATTAGCGGTTTTAGAACACTCAGCTTAAAGACGTCAATGAGTGTTGAACCGTTATCTTTGTACTTTAACCCTTTGATGCGGGTACGAGCGTACGAGGCTTTGACACCGAACTCTGAAAGGACTGTCTCTGTAATTGTGGATTGAGAGTCAAATTAAATCGTAAAGAAACGGTCTGTTTAGTTTCCAGGTAGAGGGCGTTGAGTGGGTAGCGATAGAAACGTATGAATTTGTAATTTGTTTGAATTAGGAACTTTAGTTTTAGTTTGTTTGTTTGTATCGTGTTGATATCTGGAACTAATAATTAAGTCGGTTTTAACAATAACATGTAATATAATGCGGGTAAAACCGTGAAGCACTGCTAGTTTATCAATATATAAAACTTTATCCGTGAAATCGTTTGTAATACTCACAATTATAAACTCGAAAGTATACTAATGAGTTTATCCACAAAAAGTTAAGTAGTATAAGTAAAGATATTTTTTTGAAAATACATTTTTGTCAAAGGGGTAAAAACTGCATTAAAACTCCCTAAACTCAACTAGAAGACTTTGAAATTAGAGGATTAAGTAAATAGAGTCTGCACTGAGGCAAAGGCCTTAATTAGTGCAATAAGTGTATGGACTTGACTTAACTTTACGTTAATTAAAAAGAACTTTATTAAATTGAGCTTTATTGCATTTGGCTTTTTAAGCACCTTATATTGGAAATAAATACATTCCTGAAACTTTAAGCGAATATTTTTGAAATTAGATGGTAGTAGTTTTGTTATAGAGATAAACTAGCAGCGCCCCGCGGTTTTACCCGCGTTGTGCCCGTTCCCGTGGAATTTCGGGATTTTTTTTACACAAAAACCTTCCTCTTGAATCACTCTACCTATTACAAAAAAAACGCATCAAAATCCGTTGCGTACAGACAAACAGACGTGACTTTGTTTATACTATGTAGTGATAATCTTTAGAAAAATAATAATTGAAATAGCATAAGGAATTCTAGAGATTAGCAAATTCAAAGAAACAAAAAAAATCTTCAACATTATTATGTTACTATGGTTTAGTAGAATTCTAAATAATAGATAATACATTACATAAGTTGTATTCTACATTATACATAACATACATAAACTATTCATCTCAACACACACATACATATTACACACCCATCAATATGTATGTGTGTACTCATTCATACATACACTCAACATACATAAATTTATAAACTCGCATCGCGAAACAAAGTTAATTTGTAGCAAAGTAAATTTACACTAAGACAAAGTACCTCGATCTGCTTTCAAAGACAAGCCGACATCGCGACATGTAGGTGTATCACTTGGGTAGCTAATTATTTGTGTGAATTACGTTAATGTTACGTGTATAAGATGGATACTTTAGGTTTTCTTGTGAGTTGATTAAGCACGATTTTTGAGGCGTAGTTAAGCTGAAATATGGTGGTAAATCAAACAAAAGGTAGTCTAGATACCAATAGGTCTTATAATCATTTTTTGAAAATGGAGTCTTAGATAATTATGTCAGAAAACGTTTAAAAGAAAGACACACATTGTGCGTTTGGGGGACGGAGTGACGTCTTCTATAGAAATACAGGGAATACAGTAGTCACGTGACCCGCATCCAGCCCAACCCGGACTATGCGTGTCTTGCGCTTTAGAAGATATAAAGGCAATATTTATTCAAAGTATTCAATTGCATGCAAGATATCTTCAATATCTTACGAAGATGCCACGGTTCTGGAACGGCATTAAAGAAAATCTTTAATCACTAGCTCTTATACTATAATCTTCATTATTTTACAGCAAAAAACACAAGTCACTGTTGCCGTTGCTAAGTTATATCAACCCAGACATACTCGAGTCAATGCCAAAATCGCCATTTTGGTTTCCTTCCTACAAAACATTACCGCAGCACATTAAAGAAGCAAAACATTCCACCAACAACACGAAAAGCTAAATACGAATGCCTGCTAACAACATTTTGAACCCTTTATTGAAATTCTAATTGGCCTGAACACAAATTATAGGGTAACTGAAGACAATTTTACACCGTAACAGTCACAGCCCGAAGTTTAGTTAATTACCATGAGGTTCGGAACTAAAAGCACCACTTTCAATGTGTGAGTTTTCCTCGTCGAGTGTTTTGTACAAGTTTTATAGCGCTATGCACGGTAGCAGTTTCTTTAGTATGTTTAAAGTTCGAAAATTGTTTGCGGTGAAGTTTTTATTAATAACTTTTGAACACCAGTTTACACTTCATGATATTATGACTTCAATGTAAAATGTACCGTATTCAATGACTATGAATACGGTACTTCTATTCATATTATTTGAATACAAGTGCCGTATTCATAGAAGGTTTCTACAATGCTTTTGTAGTGCTTGTGGCGTCGTTTGTCTAAGCGATTTATTAGCTTATTGCGATTGTTAAGATACGTGCAGCTCAGCCTTTACTTAGATGGGTGGTTGACAGTGAAATTTATATTTGAGCCCTACCGTGCTTCGGAGGGGACGTAAAGTTATCGGTCCCAGTTTTTTCAATCAATATACCAAGTCAAAGGCCTTTAAGCGGTCTAAAAACTCCGACACCAGGGTTGGCTACTAACTTACACGAACTTACTTGCAAAGCTGGAATAGCAGTGCTGTATTCATAGTCAGTTTCCACAAAGCCTGTGAGGACAAGATAAAATACTTCCAGTAACCAAAACTACATCACATACGAACCTTGTAAAAGCTGTATCGTGTCTTTAGCTATTTACGACACCTCTTGAGGCCCAGTTCGTGGGAAGATCCTTTTTGTTGCCTTAGATTTACTTTATAGGGCTTATTTATATAGAACCCAAGGGGTTATACGATTTTTGACAAGTTTATTATAATATCAATGTTGCCTAATGTTTATGCCAAAACTCTAGGGAGTTGATGTATTATATGAAGTACTCTCGTATATAATTTTTGAACAGTACCAAAAAAAAAAATAACAGGAAAAAATCTTCTTTACTGATATAGAGCGGAGGATCCAGCGTAGATGCTTGGATAACTCTTGTTGTTATCTCAAACTCTTCACTGAAAACTACGCAATAAAAAAAGTATTTTAAAAAATAGTGTCCCCATCGTACTTTAAATCATTAAGTACTGTTCCCGGCTATACTCATCCAAGTTTACTGCCTCACGAAACTGCCAAACTGGAGTTTATATCTCCCGAAATTCAGATATCTCTTCGTTTCGAGACGTGATAAGAAAAACAACACACTTTGTTTTAGTAGGGCCATAAAAATCCAAGTTAAACCCTGCTTTCCTTTCGACCACTTTAAGGCTTACGTTAGTTTTATTTTGCGCGGTGAGCCGACGAATTCCTTTGTCCAAATCCACGTTTTGACCCTCGTTAATTGAACTGTTGTAGTGAGCTGTAATTGGTTAAATTCCGATTCCAAGTACAAACATCTTTTTCGGTTCTTTTGTTTTGGGAATGTCTTAAAATTGAGGTTAGGGGTTGAAAGAGGTTGTGGCTTTTGGATGTTAGTTTTGGGTGGGCTTAGGTTAACGTATCATTTGTGAAATGATGTGAGGATAAGGATTCTTAATCAAATAGCTGATGTTTATGTATATAAAATAACTATTCACAAATCAACATTACTTAGTGATAACTAACCAGGATGCGCTTTCTTTATTTACCCAATTTCAAACATGAAATCTTGTTTGAAAATCAGATCATACCTAAAGTAATAAACTAACTTCTCAACATAGTTTAACCAATTATTGCACATAAAATGTTATACAGTTACGACCATTTCAACAGATAACAATTTTAAGGATAAAACTTATACATATTATCGAAGTACTTTACCGAACGAGATTAACTTAATAATTGAAATAGCTGGTTCTTTGTTTCACCGACATTACATTACCCAATGGAACATTTGCCCAAATTAACAAATAACCAAAATAATATTTACACATAAAATAACATGATTCGTTTTGTTTCAGATTGTCTCCACCTACAACTGTACAGAGACCCTAAGGACCGTTACAAAAAGGGTCAAACGAAGGCATCTCTTTCTCTGCAACATTTCCTCGGGTTCGAGTCTGGATTCACGTTGGACAAGGAATCGAACACCATCGCAATCATTTGTCAAGACGTCACCGTCGTGCTGGCTTTTGAAACAAGGGAAAGATTGATTGCGTGGCAAGTGAAGGTCTGTATGAAAAGATCTTTATTACTCATGTCGCATTTTGGTTTGTGGAAAATAAAAGTGGGGTTGGCGTGGGTGACGACAGTTACTAGTGAACTTTGAAGAAATTATTATCGTGTAAGAACTTATGCTCAATAGATTTGAAACAGTTTTCCAGTCGCCTATGCCATCACTGTACCGTGGTGCGCACACAAAAAACGTTCTAGAATAATTTGTTGCTCATTGTTAAACTTTACAGGCACACAATTAATGCACCAACCTTGTTAAAAATAGGTATGTTATGAAAGAATGTAATTTCAGGATTCTAAAACATTAACCAGTTGACTTATAACCACCTCTCGATTAACATCTGAAGCAAATTTGTACTCGTGCTATTCTCATGAAAACTTTTGATGATATTATAGATCCCATCACAAGGTCCACCAACTTATGGGACACAACATTGTATCTCCGCAGGTTGGAACACAACTAGGATCATCCAAAGAGTTCCTAGTAATGATAGGTGGTCACAACCGCAAGTTACCTGCCGGTCCAGCGAGGATGCACCTTCAAGGGAGGAGATTTGCTCTTACTAGTGGTGTACCACCGCGTCTCTTGGGCCTTTGGGAGTTGGCGCATTTGAGGTGAGTATGAGGCTCTTAATAATATGAGATTTGGATTTGGTTTGTCACTTTCTGACAATCGCAATTTTCCGAAGAGCAAAAGAGACGAAACACTGTGTAACAGTGTTTTGGTTACACCGCGTTTATTAATAAGGCCCTATATGTATACCTTGCACTCTTCAGAAAAGTATATAAAAGTTGGTCAGTCAGTGTGTCGAATTAATTATCGCATTTTAGTAGGTATAATGAAAACAGGAAGCATATTTGTGTATCCCAATATCATAACAATAATTTACAAAAAAAATCCAAGCTTAAAATAAAAAATAGCCTTCTGATAAATTTCGCAAAGCACTTCAACATTATAATGACAAAACACGGTATAAAATATTAAAAACACATTTTGTAACCGAATTAACATAAATTTTATATCCAGGATAAACATAATCACAGACTTTAAGCGATTGTTTGCTCCGGCCGTAATGATTAACGGGCTATGAAATTACCGAGAATAATTATTAAAAAAGGAGAAGAATGTATGGTTGTATAAAACGAGAATAATAGCGTATTAAGGGAAATAGGAGTGTGGTGGTTAATTCGCGTGTAGTGTCGACTTTCTGGTGTTTTATGATCACCCGTTCGGTTGGACGCCTGGCGGGTTAATGGCGGACGCATCCTGTTGGCGGCCATTTTGTCTAGAGCTCCCACCATTTTGTAGTTAGGGTTGTCGATGGTGATTCCTTGAGAATATTGTGTAGGTCATGAAAATATGTTGTTTACTATAAATGAATTGAATTAAGCATAGATTAGATCTGACACTGCCCAGCTGTGGGATCTAACTAGTCGCCCCTATATTTAATTTTATATTATACGGACACAAATTTTAAAATTTAGTTTTTTTGTAATAGACTACTTTATAAATGCTTAACATTTTATTTCGTTCTATTTCTTAAGTTGCTGACTCACACACCCTTTTTCACACCTATCAGAAACAAACTACTCTGTTTATATTTCGCAAACATACAATACAGTACGCAAATACAAAAGTAAATTTAATATTTACTCATTTCAGAACGTCCATTTAAATTATCTTTTTAAAATAAGATGTTGAATTTATAGCGCGTTTTCAAACCCTAGTTTTATTTTGCATTGTGGTATTGTGGTTTCTTGCCAAAAGCAAGATGCGTTTGGACTATTTTATTGTACAGTCTAGATAGATAAATAGGTGCATGTATCATTCGTGAAGATGCCTATGTTTGGGAGTTAATGGTCGGTTACAATTTAATGCTTGGTGTTCCAACTGTTTTTCGGATATACGATTACGTCTTTTCTATTTATTGGAGTTAAAGTTTATTGTAATGAGTATAAACCCGTTGTATATAAATTCTAGTTGTTCCGCGCTGTGGTTTCACCTGCGATCCAATAGTTGGCGCTAGTGTGAAAATTGTATTTTTCTTTCTCTTTAAATGTATTTTTCTAGGTTTAGAGGGGTCGCGCGCCCCTTAATTTCGGCTGAGCAGTAAATAATCTTCCTCTTTTTTTAATTTGTATATAATAGATTTTACTGGCATACTCGGGACTCGTTCTCTATTTTGGGTTTTAAGTACAAGTCTTAAGTATGTATAAGTTAAGCACAAGTACTACGAACGAGTACATAATATTTAATACAGAAAGAAAAATTCAGAGTCAGAAAGAAAAATTTAAAGTAATAAAGTTAGGCAATAATTAAATTTAAATTATCTCAACATTGTTTAAAGATAGACAAATCTATAAAGATAGGTACTGAGATTGTTATCCCCAAAATATATAAGTTCACAACTACACAACGCGTATAAAACAACAATGTATGAACAATTTATCAAAGTCTAACGATAAAACGTTCATCCCACTTTAACCGTTGAGAAACGAGCTTTGACCGAGCGCGCGGTTTAAGTTAATATTTATTAAAAATTCTTTATTAAATAACTAGTTTTTGCATTCCTTTTGGCTTTTACTGTAGAGACATTATTATGTTATGTTATTATTTCAACGGCTCTTTTAAACTAAGCGTCTTTCATTGTCCTGCCACAACAAAAACAAAAGAACATCAGTGCGTGCGGAGGACTGCATACTGCAGATGGGTAAAAACGTTTCAATTGAAATAGACCTTATTTTGCCTTTATACCAGAGCTATATGCTTCTAAATTGATATTATTTAATAGTAATAAAAAATTAATAGTAAGTAACCAAATTAATATGATTGGACGATTCCACCATCGAGATTATGTTGCCTTCAAACTATGGCTTAACTAAACTAGGTTACTGAATAAATCTCGGGGTTTTGTCTTCATTAAAAAAATACTGTAGTTGTCAATTCATTTGGCAGAATACATAAATTTGAATTAAATTGTCTGGATCCAAATTTAAAATGTTAAAACTTTTTGAATTTGGAATCAGGGTTACCGCCGGTAAATATTTCGGCGTTGAGATAAAGGTAACTCTTTACGAATCTGTAATCATCCAAGTAGGCCCTCATCATAGGCCGAGCGCCTATGTTTATTGAATTTCCGGCAACTGTACATACCTTAGTTGATGAGTAAAATATTTTCATATTTTTTAAATTATTCTGTAGTGTGTAATTATTAGTCATTGAAATTAGTCGGTCGATCTTTTAAATATTTAGTACTTTTATATTATTATTATTTGTTATTATAGCCATCACTGTCCCATTGCTGGGCAAAGGCTTCTCCCTTATCCCCCCATGCATCCCTATCCTGGACCACTTTCCCCCTCCAGTTGCTGAGTTCGGTACTTAGACCACTTAAAATTGAATGCAGTATAGCATGATAAACTTACTTAGATACGAACAACCCGTATAGTTCAATGCTTTTCTTCAGCATGTAACAATTAACATAAAAGCTTTGCCAAATAAAAAAAACAATAATCAACTTTACTTCTAAGAAAATACAACTGAAAATGTATTTTCAGCAACCGATTTAAACTTTCCAGACAAACGCTGCGCTACGATTCAAAAAGTCATTTTTAATGATGTATCGTTTGTGCAAGTTTCAGCAAAACTTAACATTTTTCGAGAAAGGGAAGCATTAGTTACAAATGTGGGGAATGTTATAACTGAAGTTTGTAGCAGCTGAAATGTTCAGCGGTTGAAATTTAGTATGTTGTCACACATTTTTGTGCACTTCAAGAATAGTAATTGTATGTTTTTTTAGAAAGGGATAGTATTTATTTCGCTTCACAATGTTCCTTATTCGTAATTGAGCTTAATCTAATAAGTTCTGGACACCTGTGAGAGACTGGTGCCTGAGATAAGATCTATACTTGAATTACAAGACACTAGGCCCCCTCAAATAATATTGCAATAAGAAAAGAAATAAGAAATCACTGACTAACAGTTAATGCTATTAATATAAATAGTGCGTAAATCACACACTAGGCATTCTTACGCCAAGTAATCATTTGAAGGTACCAGGGTAGGCCAATAATCCATTCAAAAATAATGAAAGAAAATATAGTTTTCCATTAATGAAATTCAACACAACTTAATCTCAACTTCCTCTTACAGACGATATGGCGTAGTCGAAGGCAGGTTTTGTTTCGAAGGAGGATCTCATTGCGGCAAAGGAGAAGGACTTCATCTTCTCATCACTGATCAGGCACAGGAAATAACTGACGCGTTTGACATGGCGGCTCAGGGAAATATGTCAATGCCTAGAACACCAGCATCTAGGAAGAGTACAGGTAAAAATTATGTTGGATATACTTTGACGAATGGTTTACTCTGGTGTCAGATTTTTGTTGTCTATAGGCTTCCAGTGTCTTATTTCATCGGTCCATAGTTTAAATAAAAAATATAATAAGTACATATATTTAAAGACTAATTAACATAATATTATTGCATAATATTAGCGGTTGACTAAAAGTCTACAAAGTCTGTATGTCAAAATTATTCCTAATAACTTTAAAAATCTAATACAATGATGTCGGTACAGATAAAGGATCGTCAAGAACACGTCCAAGCACAAGGCTCTCAGACTTCAACACTTTAGACACCTCTATGCCAGACACAGCCAGCGCCCTCTACGAAGAAAACTTCTTCGGAGAAGACTGTGGAGGCGGCTCCTCTTATTGGTCAGACGACAGACGATGCTACGATGAACATGACTGCAGAATGCATGAAACAGAAATAGGAGCAAAACCGCCTTGGAGAGGCGCTGATCACGTGACTTTAGAAAGATGCAACAACTGCCAAACCAAACTTGGGGCCATGTCGCGTTCTTCAACCGTGGCTCTTACCCCAGGAACTCATTTCAATCCCGCTTGGACAATGGAAGCAGTCCCTGAAAGCATATCTGACAACTCTTCTAATAGTACAGAATATTTAACTCCCCGAGCTATTAGGAAAACTTTAGAATCTTGTAAATGTAAAGACAAGCCACCGGATAGGCCTCCAAAGCCTGGACATCTTGATCAGAGGAAACCTCCAGCTCCTCTGCCGTCTCAAGCATGCCCATGTTTGAATGATAATCACCCTGCGCAAATAATGAATAACCCTAAAGTTGGTCCTTATGAAAATTATGATATACCTAAAACTACACATGTTGAGGTAAGTACTAACGTATTGGTAAGTATTTTTAGATTTTTTTTTAGAATTTTACAATAACAAATCTTTGTTATTTTAAATAAATTAAATACTGTTTACTTTCAGATTGAAAACACTGATTATTACGACACTCCAAAAAGACTAAAGAAAGCACTTACTGAAGACTTATTTCAAGTTACAAAAACTTCTACACCAGATTCACTAGTTCTCAAAAAGAATTGCGGATGCATACTAAAGTTTGGATCTAGGAAAAAGCCTCTAATTGTTGAATGTGACGAAAACATACAACCAGTAGAATGTCCTTGTCAAAAAGTTACAAACTGGGCAAATAACCTAATTAGTCTTCCATATTGTAAACGGACTGAAAATATTAATACTGAAGTTTTGAATCCTCAGAAAGCTCAAGATATGGCTCTTTACGCTACAATAGATGTTTCGAGAAAAACCAATAGACAAAGTGCGGCAACTGATAAAGATACTACACCTGAAACAGATAAACAATTTACTAACTACCAAAACGTTGAACCTAAGGAAGAAAAGGATTTCGAAGGTCCTTACGCAAATTATGAGAACCTTGAATTTGCATTATCACTAGAATACTACGAAAATGCCAAAGATTTACTAAAGAAAGCTGGAGTTACGCAAAATGAACTAGATGCTCTTAGTGCTAACATATCAGTTGCAACTACTATCCCTAAAAAGCCTAAACTATGCTCAAAATGTGGAAATAAAAGTCTTAACCAATGTCAAGACGCTAAGAAAATTAGAAACGATGAATATTTGCTCATGGAACCATCGGAGGTAAAACAAGATCAAGTACTCAGAAAACTCGGTCCTAATCCTGGGTACACGCCCATGTCTCCGAATCCAAATTGGTCCCAAACTCTAAAGTATCCAGTTAATAAAGTAAATAAGACAGATATTGAGAAGTCGCTTAGTATTCCTACACTTAACGGCAGTGATCAACAATACACAGCAGCAAATAACAACAAGGAATCAATCCAAAAGAGATCGAGCTCGGTAGATTCGGCCAGACTCCTAGAAGACTTGAAAGAATTCGACAGCAGCATAGGAAGTCATGCTACATCCTCTTCACTAGAAACTTTAAGAAATATGGCTCTTGAAACTAGAAGATCGTCTTGTGATAACGATAGAGAATGTTACGATTGCTGCAAATCTTCAGGATCGGAAAATAAGACATCAGAAAGTTCTTCCAAAGACACTCCGCCGTTGAGGAATAAACATATGGATAATGCTCAAATTAAGAGGTCTTCTAGTGTTCCCTGCAAGTCTGGTGGAAACAGGGACTCTTCAAGCTCGAACGATTCAGGAGTTTCGAGTTGTTCTCTCAAACACGGCGGTGCGGAATTCAATGAATTTGAAATGCCTTTGACTTCTGGGCAATCAAGGTATCAATACATGATGCATAAGAAAATGAGAGGAAATTTGAGTGGATGCGTCCATTCGTCGTTACCAAGGAAATCTAAATCTTCGGATCCTTTGAGGGATATGTCGATGCAGCTGCATAAGGCTGGTATTTCTGCTAAATCTTCGTCTGCTGAAGCAGAAGTGCCAATCTTGCCTCCGAAACAATTTAAGGGTAAGGATATTTTTTGAATTTTATGTGAGTGAAATGATCATAGTAGTGGACTTTGGACATGTTTTGGCGTGTTTCAGTACGAGGAATGTTAATATTTAAATGTTATTGACATGATGAAGACTCTCTCTTATTTTCTCTTCTGACAATCTGTATGATTAAGAATGTGATCCAGTCAGGATTCCATAAATATCAATATCAGTCAAAAATGCATGTCATCTGTTTTACTAAAACTAACCAAGCACAAGTGTATTGTTATGAAAACCTGTCCTTAACAAACAAGACATCAAACAGGGTACAATAATACCTTTCAAACAATTTGTTGTTCAACCCATTATTTCAAAACAATTAAATTGATGTAGTCCTAAAGCCATGTCAACCATCTAAGTACACTAAATAAAATGACCCTTTTACGACAGGATCCTGAGTTAAATGTAATTGACCGGACGCGATGAGCTCTTAAACATCACAAAGTCATTACTGATTAAAATCTTTATGCGTTGTTTCATTGCTTGGCGCTTAAGAGGTGATGAAAGGAATAATACTTCATTTTAGTTTTGAAAAAAAATAGTGAGTTTTATTTGTTGAAGAGCCTGCACATACCTCATGTCAGATAGTTGAACAACCGCACTCAGAGGTGTACATTCATTCGACACTTAAATAAATTGACAAAAATTTTCATACATTATTTCAAAATAACTACAAAGAACGCATTTTACGTCTCTGTATTTGGGAGTTATTTACTTATACTACGAGTAACTTCTAGTTCATGAAATTTTACATAAAACACTGGAGAATAGCTGTCTTACATTTTGTGCACCAGTTACAAACTCGAAGTCCGGTAGACTAAAAACTAACTGTTCACAAGACCAGACTTGATTGCGTCGGTAAGCTTGGACGGCGTTGACCGAATAAGTGTAAAGACTAGTGGGACTATTAATCTGTGACTGGAGTCAATCAAAGACTTATAGAAAGGACTCTTTTTCTTTCCTGACTATTGTGTTTATAGAAAATTTTAAGTTTAGTTTTTTTATGGTTTTCATAGTACCCCTTTTCTCAGGTGTAATGGACACGCACAGCACTTCAAGCGGGACTTCTGACATGTCGGACTATATCGAAACGTTATCATTGACGTCATCGCATTCCTCCTCCGATACTCCTAGTGGGATCAGGTGGGTTCCTTTTATTTCTAGCGTGGTGATTAGGTACACCTTCTTTATTGTAATTTAATGAACGGCCGTTGTCTTTGCCTAGACCTTTACATGTGGGACATTACGGGACAATAATTCACTTTGCATAAGCCATTGTATAGTCCAGATAAGGGTAACAATTATTATAAAAATCCGGACTTTACATGGGTAATCAACCTAAAGTAGTGGAATACTGACGGGTAGATCGCTAGTGACCAAACAAAATCGTTGCATTGTTTCCTTGAAATGTGGGTTTTAATGGCGATCTAATATTGCTTTCCAATATCCGAGACCTGCATAATTTCCACAATTCTTAACACTCCCTTTCCTTCACAGAATGGCACGTCAGCCGACCAATACCCTTCGACCACGGTCAGGCAAGGAGTACCACAACATCGACCCTATCATCACCTCTATGTATAAGAACGGCAAAGAACTATCAAACTATTCAAATATACCTTAGAAATAATGGACTAGTATAGCGTTTATCAAGAAAATTGTGTTAATTCTAATACGATAAAGTTCCTCGTTAACCTCCTATGGTACCTCAATCACATAATGCCAGTAAAGTCAATAAATCATGTTCGGCGAATATTACTATCTACTAGTAGTCGCTATCTCTATCTCCTAATGATCTCGCCTAGTATAATCTCGCTAGTTGACTAGTAGATAAGTGACTAATGATTCATTGGTCAACTCAGCCCGCATCTGATTCGGCCCGCGGGCTGAATGTAGTCCGGGCCGAGTTTAGATTTTTTAAGGGGTCATTATAGCCCGCGGGCCAAGTTGACCATGCAAAAATATAAACAAATCTCATAGTGGGCATCTCAGCCCGCGGGCTGAATCAGATGCGGGCTGAGTTGACCAATGAATCGTGACTATGAGTGAGTTTAATCGCAGATAGTGAATTCGCGGAATTCTACTAAAGCAGTTATAATATAGAAAGGTTGGCGACTTTTGTAAAAACATGCGAAAGAAGAAACACTGCACTGTACTTAAATCTAGGTGCTTAGATGTGTTACGACTACGATAAAACGTTAATTGCAGTGTGGATACTCATAAGCAAAAGTATTTTACCAAACATCTTGCTACGTCAACCTAACGACATAGGTGTACTAAAATTATCTGTAGCAAAACTATAACTCACTACTGCGTGATTTGATTATAACTAAAATCGTATTAGAATTGACTGTTAAGAATATTATTGAAGATAATGAATAGTATATAACCCTTAAAAATGAATATTTACATACCTACTTATGTTTATTCTAGTCACGTTTATATATTTAAGTTTTATATTAAACTTTTAATTGTTTTCAATTAAATTTTATTGAACACTATATTATTACAATCTTATACATAGATGCTTGTTAACAGCATTTTAGCTATAAAATAGTTTGTCTCTTTCTAACATACGCTATTTCCAAAGAGCAAAAGAGACAATACACTTTATAGCAGTGTTTTTTAGACAGCTTTATGAATAAGGCTAAATGATAATCTATAATATAAAAATGAATCGCTGAATCTGTTGCTAAGCGCATAACTTCAGAACGACTGCACCAAATTGGATGGTTCTTTTTTTAATGTGTTCCTTATTGTCAGGACAAGATTTTTATATAAGAAAAATAAGGAATACAAATCTCGAAATTTCCACGGGAACGGGGGCGCTGCGGGTGAAACCGCGGGGCACAGATAGTCGTGAATATATTTATGATTGTATGTTTATATGGACGTTTTGTTCTAGAAATTATTATAGTTATTAGTTTTGTATTTGGAACAAACAGAATAAGAATACTTTTATCCTTCTTTTGTTCTTCTTATACTTGAACTCCAGTATAATTTCTTATACTTACGTTTTATTACACAAGACTGAATGTTGTATTAATTTTTATATTTAATTTTCTAGTCAACAGTTTATATAAATAAAACAATGTATATTGTAAATTAATGATTAAACAACGAGTTATTGTGTGTAGTTGGAAAGGTTTTGTACCAATTTTTATTGTCATTTTCACTGTAAAGTTACCATAATTAGATTCTTACAGCAATAAGTGTAAATTATATCACTAACGAAGTAGTGTTGTCAAGTATTTTACGAGTGTGTTTAAGGGATATGTTAAGAGAATTTTAGTATGATCGATTCTGTAAGAAATAACAGTTTTTTAAACTTGCTTCCTCACTGTATTAATTTATATTATTGTTTGGAAAGCCTTACCTCGGTGGTCTAGTGGTATGTGCACTCGCCTGCCAAGACTGAGGTCCTGGGTTCAATTCTCGGGTCGAGCGAAAATATATTTCCTACTTTTCAAATACGAGGCAAGCGTGGTGATTACGCCTAATCTCACTGTACTGATATCTTCAATGAAATGAAATGCCTTAGCCCAGTAGTGGAACATTACACAATCCCATAAAATTACATATCTGCCCAATGCCCTAATAACTAATACTAACAATGGCGACAAAACTAGATGTATGTTGATTGGTGGACTATTTGACATTCGAGCTTTCTGCCAATCAGCGTACAGCATTTTATCATGACGTGTCATGTAGCATTGAGTCGCGTCGTTGTGCTAACCCACTGGTACAATTGCAAGTAAAACCATTCGCCAATTTCCATAGAAATAACTCATAAGTATCAGTTTGATATTGTCGATGAAAGAGCAGAAAACACAATCAAAAAATTCCTCTAAAAATATTTAACCTTTTCCATACAAATTAAGTTCTTTACGATATCCAAAAGTTATTTCTGTACAAACATTGTATTAAATTCAATTTCTATTCCTTTCATAGAAAAAAATTCTTGACTTCTGGGACTCAAGAACCACAACTAAAAGGTTTCTTAAGTAGTGTATTAATATTTACGATCTAGTAATTTACTTTGTATATAAAAGAAAGGCTTTGAAAGGGTAAGAATCGATCAAACAAAAATAAACCTTATGCGTGGGACAGTAAGTGCAATATCATGTATAAACGGAGTTTTCTATACCTTTACTTATGTATCAATCAGTAGTATTATGCTAGTATATACTTACCTACCCGATACCATGTATCCCTTTATAATATGTATACCTACTTTATACATAAATAAACATTATAGTGATTTGTACATTTGTTTTATTATTCTTTAATTCTAGAAAATTTTAAAATATTTACTTCCAAGTGTATGACTAAAATATAGGCGCGCCCTGCGGTTTTACCCGCGTTGCGTACTTTTCTTTGAGAATTCCGTGATGAAAAATAGCATAAAACCTCCCTGTTGAATGCAGCTTTCGAATACAAAAATAATGATTTGAAATGGCATTTTGAGATAAGCCCAAACGTAAAAACAATAACAAATTTTACCTCTGTAAATTAGTGTAGAAATACACCATTAAATTCAAACATTGACCATGTGAGGGTACTCCCAACACTTGGAACGCCTACCCTCGCATCACAGTGGTAACAGTTCACCCGCGACCACGAGAGGCGCAATCCTCTCGAAACGTCGGGAAATAAAAAGTAAGTTTTTACTGGCTTGATTAACTTTCTAACGCGAAAAAACCCGTGTGAGTACGTTTACTATGTGTACAAATCGCGTAATTTAAAAAAGACTATTACTAAAATCAGTTAGGTATATAGCAATCGTTAGTCCTTTAGCAATAAATAAGTTATGCACCGCAAATCTATCAAATGGTTTGTCACTTTCTAACCAACGCAATTTTCCGAAGAGCAAAAGAGACACAAATTGTAACAGTGTTAGTTACACAGCGTTTATTATTATGGTGGGTTATATCTATCCAATTTTTAAGCTTCTGATGGCCTTTCTTACATAGTAGGTATATTAAGTGAATATATTTAGTACAATAACTTTACACAAGCATGTCTTCAAGCTGTTAACACATATTTATTTACAAGACTTGTGAGATTTAAAGGACGCTCTAAAAGCTAGATCTTTGAGACATGTATCTTTATACTTTAGCTAATACCTACAGCGAGGTCACAGTTCAAGTTGATAAAGTAGGACGATAGACAAGTAAAAATCTAGTTCTTAAATTGAAACGTGTTCAAATCACTTCTATAGATTCCAATCACTTCTGTAATTCAAATCACTTCTATTCCACTTAGAGATATTCTACTTAGAGTTCCATAATGTACTATGATATTGTTTTCTGTATCAAACTGCGTAACCTGCTGTAGTAAAAATCATGTGTTTGTAGTGTGTGAAAATTATGTGGGAAGTGAATCTTATAAGGGAGAATAGTGGTTGAAGACGGGATACTTTGGGAGGCTGTTCCAAGGTAAGTGATTATTTTTTGTAATTTTTTATTTATTGTCACCGCATACACCGTTAGGAAGGGTGATGTCGTTAATTGACTTTGCCGTACTGTGATGGTCGTATCGTACTATTTTAAAATCAGAAACCTAGGCAAAAGGCATCAGATGATGTCTTATTCTTTTCAATTTATATGGGCTTTATTAATAAGTCCTACAGAAGGTCATCATATCGATGTCTATAGCCATAGACCAAGTATAGCCAACCAAAACACATTCCCAACGTACCGCATTCAACCACACTGTGGCAACATCTTTATCTACTAATGCATGAGAGAGGAAAGCTGCACTGCATATTCAAATGCATCTGTCTACGTTTGTCGACCGTCTTAACTCGAAGAAAACTTGCAAAGAAAAGAAATGTGCCAGTAAGTAGGGTAATGGACGTTTTTGAGATAAGTAGATCGTTTTTTTGATGGATTAGGTTGGTTGGGTAGGAAACTACGGTTGGTTTAGGTAGTTAGGTTTGGCTAAGTTGGGTAGTACCCGCTAAATTACGTCTTTAAAGAATTATTTAAAAGATTACACTATTTAAACTATCGCGATAGGAACACATTGTAAACACTAATCTAGATCTTTAAAAGATAATAAAAGTGTGCTGTGTGTGAAATTATCTTTCGTATATTTTTCGTCCACAGCGACTTTGAACCCGTTTGAACAAACAAAAAATATCTATACTAACATTATTAAGATGCAGAGTTTATCTGTTTGTTTGAACGCGCTAATCTCAGGAACTACTTGTCCGATTTGAAAAATTGTTTTTGTAATGGATAGCCACATTCAACGGGAAGGTTATAGGCTACATAATCCTGAAATTACCACGGGAACGGGTACAACGCGGGTAAAACCGCGGAGCACTGCTGGTTAGTATGTATAAAGCTGAAGAGTTTCTACCCATTTACTCTATTACCTTATACCCATTTGTGTGGTAATGTATGTAATACTTATATGTAAAATTAAATTAAACTATCCTCACAAAGTTGGCTATAAATTCACATCGCGTTCCAGAAATGTTATACGGGTTTAAATTTTTAAGATTCCCCAAGGACGCCGACATTGTCAGCAAACGTGGACAAACAAATTGAATATAGTATTTGTCGCTCAGACAGGTGAAGGTAGATTTTATTATTTGAAATTTTACAAACATTGTAGTCAGTAACAAAACTATAATATTGATAGAACGACGAAGAAATTTGTATTTTTTTGTTTGTTTGAACACACTTATGTTGTAAACAACCAATCCGATTTGAATAATTATTTTTGTTATGGATAGCCACATTCAACGACTATTTTTCATCCCAATTTTCTACGAAAATAACGTGGGTAAAATTTAATAAAATTAAAATTGACACCTAGACGTAACAACTATGAATGCACATATTGTTGATTCCGGGCGGGAATCGTACCCGGAACCCCTGACACGGTAACCGCTCTCACAAACCACTGTGCCAATGGGCTTGTCAAGTTGTCAGCTATCTCCCTCTAGAAGCCGACTAGCGATACATTACGCCTATTCAATGCAAAGAACATCAATTGACCTCTTCACATTTTCCTTTCCTCAACAACCCAGAAAAACAACCCTTCACTCAATTTACCCCAAACAGTTATATTTAATTTGAACAGTAAACCACATTTACATAGTATTACCATCACAATACCATCGTGCTTTCATTGTTCAAGTAACAAAGCGGAAAGCAAACAAAAATAATAAATAAATTATGTTTTACTATTCAACCAGTTTTGGGTTTCGGTGTGAGTGTGTGATAAATGTACGTTTCGAGTTCAGTTATATATCAAACGTATAAAGTGTTGTTTCAGCCATTTGAACCACCAATGACAATCCATTAGGTTAAAAATTGCGGTTTGAAATTGAAAAAAGGAATATTCTTTGTCGTGTTTCTAGTTAATCCAAACATTCTAACATCAGCTAGGTTAAAAAAAATTCATTAAGTATTAATTATATTTTATAACACTTGTATATTTTTTTTGTTTTTCAATCATAGCGCAGAACAGGAAACACCTTTTGGACCAAAATTTACTAAATTAAAATAGGTCATGAGAGCTACGATGCCCAAGACACACACAAACACACACAGACACTTCAAATTTATAACACACCTCCTTTTGCGCCGGGGGTCAAAAGAGGCGGAAGTGGAATTCTAAGCTTTCAAATAACTTCATAAACTTAATAATTCTTCGTTTAAAAAGTTTACGTACAAAAGTAATTCTTAATTTAAAAATCAATAAAGATTCCACAAAGTTTAAATTAATCATATTTAACCTCTTTGAAATGTCTCCAAGAACCACGGCCAGCAAGAAAACTGCAAACAAAATTTTATTTGCGTTATAAAATTATTCTTTAAGCGTATTTAAAGTAAATCTGCCTTTGTAAACAATAAACAAAAGCAAAAATTAAATTAAGGGTTGGATAACCATTTTGATACAGCATTGTTTCGGTAGGGATGTCACTTCATTTATAAAATGCTCAAGTAAAGTGTCAATGGCATAGAGAGTTTAGAATATCGCTCAGTGTGAAAGATGCTTGAAACTTTAGACCATATTTTTTTATTAAATACTAGCCGTCACCGCGGTAATTCCACCCACGATCCTATAGATGACGCTGGTGTGTAAAATTTATAGATTGCGCTTAGGTAATTTTTCCCATATTTAGTGTCGTAACGTAAACGCCTCGGTGGTCTAGTGGTATGTGCACTTGCCTGCCAAGACTGAGGTCCCGGGTTCAATTCCCAGGTCGAGCGAAAACATGTTTCCTACTTTTCAAACATGGCTTGGGTTTGAGATCACCAACCCGCATTAGGCAAGCGTGGTGATTACGCCTGAAACCTCCTCACTGTACTGGTATCTTCAGTGAGACGAGAGGCCTTTGCCCAACAGTGGGACATTACAGGCTAATACTTTTAGTGTCGTAAAGGACTTTGAATCAGTTTACTATAGCACTACAGAGTGGCTATCAATCGCTTTTACTTTACTACACTTGTATAGCTGTTAAAAATTAATCGCTTAGTGCCAGCCCTAAGCATCCTTAGATCGATTCACCGAAGCAAGGTAAAGGCGTGGCTTTACAAACGCGAGTGAACCCAATGAAGGAACATAGCTAACGTTGTTCTTAGTTAACAAACTGCTGGAACTTAATGAAACCTACATACTGCCGTCTACCATTTAACACTATCGGATTAAAAGAAATTAAAATCGATAGTTTTCTTTTACTACGGTTCTGTAAAGGACCCAAAACGTCAGCTAAAAATCCTACTAATATTATAAATGCGAAAGTTTGTGAGGATGGATGTACTTATGTATGTTTGTTACTCTTTCACGAAAAAACTACGGGACGGATTTGGATTAAACTTTGCAGTAATATAGGTTAACATCAGAATGGGATACATTTCATCCCAAAATTCCCATGGGAACGGACACAACGCGGGTAAAACCACAGGGCACTGCTAGTATAAATCTGTTATAATACCTTACGATATACTTACTGAAAGATTTTTAGAAAAATGTTTATAAACGACGATCTTCATCAAACATACATAAGAAGTAATTGAGAATCCTTTGGTTTTTTAGTCGGTTAAAAATGCCGGACCCAGAACGGGTTTTCCGAATTAGCTTTTACAAAAAGGCCAATGTTTTAGTGGTAGTAAAACATCGGAATAGAAACTGTTTTAATTCGTAAAATTGGGACAAAATCGTACAGGATGGTAACCCCGTTGAACATAGATTATGTTCCTAACATTGACAAAGATTCTAGAGATTCCTCAGTTAGTTTTACGTAAAGGATGAAATATAAGGCAGAGAAAAGTTTTAATCTTCATTAACACTCTGAAGGGAACTCTTGCTCACTGAGGATAAGTACGGTAAGAAATTAAGCGATGGAATTGCGATTGTTAAGCAGCGTGAAGCTCGGGCCCTACTTGGATAGGTGACCGATACTGGCTTCTATCTGAGCGCTACCGTGCGTAGGGCACCTAAAATGGTCGATACCAGTTGTAACAATCGTTAGACCATGTCGGTGGTCTTTAAGCGGTCTAAAACTCCGACGTCGGAGTTGGCCACTAACCTCGAGTAGGTTACTTATTTGGTCACGTGATCGTGGCACAATCGCTTACATTATGGTAGTAGGGACGTTAAGAGTATCACATTTCATTTAGAACTGGTATTCTGGATTTCTTCACAATTATTTTGACATGCATAAATATACATTCATACATTTTTATGTACCCAGATTTATTCTTTAAGTAAACACTGTTATGAATAATATTGACAACATAACATAATAAATTCACGTAGAAGATACATATACCTATACTACCGTTTGAATACAGAACTCGAGTGTCAGTCGAACCGATAGATTTCAATAATCGAGAAATTATCGAGAAATAATTGAGTAATCAATTGACGGTTCTCTAGTTAATAGTCCTAATCGAGAGCCATTCGAGACGCCCGCTCGAACTCCTTGAATCGATTCACTTTCTATTCCCGATTCGAACCGATTTATTTGATTTGATTTAGTATTTGCACGGTTTGCCTGCCTGCTTATTTTTTCTACTAAAAATGACGCACAAATGCTCTGCTTGCAATAATAACATTGGCCAAAATTATATGAAATGCTCTAAGTGTGTGAGAGTATATGATTTGACGTGTTTAAATATTAAGGATGATAATTTTAGTAAATTCACAACCAAATATAAATCTACCTGGATTTGCCCGACATGTACTTGCTCCCGCCCAAAAAGGGATAATACGCTTACTCCTGTCCGCCACCCAGCACAGTTAGACCTCCATCCTGAAGACTCTAACGTAAACACCAACTCCCGTGGTAGTAAGCCTAAACCGTTAGTCGATGCTGATCTATCCGCTGACATGCCAATGTTATTATCTGAGATTCGCCAACTCAGGCAAGAGTTGAGTGACATGAAACAGCAAAATGTTGAAATTAGTCTATTAAGACAAGAGGTCATTGAACTCAGAAATCAGTTGTCTGTACTTTCGGGTTCTTTAACAGAACAGCATCAGTACGAGAAAAAACTGGAGCTTGCCGATACCGAAATAGCTGAACTCAAACAGAATGTCTTTAATCTCGAACACCAACTTAACATCCAGGAACAACTGTCACTGAAAACAGAAGTGGAGATTATAGGAATGCCGGAGTGTGAAGGCGAGAATGTCTTTCACATCGCACTTGTGGCGTCCCAAAAAATCGGTGTGCAATTGAGCGAGTCGGATATTGAGGACGTCATACGCATAGGACCTAGACGACCCAAGGGCACTAACAGTAACGCCGTACAAGACAAACCAAGACCAATAATGGTTAAATTGTCACGTCGCAAAAAGAAAGACGAGATTGTTACAGCCGCAAAATCCAGACGCAATCTCACCTCTGAAAATATTGTTCCCGGAGTGCCTCAGAAACTTTATTTTAATGAACGGCTAACCAAGAGGAACAGAATGTTATTTCGTGAATCCAGACTACGTGCTGCACTTCATAAATTCCGGTACTGTTGGACCAAAAATGGAAATATCTTTGTACGGGAGCATGATAATAAACCAGCTATACGTATCTCAAGCGAAGGTGACCTGGACCAGAAGGTTGGACCGCCTCCGCCAGCAGCTACCAACTAAATCACACTCTCTGTGGTTTATCACTATTTGTTATTTTTATGTTTACTTTAATAATGAGTATACCTTATTGCGAATTATCTCAAAAATTTGTAAAATTTCAATTTTAGTTAGTGACCAATATTGTACTGTACAAATTGTTTCAAAACAAACCTCAGTTTTAGACAAATTAAGCTATTATATACAACTTACAACTTACAACACATACATACTACAAAAATGTCACACACATCACGTACGTTTAACACTGTCCACTCTCACACTCATTCACACTCTAACCTTACAAAATACTTACACTTACAAAATACACTCAATCGTACTTACACTAGACCAACAAAAATACCGTGAACCTTTATTCGTGAACTTTTTAACTTATTTACCTACCAAACACATGTTCATACACACTCGACTCCGTATCACATTCCAAAACATTCTATATATACACACTCTAATACATGTTATACATTCGCCGGACAAACGCATATACACACAAACAAATTTACTCTTAAACACAAACTATTATGTACCAAAAAATTACATGGGTGCGAGTCTTACGTTATTATGGATAGCTATGTTCTTTATGGAAATAATATTAAAAAGAAATAATTCTATACTAAATTATATCAGTTTCAGACTGTCGATCGCATACATTGGTAAACAGTTTACGTATTATTATCTAAATAATATTTTAAAGTGGATTACTTAACTGAATCAGATAATATACTGCAAATCAACTGCAACGCGTTTGACAGTCTGGAGCAATGCAATCAAGTCTTAAAATCAGACTCTAACCTTAAGATTGTAACTTTTAATATAAGAAGTATACAAAAAAACTTTGATGAGTTTTTGGTAGTACTTGGTCGGCTTCATATACAATTTGATGTCATTATTTTAACAGAGTGTTGGTTAAATGAAAATGCCCATGTTCCGATTATAAAAGGATACAACAATTATAACACAAAGAATTTTATAAACAAATGTGGAGGAGTAGTTGCCTATATTCTTAACTCCTGGGACGCTTCTGTTTCGGAACCTAACATTGAGGATTGTAACTGCATAAAACTTGACTTAGGCTCCGACATAAGCATTTTTGGTATATACCGTTCCCCATCTTTTACATCTATCGACCGTTATTTAAATTCATTGGACCAAGCACTTACGGAAGTCAATAGTAAAAGAACTGTCATAATTGCAGGTGATATTAACATTGACCTATGTGGCTCCCCCCTAAGTAGTCAATGTTTAGAGTACCTCTGCCTTCTTACCGAACACCAACTGCTCCCCGCTATTACCAAACCCACCAGAGGTAACTCATGTCTGGACCACATCTTTATTAGAAATGGTACAGCTGGTATAGGAATTACTGCTAAGTCTGATGTAACAGATCACAATGTTTGTATACTGGCAACACCGTCTCTGGCTAACAAAGGATCCCGTAAACGTACCAAAACTAAGATTGACTACACTAGGGTAGCAGAAAGTCTTAAATGCTTCGATTGGTCATTCATTACAAATAGTGATAATGTCGACGAAGCTACAAATTTCTTTATAGATTCCCTTAATAAAACTATAGCAGAAAATTCTAAAGAAATAGTTGTGCCCCGCTCCAAATTCAACCTAAAACCATGGGTCACTCCCGGCTTGATGAGATGTCAAAAACACCGGGATTTCCTTCACATTCAAGCAAAACAAAATCCAGGAAATAAAAACTCTCAAAAAATATATAAAAGATATAGAAATTTCCTTTTTACATTATTAAGCAGACTAAAAACACAATATGAAAATGTACAATTAACTGCAAATGTAAATAACCCCAAAAAACTGTGGCAAACTATAAAAGAAATTTGTAACTTCCCAAAGCGTCTAAATGATAGTGAACAATTAATAAAAACTACAGACCCTATAACATCGCTCAACGAATGTAATGCCTATTTTTCAAATATTGGAGCTGAACTGGCTTCAAAAACTCTACATAAATTAATTACAACGGAAAACATATTAGCCGCAAACTCAAAATCTACAAATAGTCCCGCTCATTCCATATTCCTTATGCCAACAAACGTGGTTGAGGTCAAGGAACTAATTAAACAGCTAAAACCTGGTAGCGCTCCAGGTTTTGACAGTTGCACTCCTTTTCTTATTAAATTAATAGAGCCATCAATAGCTGAACCACTTACGCACATATTCAATTTAAGTATAACTTCTGGTAAATTCCCTGACAAATGGAAATTAGGTGTTGTTTCTCCAATACATAAACAAGACAGTAAGACGCTAGCCAAAAACTATCGACCTATCTCACTTTTAAGCATTTTCTCAAAACTTTTAGAAAAAATTATTAATCGCCGTCTGGTAAATTTTCTTGAATCTAATAACCTCATTTCAAACAATCAATATGGTTTCAGACGAAACAAATCTACTGAAGATGCTGTAGTTCATTTAATAAATTTAATTTCAACTTCTTTAGACAAGAACAAATGCTGTTTAGGTGTATTTTTAGATCTTGCACGAGCATTTGACACAGTTTCCATACCTATACTACTTCAAAAATTATGGAATATGGGAATTAGAGGTACTGCTCATAGCTGGTTTAGTAGCTATCTTTCAAATCGTCGCCAATGTGTGAAAGTTGGCTCTTTATGTAGCGATCAGCTACCGATAAAATTTGGTGTTCCACAAGGAAGCATACTAGGACCTACATTGTTTATAATCTATCTAAATGACATCATCAATATTTCCCTTCAGTCGGCTGACATAATCTGTTACGCAGATGACACGGTAGTTCTCTTCCATGGGCCCTCCTGGGATTCTGTAATAAATTTAGCAGAACGCGGTTTAAATAAACTTCTACATTACCTTAACACTAACCTTCTTACCCTAAACCTGAACAAAACGAAATACATAACCTTTCACAAGACTCGTGCTTCTCGTCCTCAAACTGACAAAACTCTCACCATACATTCTTGCACTCTATTTCATGATAATCTCACCACACCCATCTCATGTAATTGTTCTCACATAGATCACGTCACTTCCATTAAATACTTAGGCATACAACTCGATGAAAATCTTTCTTTTAAAAAACACATATCAATCCTATCAGGTAAAGTTAGAAAATCTATATACATAATGAAATCACTTCGTAACTCAGCACCAAAAAGTATGTTAACTCAAGTCTACAAATCTATCTGCCAATCAAGTTTGTTATACTGTATATCTGCATGGGGCGGTGTGGCTAAAACCACACTACTGGAACTGGAAAGAGCTCAACGCGCTGTTATCAAGGTGATGTTACGGAAACCTTTTAGATTCCCAACAAACGATCTGTACCTGGAAAGTGACTTACTCAGGGTCCGGCAACTTTATATTACCAAGGTTGGCACCGTAGTACACAAACACATAATTAACTCCGATAGTTTTGAACTGATCTCCACTCGTCGCACATATAAAATCCCATTGCCGGCCATAAATTCTACCTTCGCTAGGCGGCTTCCCCCTTTCATGCATCATTTCATCTATAACAAAATATCGCGAGCTATCAATGACCTCAAATCACTATCCGTTTCTAAAACCAAGTCCTGTATAACAAAGTGGTTAAAAACTTTGGACTATCATGAAACGGAGCAAATCCTTGAACATGGTTTTTAACACACACACACACACACACACACACCCACACCCACCCACCCACCCACCCACCCACACACACACACACACACACACACACACACACACACACACACACACACACACACACACACACACACACACACACACACACACACACACACACACACACACACACACACACAGAGAGAGAGAGAGTTTTTCGTATTACTTTATATTCATCGGAGCCAATTTTTAAGTTTTTTATTTTTTATCTTAATTTTTGTTATTTTACTAGATTAGCGGTGTTTGAACCGCCGTTGTCGCCAATATCTTTTTGTTTATACTTCGCCATTGGTCTCTGCGATACAGACTTAGAGCCTAGTGCAGAGACCGCCATAAAATTATTATACAATTTAAAATTGTTTATTTTTAAGAAATGTAATAATTTTAAGAAAGTAATGCTTTTTAGAAAATAAAGATTTATTATTATTATTATTCTATTCTGGTTTCGAGTTGCCTTTGAGGAAATAATGGTTGACATTATGTTATTGAAATGATCATTTAGAGCTGTATTAATGTATAGCACGTAAATGGGGAAGTGAAATAATATAAAATACCAGCTTACCTTTATATTATGGGACAATAAGTCACACACGTACGAACTCGGAGACGTCAAATTAATGCTTCCTTAGTATAGATTTAATGAGTGATTTTGACATTTAATGTGTGAAAAATTACGTCAATTAGTTAAGTGTCCATTTAACGGACGTCTGTGAGTGCGGTAGTAATTATCCCAGCCCGCAACATCCAGTGACAACTAAAGTATAAAAATATCGTCTTTCACTTCTTTTGCCCGGTGTCCGTGGTCGGCAAGCAGAATAGTGTAATGCGTCTTCATTGAAGTGGAGTGAAGCGGTGTAGAGCCCGATTCACCAATCACAGCGCATTGGAATTGTCAAACAACGCATTGACATTGTCAAAATCTAATCGAAACGCAATTAATTATATGGTTATCTAGGTCACTTGAGCTCCGCACAGCTCCGCAGCAGACATTCGTTTACTGACGTGGATTTAATAATTAAGCACGGCGACCGCGTTAGAAGATAAAATTATATTGGAGACCTCAGCCCTGCAGTAACACAGCCCAGACTAATAATAGCGTTTGAGAAAGTTCTGAACCACAAAGGTATAAATATTCCCAAGCGTGAAATAGGCTAAATCATAAATTGCCACCATTCCAACCGTTTAAACTTTCTGTAACATTAATTTAATAAAACTAATCATTACCGTACAATTTAACTTTCAAGTTTGTTAGATTCCATCATTTCTGAAAATCTCCATTTTAATATCCTCCAGAGAAAGATAATTAAAACTTTTCGCCCTAATTTCAACCCTTTGACGTACTTTATTCCGAACAATTTTACTCTATTTGCACTTTTTTGCGGCTTCAAAAGTTGGAACACTGAAATTATGAACAGGAAATTATTGTTTGGGTCTACGGTAGAATAATTTGAGGACCGAGATATATAACGACTATTTTATACACCTTCTGGAAAAAGATTATTGATCCTTACTCACCTCTACTCTGCACTGTACTGATATCTTCAGTGAACGTATATACTGTTATGTATTAACATTGCAATATAATGCAACTCTTCGACTTCGGAAAGCTAATTAGATTGTCAATCCTGACGGTAACAATCCTCAGGCCATCCTTAGGCCTCGGATGGTCTGACGATTGAAACAACCGGGACCGACTTCTTAACGTGCACTCCGAAGCACGGTAGCGCTCAGATAGAAATGCCACTATCGGCCACCCATCCAATCAGGGTGAAGCTGCATGTTGCTTAACAATCGCAATGAACTCTACATTACATTACTAAATCACAAATAGTCCAAATCCTTAATTAATTACCATAGATCATTACAATACTAACACACATTTGATAGTGAATATAAATGGCGCAGAGGGAGATATAAATAATTTTTGAGATAAACAAGATCGTATCGCAAAGTAGGCCAAAGACAAGAGGAAGTTAACTGCAAAAGAATACGGGTATAATTCAGAATGAATACTTACCTAAGGGAGACGATGATATGAGAACAAATGGATGTTGGCATTTTTAAAAAAGGCGGCTTTTGGACCATTTACGTTGACATTGCAAGCAGTTCTTAGCAGGTTTAGCCTCTTGGCCTCTACTTTGATGGGTCACCAAGAGTGATATTTCTATCTAAGCTTCCGTTCTTCGGAGGGCACGTAAAGTTGTCGGTCTCGGTTATTCTAATTGATAGATATTAGACCATGTCAAAGTTCTTTAGGCGGTCTAACAATTCCGACACCAGGGTTGGCCACTGACCTTAAAATGACTTACTAACAGGTTATAGGTGAACTTAAGGAGCGTTTCCATTATGCAAGTCCTTGCATGCATGTATGACGACACACTTGTGTTTTGCCTACAACCTAATTGCATACAAGTTGCAACTTGTTTGCAAGTTGTGGTTTCCACTATACAATTTGCATGCAACTTGCAACTTGTATGCAAGTCACTTGCATAATGGAAACGCTTCTTTAGGGAAAGTTGAGCGGTCGTTAAATATTGTATCGAAAAAGTTGATGAAGATGTTTTTCACGCCAATTTCAGCGGATAGTAACCATTTTAAATATGTTTATGAAACAAAGACTGTTCGGCGGCTCAAAATTATACCTTATTAGGCACAAAATAGATCACTATTTAAAACGATCTCCATTTAAATATAAGTACTACAAAGATTTAAAAAGTATTGGGCAATCCAACTCAATTTTAGAATAGTCCTTAAAGCAGAAAGAATGTTTGTTCACTTTCATACTATAGACCCTGTAATACGTTCTTAAAATCCTTCTGTCATTTATCTCCTATAAAATATTCTTAGTTGGACTGCTCCAAAAGATTTGATCTTCGTCGTTAAGTGAGGGGCAGGAACATAAAAAGCAGGGGGAGTAGACCCGCGGCAGGTCATTAATCAGTCGCAAGCAGTGACGCGGCGCCTACACCAGGACCGTTCGCGATCAAAACTCGAGTTTCAACATTAATTGTACTTACTTCTGTGCTCATTTCAAACTTTTTGGACGTTTGTAGGTCGATAGTTGTGTTTTGAATTAGTTAGCTGAAGATGAATTTGATTATCTTCTTGTTTATGTTAATGGGAATTATTTTGAGCCCTGGGTCATCTGGGTGGGTGTTTTAGACAACTTTACAGCATAATGTACTGCAAAATATCCTATGGTTTTACTTTCATGTTGGCCGTTTTTGAAGGAATTTTGGAGTGAAAAGTAGCGCACATATAGCAGTCTTTAAGTTCAACAGTTCCAAAGTATAATATGCTTTTTATTAGCTCTTCAACTCAAGTGATATAAAGACGCATAAACATGTATGTGTCCAACATTTGCCAACAAACAACATTTAGCAAAACCTATTTATATATCCATTGAACATATAAATAACTAACAAAAAGTTTCGGAGACCATAATTTTCGCCCACTACCAGACATGGACTAAGTAGTAAAAGATTTGTGTATTTCCTCTCTGCGTGACTGGGATGGCGATATACAGCCGTCCTTTTCACATTTGCGAAGTGTACCCATGTGTTACACGTTGTCTCGTACAAACTGAATGTGGGTCAACGTTTAATCCCATTAAGGAATGACCTTTTGAGGAAAAAAGCTGTTAATTTTGGAAAGAAGATGAAAATTTTTGCCAGATTCGCTTTCGCTTTTAGGCTCTATTACGTTGAAATTGGTGTGTTAAAGTGTATTCATAAGTAACAACGTTACTTAAAAAAATATAAACACTTAAGTAAACATAACTTGAACATACTCAACGTCGAATATGTTCCTAAAAAGTTATAGAACCTTTTAAGTTAATGCAATATAAAAGTTATCGTTTTGTTACTTAAAAAACGGTTTCCGCGTATTTTACGGTCATAATACTACAATCAAGATTATGTAAATTTCTCACAAGGTTCAGTTGTAAGTATTGTTGGAACCCTAATCCTGGTAGTCCCTTGGGATTCTAAAAGGGGAGCTACGGGGTTCGATGGATAATTCTATAAATCAATCGGGTTGAACCATTTTTACAGTTCTGTTGTGAATATCGGAAGTAAAATGTTTATTGAAAGGTTGTTGGATTGCTTGCCTTGGATTGGATGAGTTTGAGAAGACCCTATTATCGGGAAGGAACCTTGTTTAATATTATTGATGACATACGTAACTTTGATATGACAGATTTCATGATTGGTGTACCAACAAAGCTATGTTATAGTAACACTACCAACGCCCCGCCGTTTCCATGTTTTCATGGGAATTTTGGAAATGTAAATAGCCTATAACTTTTTCCTTTAATTTGGCTATCCATCGGAGTGTAGTTCCCGATATTCAATCAAATAAAAAATCAAACTCTTCAGTTTTATTATATTAGTATAGATGCCACATTTGATAAGAGTGAAGGATATCAACATAGCATAACGGTGATTAAAATATATTACATCTACACTAATATTATAAAGAGGAAAACTTTGTTTGTTTGGTTGTAATGAATAGGCCCAAAAACTACTGGACCGTTTTTAAAAATTCTTTCACCATTCGAAAGCTACATTATCCACGAGTAACATAGGCTATTTTTCATCCCGAAATTCCCACATGAATGGACACAACGCTGGTAAAACCGCGGGGCGCTGCTAGTCTTTAATAACTGTCTATTTTATGTGTAATATCTTGATGCAAAACAGAATTCCTCTTTTCAATA
Organism: Cyclophora punctaria; assembly: GCA_951394245.1. Taxonomy (NCBI): domain Eukaryota; kingdom Metazoa; phylum Arthropoda; class Insecta; order Lepidoptera; family Geometridae; genus Cyclophora; species Cyclophora punctaria. The sequence continues at coordinate 2,475,145 of OX596182.1, forward strand.
TTTACAGCTGCCTAAAAACAGTTAACATTACTTCCATAATCACCATTCCCCATTTCAATTACGTACAACGCAGACAGACATAGGATTTGTTGTATAAATTATGAGAGAGCTCTTCCAACGAGACTTTAAAATTATGTCAGTGGAAAGAGACGCCACCTCGTGAAACGACGGAGCGTAATTTCTGCTTATACTCCACAGAGAGCAGCAAAATGTCCGCATAACTCGATTTAAATATTACACCGTTTCATTTATAACTGCAAATAGGTCTTAATTAGAAAACAGAACGTTGATTCTTCAGAACTTTCAACTATGTACAGTTAAACTGCTTTTTTTCTTTTTAAAATAGTGCAGTGAAGGAGTTAAGAGCGTTTTGGAGTCGGGCCAAATACGCACTCGACCGTATTCCAGGGTTGAGTTGTTTTCGGTAGTTTTGTGAGGCTTACTTCGTTTCTCACTTCGCTTTGTTTGAGTGTTTTAGTCTGGGTTTTTGACCTTTTAATACTCGATTGAGATTTATGACTTCCTTTGCATGTTTACAGAATAAAAACTGCTGACTTTGCATAAAGCAGAAGGTTGTTTTGAGTTGAGACTTTATCAGCTTGTCAGATCAGTTTTGTTTCAACCACGTAACTTGTATTTGTACGGTATTTATAAAGGTTGGTATAGACGTGTTGCAGGGCAAAGACGCATTAATTTCGAGTAGATTAGTGGCCAAGCCTGGTGTCGGGGTTTTAAGACCGCGGTAAGGCCTCAGACATGGTCAATCGATTGAGACATCTTAACTTGCACTCCGAAGCACCATATCGGCCACTCATCCAAGTGTAATGCTCGTTGATCCAAACTGCACGTTGCTTAACAATCGCAATGAACTAACATCGCTTAGTCAAACTACGCCACGAACTACAAAGGAAAAGACTTAAGCAAAAGGAACGTGCTCCATTTTACTTTGTCGTGACAAGGCTAGGTTCTTTTTCATACAGCCCGCCCAGCACAATGAAACAGTAAGCGACAAGACAATGACATGATACTGTGTGTTGATTGGCGACAGATTGTCAGCAAACTCGAATTTTAAATATTGCACCAATCAACTCACAGAATTTATTATATCTTGTCTTACTGGTTATTAAGTTTAAGGGAACACTACTCATTTTGAATTGAAAGTACGTTTACGGATACACTTCGCTTTTATTTTAAACTAGCAGCGCCCCGCGGTTTTACCCGCGTTGTACCCGTTCCCGTGGGAATTTCGGGATGAAAAATAGTCTATAACCTTCCCGTTGAATGTGGCTATCTATTACAAAAATAATTATTCAAATCGGTTCAGTAGTTTCTGAGATTAGCGCGTTTAAACAAACAAACAAACAAACAAAACAAACTCTTCAGCTTTATAATATTAGTATAGATTTTTATCTGGCGTTTCGGCCCTTTTACAGGAACCGTGGTTACAGATGATCTTGTCTTGTTGTCTTCTGCGACATTTTTTGTGCTAGCCGGGCAGATAGCCTTAAGTAAAGATATACCACTATTAGTATCCTTATGAACCTACCTACTTACCTACAAAATGATCGTAGATCATCAATATTCATAGGCTTTTTTTGTTTAAACAGTTCATTAAGGTTCTCATTAAAAGTAATGAACCAACAATTAATAAACCTCTATTTTTGAATTCAACTAATTAAAACTTCTATTTCCTCATAAAATTTTAATAAACAAAAAAATATAAAATTATTTCGTCAAAGTTTTGCTTTGTCTTCTCGAGATTTTTTTCCTGGGTTTGTGAGTTCTCAGTTCAGATTAAGGGAATTAATCCACCCCTAATACTTGTTGTAATCTTTTTGGCGAGCGTAGACATTGTATATTTTAAATAGCTACACTTTTCGTACAAGGATTTATGGCTGTTTCTGGTTTGTCTTTGTTTAATTGGAGGAAATACGGACTGTTCGATCTTTGCTCATTTTTAACTAAAGGGTAGATAAATTGTGTTTGCCATCTGCCTTTTCTGCGACTGCCGTCGTTTGAAATCGGTGGTTGAGGCACCCCCCCCCGCCCTCGCATCATCCTTGCCTGCGCGGGCGCGCATCACCAGTGTCCTTGGACGACCGCCCTGATTCGGTCGTGATCTCATCCTTGAGCTGCTATCCGTGATAGCCAGGATTACGAATTTCATACATATTCCTGCCGTGCAGACAATATTGTGTGTGTGAGACGTTCTCGCAAACAGTGCTGTGCCATTTTCGATACCTAGCTGGTGTTTGGACTTTACAACGCTGCTCCATCATCTCCACGCCATCCAGAAACCTCTCTGTGCCGATCCATCTTTACAGACGACGTGTGGAAGCAATAAGGTTGGTGGTGGACTTGATTTATCTACTTTTGTGAGCAAAGATCTTTTCCAAATTCTAGTGGGTATATCGTTTATGTACAGGCTTAAATTTTACATACTTAGGTCCTTCGAATCTTCCCAGCCCTAACAGACTCCACATCTTGGTCCTTCGAGCCGGATTTTTAACCTTCGTAAATCTCATACTTAAATACTTAATTTCATACTCAAGTTCTACTATCCACGTTGGTTAGCTAGGACGCCATTTTGAATCAACCACGTTACCGTGTAACCAATTTATTCAATTTGTGCATACAAGCCGTGCTTGTTTCTCAATTAAATATTTACATTTGTCTTATTTTCACAACTGTTTGGGTTTTCAAAATGCCTAATTCTGATGAAAAAGCCTCTGACAAGGCTCCCTCCAGAAAGGAGTTAGAAATTGCTCGCTACATTAATAAAGCCATTGCTAAAAGGCAACGTATTTATTCTCAACTTCAGCAAATATTTGATTTGTCAAATAAAATTGATACCCAATCGGATGTTAAAATTATGTTCCTCTTGCGTGCCTCAGAGATTGATTCATTACGCGATTCATTTGAAAGCACGTGCATGGAAATTTATGATTTGAAATTGACTTTAGATCCCGATGCGCAATTCAATGACAGCGATCTAAAGGCTTTCGATGACCTGTACTTTCGCGTAAAGCTGTGTAAATCAAAGCATGCTTCCAAAATGGCGGACGTTCCTCCATGCGCTAAAGATAATTCTAACGCCGAAGTACGGCCGCGTTTACCCAAATTAGAATTGTTCACGTTTGATGGGAATATTGAAAGTTTCACAACATTTTATGAAACATTTTGCTCCTTGGTGCACAATCAAAGAGGTATCTCCAATATAGACAAATTTCATTATTTGCTGTCGTGTACAAAAGGTTCCGCACTCAGCATCGTCAAAAGCGTGCCTATAACATCGAGTAATTACGAAGTGGTATGGCAGTCCTTGCTTGATAAATATCAGGACAATAGAATGCTAGTAGGTAAATATCTGGATAAAATGTTGAATTTTCCCGCGTTAAAAAATGAGTCACCTTCCAATTTAAATAATTTTATTGAGACTTTTGATCACTCATATCGCGCAATAAATGCCCTCAACATCGATAATTTATCTAGCTATGTACTTTGTCATATAGCATTGAAAGGGCTAGACCCAAATACCCGAAAGACGTTCGAACAAAGCATTGACCAGAAAACTATACCTACTTACGAACAGCTGATGTCTCACGTACATAACCATATTAAAATCTTGGAACATTCGCAACCTAGTTCTACTGTTTCGCAAAATAGGAATTCTACACCTAACGCTAATTCAAACAAAAGAACGAGTGAGAATTACATAAGAAAAACCTTTTCTTCACAGACGCAATCTGTAAATAACAAACCGGTTTGTTTACACTGTGGCCAAAATCATATGATTTTTCGCTGTGAACAATTCCGTGAATTGACACCCGCGAAACGACTCAGCCGTGCTGATCATTTAAAATTGTGCCACAACTGCCTCAAACAAAATCATTCGTCTGCCGATTGTCGTAGTCAGTTCAAATGCTTTGCTTGTAATCAGCGCCATCATGCGTTATTGCATCTAGATACCGTAATTAATACTATCGATGCACGATCTATAGATACACATAGTGCGCACGCGCATACGAAGCTATCATTCTCGAACGTAAACAATATAAAGAACTATATGGTTCTACTTGGTACTGCTATAGTTAATGTTATTGACTCGTTTGGTAATTCGCAAGCTTGCCGTGTTCTTATCGATTCAGGCGCTCAATCGAACTTTGTTACAATGGAATGTTTAGAACGATTAGGATTGTCACGACAAAAATGTCCATATAATATTTTCGGCTTAGCCGGTAACAGCGTGAAGAATTTTGGCATGACCTCATGTACCATTAAACCGAGACACTCCGAAAATCCGACGTTTAAAATCGATGCTATTATTTTGCAAAAAATTACTTCCGACTTACCTTCGGTGGAAATTTCCGAAGAAGTTTCCCACCATTATAAAACCCTTTTGCTGGCGGATCCCTCATTTTATAAAAAATCCCCTGTTGATATTATTCTCGCAGGTGACATATTCCCTGACATCTACGACGGGAATAAAATAATCGTGAGCCCCACACTACCCGTAGCACTAAGTAGTGCCTTCGGGTTCGTATTGTGTGGAAGAATGGAAGTACCGTGTACTTCCGATGATGTCACTAACATTGCAACATTATCTTGCAATTTGGTGTCGTACACCAATGACAGTGACACCATCAATGCATCCTTAAAATCGTTTTGGGAATTAGAGGAGTCGCCGTGCGACAACCCTAAGCTCAGCCCACACGACGAACTAGCCGAGGAGATTTTTTCTAAGCAGCACTATAGGGACGAGAGTGGTAGGTACGTATCACCTATTCTGCTCGACCCGAACCGTGCCGCCCTCGGTGAATCACGTAACCAAGCCGTGCGAAGGCTACACCACTTGGAGCGACGTTTCGCTCGAGCACCTGAGTTGCGTACTCCTTACGTTGAGTTCATGCGCGAGTATGAACAACTCGGACATATGCGACTGTACACCGGCACAGAGCCGAGTAAGTACACAATTCCACACCACTGTGTAGTAAAAAGCTCAAGTACCACTACGCCCGTGCGAGTGGTATTTGATGGTTCAGCGGTCACTTCGAATGGCGTGTCATTAAATGACACATTGCTCACAGGTAGGAAGCTTCATCACGATATTTTAAAAATCATTTTCAACTTCCGCCTGTATGATATTTGCCTAACAGCTGATATAGCTAAATTTTATAGAATGATATCTATAATTCCCGAGGACCGCTGTTATCAACACATTCTTTGGAGGGAATCTCCTTTTGAAGAAATCAAAACGTACGAACTTCTCACGAATACCTACGGTTTGCGTTCATCTGGTTACGTGGCTGTGCGCTCTTTGCAGCAGTTAGCTCAAGATGAGGGTAGAAATTACCCTCACGCTGCTAAGGTTTTAATGGAAGGTTTTTTTGTTGACGACCTGTTGTGGTCTACACAGGACCTCGCCGAGGCCTGTACGTTACAGGATGAGCTCGTAGCTCTATTGAAACTCGGCCGCTTTGACCTGCGCAAATGGGCGAGTAACTCCCCTGAGTTACTCGCGAGAATAGACGCTGAGCAATCCGTCGCTATAAACTTTGGTGACGACACCGTGTGTTCTTCACTAAAGGTACTCGGACTGAAATGGCTGCCCTCTGATGATTGTTTTTCATTCGACTATAACATGACGGACGATACCTACACTAAACGATCGGTGCTAAAACTTCTTGCAAGTATTTTCGATCCTGTTGGATTTCTATCTCCCTGCACATTTCTCGCTAAATGTATAATGCAAGACTTGTGGAAGCTTAGTCTTGGTTGGGACGAGTCCCTCCCAACTCAATTGCGTGAAAAATGGTCAATGTATATAACATCATTATCGAGTCTCTCGTCTATAAAAATCGAACGGCACTTGCTTATACCGAAATTCTGTGAGGTACATTTAATTGCATTTTGTGACGCATCAACCCGTGGTTATGCGGCATGTGTTTACGCTCGAAGTGTCGACCCAAATAATAAGGTGAAAATCAGACTGCTTATCAGTAAAGGCAAGGTCGCACCAATAAAACCTCTTACGATTCCACGACTCGAGCTTATGTCAGCTGTTTTGTTATCTAAATTAATTTTATTCATTCAACAAAATATAAAAAATATAAACCTTCAAGTAACGGCTTTGACTGATTCCAGCGTTGCACTCGCTTGGTTACAAACACCTCCTTACAAACTTCAAACTTTTGTGTCTAATCGTGTCGCTCAAATAGTGGAGGTAGTTCCGTCGAACAGCTGGTATCACGTGAGAAGCGAAAACAATGCCGCTGACATTTGTTCGCGTGGCGCCATGCCGACTCAGCTCGTAGCTGATTACGAACAATGGCTTCACGGACCAGATTGGTTGGCTGATGACGTTCATCAGTGGCCAATCAGTCCGTTTTACATAAAAGATGACTCGGAAATATTAGAGTTAAAATCAAATAATGATACTTTCTCCTGTCTATCTCAAACCTTAACTGACGATTTTTCAAAAACGTTTTTTGAAAGGTATTCCTCATTCACGAAACTTCAACGTGTTCTTGCATGGTGTTTACGATTTGTAAAAAACTGCAGACTTATAAAAAATGAACGTTTGTTTGGACCCTTATCAATTGGCGAGTTGAATGTGTCGCACGATCTTATAATTAAAACAACACAAAATACCTATTTTCGTGACGAAATAGATAAACTTAAAAATAACAAATATGTTCCGTCGTTACGGAAGTTAGCACCCTTCGTCGATTCCCGTGATTTCCTCAGGGTGGGGGGTAGGTTATCCCAAGCTAAACTACCTTACAATAGCAAACATCCTCTGCTATTGCCTAAAAAATGTCACGTAACCTTTCTAATAATAAATTATCTTCATATCATGTACCTACATGTAGGACCTCGCTCATTACAAGGTATATTGTGTAAACGTTACTGGATAGTTTCCGCGCGCAATGTAATCCGTAGTGTGTTGTCGAAATGCATCGTATGCTTTAAATGTAACCCTACATCGATTCAACCCCATATGGGTACTTTACCCGCCGAAAGATTGATACCTAACAAGGTTTTTGATCATGTCGGTTGTGACTTAGGTGGTCCGTTCCTCATTAAGTCGAGTATTAAACGTAACACAAGGATTCTAAAATGCTACATGTGCCTTTTTGTGTGCTTTTCCACAAAGGCCGTGCATATGGAAGTATTAAGCGATTTATCAGCTGACTGTTTTCTAGCTACACTTGATAGGTTTGTAGCGCGGCGCGGCCTATGCTCGTGCCTACATTCAGATAACGGTACAAATTTTGTCGCCGCTGCAAAACATTTGAAGGATGTGGTAATCTTTTTTAATAAATATAATGACACGATTGCTGAAGGCTGTGCTTCTCGGTCTATCGATTGGAAAAATATTCCACCTACAGCTGCGTCGATGGGCGGACTGTGGGAAGCCGGGATTAAGTCAGCCAAGCGTCATCTTCTTCAGGCAGTAGGAAATAAGGTGCTCACATACGAGGAGCTCACTACTGTCTTTTGTAAAATCGAAGCAGTATTAAATTCACGTCCTCTGTGTCCATTGTCTAACAGTCCCGATGAGTTTGAAACATTAACACCGGGTCATTTTTTAATAGGTCAAAGCTTACTTGCCGTACCCGAGTACAATGTTGAAGATGTGAGTGTGAACCGGCTGTCACGTTGGCAATACGTTCAAAGGATCTCCCAAATGTTTTGGAAAAAATGGTCCGATGACTACCTACATACATTGCAACAAGGGGCAAAGTGGCACACACATTCTCCAAATCTCATGGTTGGCGATTTAGTTCTCATTAGATCAGATCTAACTCGCCCACTCAATTGGGTTCGGGCCAAGGTAGAACGTGTTCATAATGGTCCTGATGGGGTAGTTCGTGTTTTAACTTTGAGGACGCAAAAGGGACTATTAAAGAGACCGGTAAATAAAATCTGTCCTTTTCCTTATTCGAATTGATAAGTTCATAAACTATACTAAATAAATCTTATTCATCTTATCATATTTACTTATGTAGCATCTTATTATAATTATATTTAGGTACACTATTCTGCCTATTAGCAACATTTCAATTGCCGTAGGAATTTCTTTCTTATTTCATGTACATTTATCTACTGGAAATTATCATGATAATTTCGGTGGGGGGAATGTTCGATCTTTGCTCATTTTTAACTAAAGGGTAGATAAATTGTGTTTGCCATCTGCCTTTTCTGCGACTGCCGTCGTTTGAAATCGGTGGTTGAGGCACCCCCCCCCCGCCCTCGCATCATCCTTGCCTGCGCGGGCGCGCATCACCAGTGTCCTTGGACGACCGCCCTGATTCGGTCGTGATCTCATCCTTGAGCTGCTATCCGTGATAGCCAGGATTACGAATTTCATACATATTCCTGCCGTGCAGACAATATTGTGTGTGTGAGACGTTCTCGCAAACAGTGCTGTGCCATTTTCGATACCTAGCTGGTGTTTGGACTTTACAACGCTGCTCCATCATCTCCACGCCATCCAGAAACCTCTCTGTGCCGATCCATCTTTACAGACGACGTGTGGAAGCAATAAGGTTGGTGGTGGACTTGATTTATCTACTTTTGTGAGCAAAGATCTTTTCCAAATTCTAGTGGGTATATCGTTTATGTACAGGCTTAAATTTTACATACTTAGGTCCTTCGAATCTTCCCAGCCCTAACAGACTCCACACGGACTATATAATATGAGCTCCGTTCTTCAATTCCATTTATACAATTTATCTAAAAACTATTAGGTACCTGATTGCTCGAAAAGTAAGATGATTCCGTGCTTCGGAGGGCACGTTAAGCCGTCGGTCCCGGTTACTTCCTACGGATATTAGTCATTACTTGAGCCATGTCAGAGGCCTTTGGCGGTTCAATAACTCTGACACCAGGATTGGTCAGGTTGGCCAACCACTCGATGAAGAAGTGCCTGGTTTTACCAGTTTCAGTATAAGTTTTGGCATACAGAGTATACATAACCCTTTCTCTTGAATTACTCTGTATATTGGTGAAAACTGCTTGAAAATCCGTTCAGTAGTTTTTGAGAAAATCAATTAAATAAAGATATACAACTTTTGGGGACTTTATTTTAAAATACTTAAGATAAGATATTCTAAGTATGACGTTTTTTTCCTATTTTTCGTGGTTTAACAGTGAAAAATATGTAATTTGCAGTGCCAAATAAAAACCTACAAATATATACACGTAAATACCTAATTATATTTGTAGTAACGTTAATAATTAGTACCGCTACAACCGTTGTAACAGCCTACAAGAAACTAATTAACATTACTAGTATTCCCTACAGTATTTCGCAGATTTGCCTCAAGAGCTTACGTCGTATACTAATAAAAGTCTTCATTTTTATTAAGAGTTGAATTGATTGTCGGGTGTATAAGAATTACCAGTAGGATATGATATTTATAAACGACTAGCTGTGCCCCGCGGGTAGTCAACAGCTGCAATATCTTCTAATATGTATAGGTATAAAATTCTTGTGTCACGGGGTGCGTAATTGAACTCCTCTGAAACGGCTCGACCGATTCTCATGAAATTTTGTGTACATATCGGGTAGGCCTGAGAATCGGACAACACCTATTTTTCATCCCGAAATTCCCGCGGGAATGGGCACAAAGCGGGTGAAACCGCGGTGCGCAGCTAGTATTATTATATAATTACAGTATTTGAAAATTATTCTCATTCAACAGCACAAATATTATAAGATCAGAATTAGTATGTGACCGAAACGCCTTTCATTACTTCTTGTGACTTTTTTGCTAGTTACCGCTGTACAAGCTATTGGACCATTATATACGTCAAAATGTCAAGTCAGTGATTCATTTATTATCAAGCTACCCATTTTGACTACCAATAATACGAGTATAACCCAAAAAGCATGCTAACATAGATTCAAATCGGCTATATCCCCAAGTGTTTTGACTTCTGATGACTCAGTAGTAGAGCTTACGGTTTCAGATTATTGAACCATTTACAGATTGGGTATCGATCTGTACTGTTATCTTGATTGTTATTTGATAGTCTGAGGGAATGGGTGAATGTCTTGTGACAACTTATCCTTGTGACAATGTATACACCTGAAATTCTCATGCAAGTGACGTGAGTAACAAACGTTTAAGCAATCATGACATAAGGAATGTAAGTTTCCCTCACTAGTACGATAGTGATATACCTATGTGATAAGACACGATGTGATAAATACTGTGCGTTGATTGGTGGACAGGGACAGGGATTTTAAAAAATCCACCAATTACCATTCAGTATCATAATCATGATGTCTTGTTGCATTCAATCGCCGTCGTTGTACTACATTGGTGTTTGTGATAAAATAACATTAAAGAATTATTAGATGCTACAAGAAGAATAATTCTATTAAATCTTACTAATGTTATAAATGCAAAAGTTTGTGAGGATGTATGTATGTATGTTTGTTACTCTTTCATGAAAAAACTACTTACTGAATTTGGATGAAACTTTACATTAATATAGGTTTTAAATCAGAATAACACATGGGATATATTTTATCCCAAAGTTTTCAAGTTTTCACGGGAACGGGCACAATGCGGGTAACACCGCTGGGCGTGGTTAGTAATATTATAATGTAACCTAGATACGTCATTGGCTCCTAGTTACTGTTAGTATATAGAGTCACACAGTTACTCAAATATCAAGCTTATTTTCTAACTGTAAACTGTTAGTTTAACTTGGTAATTTCCTTTTTTCATGACAAGTTGAATAATGGTCGTGTCCCCGGCGTATTTATCGAAAGAGTCCGGATAACTAATGGCCGATGGATTGCAAATCGACCGCTTGTTGAAAGATTGCCTTTGAGATAAATATTCATGTACAAGTTTTGTTGACTACGCTTAGCGTCAATCTTTCTTCTGTGAATCTTTTTATTGGACCATAGTACAGTCATGGTGGAACAGGGACCAAAGACCATGAAATCGTGAGTGATCTTTGTTTTCCTGTCACCTTGACCAGCAGTGTTGACAGCTGGTGCGTAGCTTATTGGTCGGCCCGTCAGCGCTGAACAGTTAGCATGACTCAAAATCGTTACCTATAACTACATACATATTATTTCATTAGTGCTGACTGTCGGCATGAGATCAGCGTGATAGGAAACCAGCCTTATTTTTCCTTTAAGACCTGTTGGGTATAGTTACTTCGTATACCTCGTAAGTTCTTGATAACACTTCTAATTAAATAGTAGAAAATAGAACAATGTACATTTTTAACTTTGTACATAAACCATACCCTGACCGTATCCTGAACGTTAATAAGACCCTGTTACTTTCATACCAAAATCCAATTAAGTGTCAAAGCAATATTACAAGTAATACAGTCGTTAATTGCGAAAGATCTGTTATCAGAAGGAACCTGCGTTGGCAACGACCCTGCGCCCTCAGGGCTTCTGGGCCCTTTGTAAGGATGATGTGAATGTTTAATACAATAACATGTTACCGAATAAGGGCCCGCAATGAATGCATTACAAGCGTCTACTAAGCTTTGTTCTAAATTAGCGCTACGAAATTACTTTGCTAAGGTTTGATCTCGGTTTGAACATAAGTAATTACATTGTATCGATTCAACCAATTTTCCCTTTAACGAGAAATTGAAATAATATTTGTTTGAACGAAATTGTTATAATGAAATTGGTACAATTTACAAAGCGGTGCTAAGTTTTGAAATTAAATATTGTTTAAGCTCGTTGTCTTAAGCAAGCGGGCGGTCATGCCGAGTATTGAATTTGGATTTCTGGAAATTGTTGCTTCTATAGCAATGAACATAATAGGGCTAATGTTTTCAATGAGAGAAATTGAGTTAATGATTTATTTTACGCAATGTTTTTAAAGCACAGTTTCTAAGATCAAAATCAAATCGTGAATAATTCAAATTGATATTTTTAATTAAAAGTAAAGGGAACTATTTTTCAGTCTTGCAACAGTTTCCCTATATGATATTTAGTCTAAAAGACAAAATAGTCTTACACCTTTTTCCTATAGTGTGCGGTCCTTCATATCTATACTAATATTATAAAGCTGAAGAGTTTGTTTTGTTTGTTTGTTTGTTTGTTTGTTTGTTTAAACGCGCTAATCTCAGAAACTACTGAACCGATTTGAATAATTCTTTTTGTAATGGATAACTACATTCAACGGGAAGGTTATAGGCTATTTTTTTATCCCGAAATTCCCACGGGAACGGGCACAGCGCGGGTAAAACCGCGGGGCGCCGCTAGTGTTTTCATAATACACCAGCATTGGCATTTTTATCTGAGTGCTGTCGTGCATGTAAAATTGTCGGGCCCTGTCGTTTCATTAAACTATGTTGGAGGCCTTTAGGCGGTCTATAAACTCCGTCACCAGGGTTAGTCTTCTCGAACTTACTCATAGACTTGAATATCCTACTTAATACATATTATAAACTAGCGGTGCCCCGCGGTTTTACCCGCGCTATGCCCGTTCCCGTGGGAATTTCGGGATAAAAAAATAGCCTATAACCTTCCCGTTGAATGTAGTTATCCATTACAAAAAGAATTATTCAAATCGGTTCAGTAGTTTCTGAGATTAGCGCGTTTAAACAAACAAACAAACAAACAAACAAACAAACAAAACAAACTCTTCAGCTTTATAATATAACTAGCGACCCGCCCTCGCTTCGCTTCGGGTAATCAAGATTTCATGTAGGAAAATCGGGATAAAACATTGCATGTCTCCCGCAGGAATATACACAATCAAAATTTCAAGTGGGAAATTGGGGATAAAATATTACATGTCTCGCGCGAGTATATATGTATACACAATCAAGATTTCATGTGAGGAAGAATTCGGGATAATACCTACATAGCGCGTCTTCGTCGTTCGTAGTTCGTAGGTAGGTATATCCCCGCGCGCTTTGACCGCACGAAACAGTAAGTAGCCATAAGAGACCCGCCATCGAGCATTATTATTTTGTATGCAGCGCCCCGCGGTTTTACCCACGTTGTGCCCGTTCCCGTGGGAATTTCGGAATTTTTTTTACATAAAAACCTTCCTCTTGAATCACTCTACCTATTACAAAAAACCGCATCAAAATCCGTTGCGTAATTTTAAAGATTTAAGCATACAGACAAACAGATAAACAGACACGAAACAGAGACGACTTTATTTTATACTATGTAGTGATATTTCTCATCATAACTCTGAAACTAACTGTCCGATTTTAAAGAGGTATACAAAGAAACATAATTAACCTTGATTGTAGAGCCATTTATTTTGATGTAGATTCATATCATCATATGAATATCATCAACTTAAAATTACACTCCTTTTTTAACTAATTAATTTTAACTAAAAACGGTTATTGTGGCTTAACTATAATAGTTAGACATATGCCCTCGCGAGCTAATTTGTTCGCAATGATATGTACTTTGATTGTGTAGAACATTGTTTTTGTGTATCATCAATAGATTTAACCAATTTTTTTAGGCATGTTTTTCATACCTTAGGTTACATATACCCGCGTTGTGCCCGTTCCCGTGGGAATTTCGGGATTTTTTTACCTAAAAACCTTCTTCTTGAATCACTCTACCTATTACAAAAAACCGCATCAAAATCCGTTGCGTAATTTTAAAGATTTAAGCATACAGACAGACAGACAGACAGACAGACAGACAGACAGACACGAAAAAGAGACGACTTTATTTTATATTGGGTTACATTATCGGAGTTTTGGTAACGAATCATTTTTTTTTTGAAAACTAAATATAGCCTATGTCACTCAAGGATAGTGTAGCTTTCGAATGGTGAAAGAATTTTTTAATTCGGTGCAGTAGTTTCAGAGCCTATTCGAGACAAACAAACAAAAAATCAAACCTTTCCTCTTTATAAAAAAAAAAAAAAACTAAAAAAAAACTAAATATAGCCTATGTCACTCAGGGATAGTGTAGCTTTCGAATGGTGAAAGAATTTTTTAATTCGGTTCAGTAGTTTCAGAGCCTATTCGAGAAAAAAAAAACACTAAATATAGCCTATGTCACTCAGGGATAGTGTAGCTTTCGAATGGTGAAAGAATTTTTTAATTCGGTGCAGTAGTTTCAGAGCCTATTCGAGAAAAAAAAAAAAAAAAAACTACATATAGCCTATGTCACTCAGGGATAGTGTAGCTTTCGAATGGTGAAAGAATTTTTTAATTCGGTGCAGTAGTTTCAGAGCCTATTCGAGAAAAAAAAAAAAAAAAACTATATATAGCCTATGTCACTCAGGGATAGTGTAGCTTTCGAATGGTGAAAGAATTTTTTAATTCGGTGCAGTAGTTTCAGAGCCTATTCGAAACAAACAAACAAAAAATCAAACCTTTCCTCTTTATAATATTAGTATAGAAGTATAGATTAGTATAGACTAGCAGCGCCCCGCGGTTTTACCCGCGTTGTGCCCGTTCCCGTGGGAATTTCGGGATAAAATGTAGCCTATAGCCTTCCTCGATAAATAGACTATCTAACAGTGAAAGAATTATTCAAATCGGTTCAGTAGTTTCTGAGATTAGCGCGTTTAAACAAACAAACAAACAAACAAAACAAACTCTTCAGCTTTATAATATTAGTATAGATTTGTGAGTAAGTGTGTGTGAATGGATGTATGTATGTGTGATACTCTTTCACGAAAAAATTACGAGACGGATATGGATGAAACTTTACAATAATATAGGTTATACATCAGAATAACACATGGGATACATTTTATCCCGACATTCCCTAGGGAACGGGTACAACGCGGGTAGCACCTCGGGCGCGGCTAGCTAGGCCATAGTGCTCAGGCTGTGGCTCAGGCACTACAATTCCTTTCGGTCATTAATTCCACAAACCGTTTCTCCGTACCAAGCCGATTCATAAACAACCAAAACAGTTGCAATGCGGAATAAAATCCATTTTATCCATTAAGTGCATCGCCTTCGCACCCCGCAAAGAAAGCAATTCGGGTAAAGCATTGTAAATCACTTGAATGCGTTGTAAATCACTGCTTCATTGAATTGCAGGAACGGGTGAGATACTTGTTCTTGTGATATTATTGCGAAGGGTGGATGGGTGACGTTTTATTTTGGGGGTGAGTTTTTTTTGAGTATTAATTTATAGTGATGACGGACATTTGGAAACGTTACAAGATTAAAAGGGAAAATCTAATTTAAAACATTGTAATAGATATAAGTTATGTTTGTTAATAAAAGATTTAACGAGATAATGTTTACTATAATCTTCTATGTTTTTTATTTCAGTATTCTAGTATATAAAAATGCAATGAATACGGGATTACTAGATGATTGAGCGAACTTAAGCGACATATAAGTTATGACCTAGGTTATGTCCTTATCCTTACTGGGTTATGTAAGAAATCAAATAATTTCAAAACGAGTGCTAGACCATGCGAGATATCCTATTGGCATATTTACTCAAATATACACAAATGCTTATTTTACTTTCTTTTAAGATTTTTTTGTATTTTTAACTAAGTTTCTTAATTCCTAAGTTCAAGCGAACACTACTCATTTTGAATTGAAACTACGTTTACGGATAAACTTCGCTTTTATTTTACACTAGCAGCGCCCCGCGGTTTTACCCGCGTTGTGCCCGTTCCCGTGGGAATTTCGGAATGAAAAGTAGCCTATAACCTTCCCGTTGAATGTGGCTATCCATTACAAAAATAATTTTTCAAATCGGTTCAGTAGTTTCTGAGATTAGCGCGTTTAAACAAACAAACAAACAAACAAACAAACAAAACAAACTCTTCAGCTTTATAATATTTATTTTACATTTTTATCTGACGTTTCGGCCCCTTTATAAGAACCGTGGTTACAGAAGACTGGCGTAGAACGTCAGATATAAATGTAAAATAATAGCGAAGTGTATCCGTAAAAGTAGTTTCAATTCAAAATAACTTCCTAAAGTTATAAAAAGATAAAAGTTTTCTTCTTACAGATAACTCAGACCCCTAGTCTGTAATACATTTATCTTTTTCAACACTGCAGTTTTATCTATTCTGTTGTCCAACTATGATTTGGAAGTAGAGATATGTTTATAGGTATTCATTATAAACTATCAATGCCCCAGGTTTTATAGAGTTTTGCGATAAAAAGTAGCCTATGTCCTTTCTCAAGCTCTGGACTAACTGTGTACCAAATTTCATTCAAATCGGTAGGCGTGAAAGTGTAACAGACAGACAGAGTTACTTTCGCATTTATAATATTAGTTAATATATAGTTAGGATATAGTAAGTATATAGTATAGATATAGTTTCGGTGATGTAAGTAACACGAAGTCTTCGGTGGCTGGTCGTTTCCAGCTGGACCGGGCCGGCACAGCAAGTGTGGCACTGCTCATTGTCCAACTATCACCACGAAGTATGTTGAAGGGTTAGCACTATCCAAGTTTAAACGTGAAGTGTAAAGATAATTAAGTTGCGGTTAATTTCATCGAAGTTAAACTAAGTTATAAAACTGATGAGCAACTTTAATGCACAAGTAAATCGCTTGACTTGCGTTTTGCAGGAATTTCGAAAGTAATTTTAGTTAGGTGGACTTTGGATACACGATGTTTATAATATTGGGTAGATCTTGAATTAATCTAAGGGTCGACACTGCGTTAAGCGTGCGCACGCCGCGGTTTCATACAAAAATAAAACGGCGCGAGTGCCCGTCGCGTGCTCACGCGGCGGGCGCACGCGTAATACAGTGTTGACCGTAAGTGTTCAGGTATTTAATGTGTTCGTCAACTTTTGTAGTTGACTGTACTGTTATTTCATTATACTCGCATTAAAATGTCAGGCCCGGTTATTTTAATCATGTCCATGACCATAACATGACCATGTCATGACCATGTCCGAGGCCTCTAGGTGACGCCAGGGACGGCTACAAACCTACTCGAACTTTTTTTTATAAGAAAACAATTCCAATACGCATCTCGTCTAACATGTTCACGGCTCTATCGTCCGATTATTCGGATAGTGAACGACTTATGCGGGTAAGGGGGTTAAGATCCTGTTTTACTACATTTTATTGGCACGGGTTCCATGAAAAGAAATGAATTGCACCTTATGGGTTGGTCGGGAAAGTTTCGCGGTTTCCTTTACCAATTTTCCCAAATTACAGAAAGAAGGTAGGAATTTGGGGAATAGTGTGCAATATTGTCTTATTTTTATAGGTGTTGGGAATTGCGCCCTAAATAACGATATAGGTGTTTTGAATTACATGTCTATGTATCGGATAGTTTTATTAATCAATTTATTTTTATCAGTTGGTATCAATCTATACTAATATTATAAAGAGGTAACATTTGTAAGTTTGTTTGTTTGTATGTTCGAGGTTATCTTAAAAATTATCTGTCCGATTTGAATATTTTTTTTGTAATAGATAGCCTCATTCAACGGGCAGGTTATAGGCTATTTTTCATCCCGAAATTCCTACGGGAACAGGCACAACGCGGGTAAACCCGCGGGGCGCTGCAAGTATTTAATAAAAAGGATATATAATTAGTATGCCTTATTGCATACTCTTGTACTTAATCAATAAAACAACTTCCAATAACACTAGCCTTCATTATCTGTTTTATCAGCTGCAAAGCTGACTTAACTCCGATTCAGTTTATTTAGTTCTCTCTATTTATTTAGTGGAGATAGAGTTTAGTCCAAGAGCTAGCTACCAGTGGGTCCCGGAATACAAACAAACGAACAACACTAAGGATTTGGGATTGGTTTAGTAGTTATTTGCTAGTTAAGTTAAGATAATCAATTGGTTTTGGTGATTGTAGATTACTATAACATACCTATTGAATTGGACTATAAATAAACACTAAGGGCCTTATTCATAAACGATTATTACCCGCATTTTAGTTATCAAATGTTTGGTCTCTTTCCAACATACGCTATTTTCCTATGAGCAAAAGAGACGAAACACTTTATCACTGTTTTTTAATTAGAGTGTTTATGAGTAAAACGCTAACTCCTGGATAAAATATGAATACGGTACTAACCTAAAACATATGACGTCACTGAAGTTTGCCTGGCTAACACACTTATGAAATGTTTTGTACTAGAGGTCAACGTAAACTTATTTATCCTTTTTCAAACTATCTGACCATATTCCAGCTTTCTTTACTAATCCATTGTTTATGTATGCTTATTGGAACGAAGTCCCTTATCGCACGTCGCGAAAGGGGGCTAGACGGAAAAAAATGTAAAGACACTTTTTACGTCAGAGAGAGACAGACAGAGAAACATGAGAGAGACAGGCAGAGAAACATGCGCGGCTAATCATTTGTAGATCGTTGTGTAGTTTGACTAATCGTTGTTAGTTCATCAAGAAACGTGCAACCCGACCCTTGCTTCAATAGGTGACCGATAGTGGCATTTCTATCTGAGCGCTACCATGCTAAGGAGAGCAGGGTAAACATAAATAAATAAATAATCTTTATTTACACAAAAGAGTAGGTACAAAAAGTGCTTTAACATTAACATTAATTCCATTTGATAGCATTGTACAAGCATAGTTGTTGACGCGCTGACCTCTAAACTGAGATTAACTCGTGTTTTAGATGGTCAGTGGTTCCTCATAGAAAATAGCGTTGATCTATCTAAACAAACTGTAGGGACGTAAAGCTATACATAAATAGTCCCGGTAGTTTCAATCGTCAGACTATGTCGGAAGCCTTAAAGCGGTAAAAATCTCCAACACCAGGGTTCGCCATTAACCTACTTGAACTTACTTACTGTTTTACCATACTCTAACTCATATATTATTGTGGTTTGGTCTACTGTATCTTTAACTAAGATAGTGGTGTTCATTTATCGTGAACGAGTAACAAACACACCTACATCCATCTTTACAAACTTTCGCATTTATAATATTAGTAGGATTATGTAAGCAAGAAGTGATTAAGCCCTATTTCACTGGCCGAAAGCGTGATGATGTTGAACTCTACAGCATTTCAGTTTTTTATATAAAAAAGTAATTAAAAAGAGGACGTTAAAATTGAGTTAAAATCCCATTTTAACACGAAATAGTGGTGTCTCCCGAACTTTGAACTTAAGACTTCCTTCCGCAGCTTAATTAAGTTCTGCTCTCAATTTGATTTTGGTATAAATTAAATTACCTTATGTAGGTAAAACACGTTGAAGTTTTTTTCTTATTGCTGTTGTTGAAGTTTTACTGTTCAAGGAATATTTTACCGAAATTCTAGTTAGATATTTGAATTTATATATTCATCGTCATAGGTACCGATTTATTTTAATACTAGCAGCGCCCTGCGGTTTCTCCCGCTTTGTTCTCGTTCCCGTGGGAATTTCGGCAATTTTAATACATACTTATAAACCTTCCTCCTGAATCACTCTATCTATTTAAAAGTATTGTAATTCAAGCTTCTAAAATCTAAAACGAGCTTCACAGTAGAACGAGCCCGTATTTATGACTTTATTCTTTGTATACATTGTTCCGGAGACCGGAAACAACTGGTATGAATGTACAATGTACATTCGCATTCAGATTAACTTAATTACTGTTTGCTATCTTGAGTTACAACGGATTTTGGACTAAATGGCGGGGAAGTTATTACAGCGTAATAACAAGTAAAACCATGGCCGTAGTTCTTATTATTATAAGTCTTCTGTGACCACGGTTGAAAGCGGTGAAAACGTCAGATAAAAATGCAAAATAAAAGCTTAGTGTAAACGTAGTTTCAATTCAAAACGTGTAGTGTTCGCTTAAACTTAAGAAATTAGTGAATATGACTCAAATTAGTTCCGCACAAGTCGCCGCTAGATGGCACTGTACAGGGTGGAACACAGGGCGCTGAAACACGCTAACGTTGTGTTCTACAAAACTGGGTGGTAGACATTCCGTCCTATTGATATAATGTTAAATGTATGTATGTGGTACGTACTGAGTTATTTCCGTAATCTATTTTTTGAGAGTGAAGTGTTTGAGGAATCAGACTCTTTCACTTTAATAATATAATTTAACTAGCAGCGCCCCGCGGTTATACCCGCGTTGTGCCCGTTCCTGTGGGATTTTTTTTACATAAAAACCTTCCTCTTGAATCACTCTACCTATTACAAAAAATCGCATCAAAATCCGTTGCGTAATTTTAAAGATTTAAGCATACAGACAAACAGAAAAACGACAAACAGACGCGACTTTGTTTTATACTATGTAATGATATGTAATAAATAATTTAATTTCTAGCTAGCCTAATTTAATAACTAGCCTTTAGTTTTAACCTATGTTTTGCGCAGTTCTGATTTGACCTAAGAAACAAAAGCTGTTCGCTCGAAATTGTGTTTTATATAGCACTAAACATGTTTAAAAAAACAAAAGATGTTCGCGTTTGAACCTCCTACCCTATCTATCTATATATATACGAGTATAAAACAAAGACGGGTTTGTTACAACACTTATAGCTCGAGATCGGCTGGATCAATTTTCATGGTTTTTGTTTCGTTGGATTTGTCTCCGTCCTGAATAGCAGAACACATTTTAAAAACAATGAAAACTTGGAATAAAAACTCAAAATTCCCACGGGAACGGGGGCGCTGCGGGTGAGACCGCGGGGCACAGCTAGTTAATAATAAAAATGCGAAACTTTGTGAGGATGGATGTATAGATGTATGTTTGATACTCTTTCACGCAAAAACTATTGAACGGATTTTAATTATAGGTTATACTTACTTATACATTTTATCCCGAAATTCCGCCGGGTATATTTTTTTAATTTCGACTTATATTTGCCGGCGATTCAAACATCATTTAGTAATAAAATTAACATTTAATTCAACACCTTAAGGTATATTAAATGTCCTCTTTTCTCCAAAGTACCAGGGTAGCATTAACTTCTAAGAGATTACAGGGCACGAGATCGCCCTATCAGCGGTAATGGTTATACTCTGATGATTTGAATACAAATATGTACCTTGAAGCTATTTGATAAGCATAGAAATTGTTTTAGCAGAATAATCAATTATTTTATCAAAAAAGTGCATCAGTGAATGATGCAAGTGTAAATGAATCAGTAGTGTATTTTTTTTTAAGGAAAATGCTATTATCTGCCTGTATGTACCTTTAATAGTATACTACCAGCGCCCCGCGGTTTTACCCACGTTGTTCCCGTTCCCGTGGGATTTTCGGATTTTTTTACAAATATAAACCTTCCTCCTTGAATTACTCTATCCATTAAAAAACCGCATCAAAATATGTGTATTTGAGTTTATCTAGAACAGCCAGACGCGGCCGGAGACTTTGTTTTATAATAATATGTAGTGATAAGGGAACTACTTTGATTATGGGCAGCTTAAGAATGAATTTCATAGCTTTTTTAGCACATTCACTAACGCTGTGGTATCTTTGCAATTTTTAAAGAAAAAATCCTAAATTTCTTCTTGCTTTGAATTCTGCTCTTAACTTTGTAAGTAATATGCATATAAACAAACCTTTTAGTTTAATTAGACCAGATGTTCACAATACAATTTACCAATTAAAAATCAATTCCATATCGTATTAATGCCCGAATAGGGTGAATAAACTTCAAAGAAACGAGCCTTCCAATTACATAATTAACATAACAGAAACACATGAAATATTACAACCTTCTTTGTCAGTTAAATATTAATACGGCAGCATAATTACGAAAGCGTGAATAAATTTTCATATTTCGATATTTTGCGAGCAAAGTTTTGGCGGGTTTTTCACCCTGTCGCAAAAAAAGGGTATAAGTATGAGGTACGATATTTATCATGTTATGAAACGAAGTGTTATTAATTTGACACGTCACAAATGACGTTTCACGTCAAACGCGTCTAACTGTGGTTGTGTCTTTCTGTAGGTAACTTTATAGCTCCTGAACGAACGGACCGATTTGATTTTTTTTTTGTTTACTGTTGCAAGACTGTTTACTAATCTCTTTTCACTACTCTATACAACTTTATACGACTTAAACTAATTAACTGCACTATCCTTTGAAAGTAAATCGGATTTGTGGTTTCACCTCATCGACTCTATCACCCTGGGTCTCGATTATCTGGAATTCATGACACGTTTATTCAATTAGAGTTTTCCAAGTATTTAGCGGGTGAAGTGGGGGTTCTCCCGGATTCGCCGGGTAATGGGAAAAACGTAGCTGTTCATTTAAAAATTCAAACGGTGGCCACACCACCTGCCAGCCTGTAACCACCCGAACAAGTTAAATTCGCGACGATTTGAAGTTTCTCACGAGTTTTTGATGCGCATTTAAAAATGGAATGGAACTCATTTTGTTGGAATTATGATTTTATGGAAGTTGTATTTTGAGCCTCATTCGCAGAAAGCGTTTTTGGCGCTATTAACGCCCATGTTAATAACCTGAGACGTTTTATATTCTATTCTGAACCAAAAGCTTTTAAAATTCCTCGAAAACCATTCTCTTGTCAATTTATGTATTTCAACGTCTTCAGTCGAAAAATAAGCCAAATTAGTTTAGATTGTATCTTAAAAAATACACCACCATTTTTTACACAAATAAAAATCTATTTATTTCCCAACCACAATCTAACATTGAAAAATCGAATCAAAAAATATTGTTAACCCTTCGCTGCGGTGGGCCCACGGGGCCTCACGCTCGTCCCGTCAATATGACAATGCCGTGACGTGGGTCGCGTCACGCTACTGACGTTGCGAATTTATCACCGGGCCCTTGTTATTGACGTGACGTCGCTTGTCGAATGTTGACGACCTTATAGTTTTTTGTTGACTGTATCTGTTCTGATCTTATACGTCAGCGTGCTTATAGTAGAAAGGGAAAGTTTGTGAGGATGGTTGTTTGGGTGGACGATGGTCGAATGTACGTGATGTATGTTCCTACATAATAACAGACGTAAAGGTATGTAATACTTGTAGGTATGTAAGGAAAACGATGAAGTTTTTTTAGATGAAAAGGTTTCATTATATTCGTTTCAAATTGATGGCTTTTGGTTATTTAGTGACCAATGAGAAATTGAAGAGAATTTTTGTCCCGAATTTTTTAAGGATCGGGTTAAATGCGAGGAAAGCTACGGGCGGGACATGAGCTTTAATACTCACATCTATCATGTTTGAGGACTTGCAATGAAGTATTGATTAGGATTGATTGATGGTTAGTGAGTTGGCTGTTTCGTAACAATACCTGGTAATTTCTGAAGAATATCAAGCTTCTTATCATGTTTTCTTGCATCATAGTTTGTGAGCAGACCCTTAACAAAAAATATTCCAAACCTTCCCCCGCTTAATATTAAACGATCCCAACCCTAACAAAAACAATCACAAAAATATTACATATCATAAAACAAACAACAATATAGCGGTTACATAAACATTATAGAAAGCAATTTCTTTCAAATCATAAAGAATTCATACGCAGAAGCTAAAACAAGAAAGTGTTTGCAAACAAACAAAAAGATGATTACGGCCTGTTTGACTCGTCGAGGCAATGTTTGTTTAATATCTCTGGTAGGTATGTTACACCTTAAAACCGGGGTCCACAATGTACAACCTTCGTCAAACATGCCTGGGCGGGGGAGTTATGGCCCGAGGCATGCGCACCCGGCGCGCCGTGCTGTCTTCATTATCCGGGCCTAAGTGACCATTAAAATTCATTTTTAGACCCCGGGGTCAGATCGACCCGCGCCGCGCACTGCACGGTTACCCACACGCTTGTTAAGCCCTCTCTAAATTACTTACAAATTACTTTACTGTGCACGTTGTTGGTGTCGTTCACGTTGAGTAAGCAACCGTCTACTTTAATTTCAGCTGACGTTGGCTAGCCAAGATGAACGCGCCAGTATTTCTACGTTTAATCTTGTTTATATTAAAGCTCAACTTCACTTTAATAAAACATTTTTATTTTGAGTAATGAAACCGGTTAAAATACCCTTAAAGTGAACGCTATTTGTCAGCAAATGGCAACACAAAACGTTCCAATTAATTAAAAAGTTTATTAATTCCAATAAAAACTAGTTAGTAGTAGAAATTAGAGAGGACGAGTTACTAATTTTGTTCAGTAATTGCAATAATCCGTCTCGACGGAACGGTGAGATGAAGCAATCAGCGGGCATCGCCAGCGGCGCGCCTATTTGCATCCGACTGGGTCGAACGTACCCCGTACCATGGTCGATAATACCCCAGAGTACCCAAGGGTTGGTGCATCTTCGGATATGAGTTTTAAACTGAATTCAAAAAGGGGGTTCTCGAGTTGAGCGTTGCATTATGTATGTTTGCGATGATTGTGTGCTTTGTACTGCACTGGGAGATTAATATCCGATCTTTGTTGCGAATGGATATTTTTACTATATCTTATACTGCCATTCACTGTAGTGTCCAAAGTTTTCTACGAAACTAAAGTCCATACTCAGAGACGTCAAATTCTTCCATATTAGAGATTTAATGCGTGATTTTGCAATGTAATGAATGAAAAATTACGTGAATTAGTTAAGGGTCAATTTAATGGACGTTCCTGACTAAAATCATAATATATTTAAAACTACATCAATTATTTAAGATTTAAATTAACCCATAGTCATTAAATTATAGCATCATACTTTTCCATCTCAAAGCTATCTCCCAAATTGAAAAGTTTCTTCATACATAAATTAATTAGAACGCCCTACAGTTCTAAGTTCTATCGTTCGCACATAAACATTATTATTTGTTGTATAATCAACCAGGAAATGTCTTTAGGTCCAAGTTAGGATACTGTTCAAGCGTTTCCTAATTAGAACACTGGCATCGAACTGACTCGGTACTAACTCCTTTGGCTCGGATAGTATCGATGGAGGCGGTAGGGAAGGGGTTAACTGTTCATGATCGATAATATGATTGATTTGCCATGGGAATTAAAAATTAATTGGGATAACACATGTCTTCTTTTCCGTGACAAATATGAAGTCACACTTCGCTTTTATTTTACATCTTTATCTGATGTTTCGGCCCCTGTACAGGAACCGTGATCACAGGAGACATTATCCACTGTCATCCGTGATCCATTCAGGTGCAACTTGACCACGATCCTTCAAAAGTCCAAATGTCCGGGGTTTCTCGTATTTGATGTGTGTGTCCCCTCCCTAAACCAATGAGTCTGGTTGGCTCATCGTCAGAGGCCGACACTTGGCAACAGACCCAGTCGCGCTCTTGAATCTTAAATAAAAACCGTTTTGTGGACAGTACATGTTACTTGATTGCATTCCAATTTTAAGATATACTCGTACTTCTGTCTGTGCTTTTGTTGATAAAAAATGTGTGAGTTTTTTAGCTATTCTATAAGTAACATACTATCTTTTCTGTTTATAGATTAAAAATATGTTTTTTTGTTAAGATACTCGTACTATAAATAGTTTTCAAGTTATGAAGGTGTCGAAATTGGCTCGAAATGGTACGTGTTAAAATGGCGACGGTACGCGCCCTTCTCTGAACTTGTCTGGACTTGCTGTTACGTGTCTTGTTCTATCTGTAAGAGATAATTTCAAGCCTAAAATCTGAGCCTAAAATGTATGTGATGAAGAAAATTTGTACAGAAACTAGCAAGGTCTAATGTTGTCTAATATGCAAAACCTTAAAGCTATTTTCTTTCCAAAGGCAAAATAATGTTGCTCCATAGAGGGCATGTCTTTCGTTGAAAAATCGGTGAAATTATTTTAGATTTAAAAACCATCTAAAAAATGTTTATAAAAAAATTCATCCACACCCTTAACTTTTTCTTTAGTCCTAAAAATAAATAGATAGTAGAAAAAGCAACACATATAAATGACAAGCTTATATTTAAAACACTTTTACTAAAGAAAATAAACGAAAACTATTACGTAAACGCGTCGTCTATTTTCTAATTCAATTCCCAAGACACCGGAACGCTTAACTCGAATGAAGGCTCTATTAAAGCACACCTACCAAATTACAAACCAGGGACGCAATCAGGGCTGTATAATGGGCTGAATATAATATTACTTACCTACTTTAGATTACATTGATATTTGAATATTGTGGAGTAGTATTTTGGTTGGTTTGTCGTTTTCTTGTTTTATATGGGCAGCTGATTTTGGTTGATTTTGGTAAGATTGTAATATTGTTGTTTACAATAATATATTTTTAGTGCTCTGGATGGTACATTACATTGTTTGAACCGTTAGACGATGTCAGAGGCTTTTAGGAGGACTAAAAACCTCGACATGAAGATTGGTCACTAATCTACTGGAACCTTCCTAACGCTTGCCCTAAAAAGAGATAATACAGTTCGTACAAATTTTACGAATCTAAATAATTAAAGGACATACTTGTACTGTCATACTTTAACAATTTTATTTACGTTAAACTTCAACAAACATTTCCCCAAACTCCCTTACACCTTAATCCCTCCCTGCTCATTACACACGCATAACACAAATAAATTACAACACACAGAGTTATTACGTCACAATCTACGCACAACCTGAAACTTGGTACTGCCGTGTCAATAAGGATTACTATTGTTACAAACACTTGAGATTTGTCAGTTTGTGTTCTATAAAGGCGTAAAGCGGAATAGATGTTTTCAAGGGTCTAGGGACCAAGGAACTAGGGGAGGCAAGAGGGAGGAAGGGTACCTAATAATCAGAAATTTATAATAATTTTAAATTAATAAAATATATCAGTTTACATCCGGCAATATTTAGTGTTTTTATGCTCTTACTTTTTAATTGAAATTTGTTAAACGTTGGACTTTTCCCATATTTTTTATCTAAAATTATCATTTTAGAACTTTGTAATATCTCAATGCGGATATCTACTAGAATACATAAAGTTACCGTTGATTAAAGATATTGACAGTAAAAGCTCATTTAACTAAGGACTTTATATTCAACATTTAACCCTTCGGTAGCGACTAGGAAATATGTCAAAAATAATTGTCAACAAAAAATGTCAACAAAACATGTCAAAAAATAATTGTCAACAAAAAGCTTCCAACTGGTTTTCATAATAATAAAAACATAAAAGTCACAGTATTTCCAATCACAAGGGATTAAAAAGGGGCTCTTTGAGCTTTTAACCCTTCATAGTCGTAATGATTTTGTCACTTTAGGGTTTTAATATTTAATAAACTCTTTTTTGGTACTCACTGGCCCGGTTTAAATGTTATTTTTAGGGTTAAACTTTTGATTTCTTCTTGGTGTACTTGCAATGCCGTACTTAAATCACTGAAAATCAGAATCAAATATCTGTCAAATTAGTATACTTTTGTCGAAAACGTTATGTTGTCAGTGTTGTGGTGATATGATGCTGATCTTATTGTCAGATATTTGTAATCTGATAAATTGTCAACTATTAATTACTTTCTTTACATTTCCCCTAATATTTTCGCTAGCCCATTCTATATTGTAAGCTAATTGCAAGTCCGCAACTAATGTGTTCACACAAATGCCACTCAACACTTGTAACATTCCAAGAACAGTTACACGAAATAAATCTCACACTAAGCGGACTACACACTTACCTTAAGCACACCTCAGCACTAACAATGATGACAAACGACCAACAGTTGACGTGACAGCTCGCGACAAACGACGCCGCGCGAAATAAATCGCGCTTTGTCGCCATTACCGCGTTTTTGTAGCGCAACATTACGCGTAATGTACACGTCCCCTAAGATATTGTTACAGATTGCTCAGGTTATTTTTCAAAAGCATATTCGCGTTGTATTAAATTGTTGGTGTCGTTTTTATTGTGTGCTTGGAACAGGTTATGTATTGTATTTTTAGATTGAACCCTTTTAGTGGTTAAAACTGGGGGTTGTAACAGTCTTTTAGTGATACACGGTATTGTTAACCAACCAACCAAAGTAGATTATATTTTATTTAACCGCCCAAGTTTCTATTTTTGGAACATTTGACTAATTAGAACGTATAAGGGTATTGAGAAAATGACAAGGTATTAAAGTGCTTAATGACAAGCGACAAGCCCATTGGCACAGCAGCAGTGAGAGCGCTTACTGTGTCGGGGGTTGCGGGTTTGATTCCCGCCTGAAGTCAACAATATGTGAAGACATAGTTGTTGATGATGACGTTTCGGCTTCGGTGTCAATTATATACTCTTATTATAGTGCATACGTAGTAGTATCAGTGAGTCAGATTACATAACACAAGCTTAGAGCTTTCTTGGGTGTAATTAACCGTATGTGAATTTATCCAGTTATTTTAATGAAAAGTGAAACAATAAGACGAATAACACAAACTAGGTTCACCGCTGCATGGGAAAAGAAAATAAGTTTCATAGTTGACATTGTAGCTATAAACGAATGCCAACGTATGACGTTGTCTCATTACGCTCTAACTAAAAATGCAGTAAAGAAATTAAAACAAGTAGATATTATAAATAGTTAAATACGTCTACAAAACTCATTATAACAACACCTACTTAAATCATAATTAAAACGGAGATTAATGAGTCAACCGCTGTCACCGCAGTATTAAGCTGCGGTCACACTGAATATCTAAATTATGGATTAAAATTAACCTGTTAGAAGATTTAAGCTCGAAAATGCAAAACTGAATTGAAACTAAAACTAACATTAAAATAACACGCGTCATTTCTCATGCATCTCGCCTGATTTGTCACAGTCACTTGTTTTTAACTCGCCTTTTAAAAATTGCTTGGAATAGATAAACCAACAATATGAACTCTATCTTAAAGCATAGATAAACACATCTTGGAAAGGACCACAAGGATCGAGAAAGAGAGGCAGAACAATCACCAGGTGAGCGGACGATATTATACAGATAGCCGGCGACCAGTGGATGACAGGGGACCATGGGCAGGAGGCCTTCAGCTTCGAATAGCGGGGGGTTCTTACTAGATCAAAATTTACAATTCATTAGAGTATTTAAGTAAGTTATGTATAGTCAAAAGTTTAAATTATATTAAGTAGATTCTTGTAAACCAAATTTTTAGTAAGAAATATGAACCTTTTTTTTTATTTTTTAGATAAACACACTTCTAAATTCAAACTCAGTGTGACGTCGTCCTAACCGTAGCAGCCGCTAATCAGGGCGTAGTGTAAACTTCAATATTAATTATAGAGCGGTTATCTTTGATCCGTTCTCTAATTAATTGCGTTGATTAAATATTTCGTCGAGGGTAAGGCTTCGAGCTAAGTTTTCTATAATACCGATGCTCATGCATAGTTCTCATATTTAATAACGGTTTGAAGGAATATTAAACTGTTCTTAGGATTTTGATGCAATATTGCTTACATATTAGTTGCTTCAATTTTGAGTTTAGAGATGGTAGCGTCTTTATTGGTCCGTGGTTTAGGCGTAGACTGTAAAAAATCAAAATCATATTTATAATTTTTCATGTTCTTGTACAGCATTTCAGCTATCTGTCGACCATGACATGTCGTGTAGTTACGACTAAGTTTGACAGCCTCCGTGGTCTTGTTGTTTGAGCGCTTGGCTCACGATCCGGAGGTTCCGGGTTCGATTCCCGGTGGGGACAATATCTCACAAAAATCTCTTTATGAGACTGCCCTAAATTTGGTTAGGGAGCAACCAAGTAAGATGATTCCGTGCTTCGGAGGGCACGTTAAGCCGTTAAGATAGTAGTCGTTACATGAGCCCTGTCAGAGGCCTTTGGCGGCTCAATAACTCTGAAAAAACTCTACCACCAACTGAGTAACCTTCTAGAACGTATGTACTTTAGAAGGATCTTATCAATGAAAAGCGATATTGCTTAATCAATTAATTACATCACTGCAACACCCGATATTTTACAGGCAAATGGTAATAAACAAAATAAATAAAGCCCTATGCATACAGGACAGAAATACTCGTTACAAATTAACGTACAAACAAACAATTTGAAACGGGCAAATCAGCAATAAACTGATTAATATTGTTTAAACATTAATTGTTTGAAATTCTGTTCAATAGCCTAAACCGACTCATCACGTACTGTCCAAATAAAGCTTATAACACATTCACTATCTGGGTACTAATGTTAACGGAAATATCCGGATAGTAAATGTGTTAATACGAAAAATAACTATCACAACATACCCTCAAAAACTTCATTGAACTGGTATAATAATAGTACAGGTAGCGAATTAAAGTAATCAATTTACGATATGTGTAAGACTATTAGGTAAAAGAAATGGAAAAACTTTAATAGTAGCGCCTTCAAATTTAAAACAAACCCCGTAGAACTATGCTACATACAATAATATACACTTTTTATGTATAGAAAAAGTAAATAAAAATATGATTATTGCAAGAAATAAAGACCTTTCTTGTTTATAGTAGTAAGTACAAAAATAACATATCGTAAAATTTATTTTTTTATCCGTATATCCGAGTGACCAGCACCAGTGTAAACACATCTTAAAACTAAATTGTCGTCACGTTTAGTTATGTTCGTCAGTAAAGTCGTTAATAGTTCTATCTATAATATAAAAATGAATCGCTGAATCTGTTGCTAAGCACATAACTTCAGAACGACTGCACCAAATTGGATGATTCTTTTTTTAATGTGTTCCTTATTGTCAGGACAAGGTTTTTATATAAAAAAATAAGGAATAAAAATCTCAAAATTCCCACGGGAACGGGGGCGCCGCGGGTGAAACCGCGGGGCACAGCTAGTTTACAAATAAAATAAAATTTACAACCGTTTGAAACCGTCATTTGTACAACATATTGATACAATTAATTTATAGTAAGTACTAACTATTGTACTAGTAAATCACGGCATAACTAATATCTATCTGAGTTAATCAAGGTGTAATTAGAGTAAGTCGTTCACATGCAACATGCGTTGACAGCTACATCATACAATATTTGTAAAGTTGCAATTGTAACTGTCAACGCGTAATGTATAACGCAAACGTCTTACTGTAATCACACCGTCATAAATAATGAGAAGCAAGCAACTTGCAGCTTGGTCCTTACTTGGATGGTTTGCTTATAGTGGTATTTCTATCTGAGTGCTACTGCTACCGTGCTACAGAGAGCACGTTAAGCAGTCGGTCCCGATTGTTTCAATCGTTGGACCATGGTCCATGACAGAAGCCTTTAGACGGACACAAAATTTCCGTCACGAGGGTGGGCCACTAACTTACTCAACATAAAATAAATAAATACTTAAATACACCCGGACAAATTCACTCACGGTTAATTAGACCCAAACCAAGCTCTAAGCTTGCAAGCTGTACTCGTATTATGGAATCTAACTAACTGATACTACTACAGATACATACACAAATTAATAAGAATATATAATTGACACCCAGATGTCGTCGCTAACAACTATGTCTTCACATATTGTTGACTCCGGGCAGGAATCGAACCCGCAACCCTCGACACAGTTAGCGCTCCCACTGCCACTGTGCCAACGGGCTTGTCAAAATAAAATTAAATTAAATGAGAAAAAATATTACTCACAGATTGTTTGAAAACTGAACCAATTTTTTTAATTAAACGATAACAAATTATCAACACAATGCAGATACAAAACGAAACACAATTTCACAGTTATTAATAGTTGCGTAAAAACGAAAAATTCATCCCGTATTGTTTCAGAGGCAATCACAACTGCGGTCGATTGTAACCAATTGCAGTTTCGTTATTACGCCAATCCTCGTATGGAGCTATTGTACGCGTAACAAATCAATTTGGTCATAAACGACTTATAGAATTACTGTTCTTTAGATTGTTTTGCGCGATTTACTTAACAAAAATCTTTCTAAGGGAGAAACGCTGTAGCAAGCGCTTCAGTCACCCCCTGATGAAGGTCGCCGGACGCGACCAAAACGTGTTGAGGAACGCTCAGAATAACCTTCGAAAATCAAAAACTTCATCGCGTTACAAGTAGGAGAAATAAACTAAACTTTCCACTGCAACAATTGAATCAAATGGCTCGGGTTTGACATCACCTTCACGCAGTAAGGCTTGCGTGGCGAATACGCCTTATCCTAAATCCACTGATATCCCCAAGGAGCTGAGAGGCTTTTATGCATCACTAGCCCGCCCCTCGGTTTTACCCGCGATGTACCCGTTCTCGTGGGAATTTCGGAATTAAAAGTAGCCTATAACCTTCCCGTTGAATGTGGCTATCCATTACAAAATCAATTTTTCAAATCGGACGAGTTTATCGCGTTCAAACAAACAAACAAACTCTGCAGCTTTATAATATTAGTATAGATGATATTTTAACCATAGAATCTACAATTCTTTTGTTTTTTGACCGCCATCAAATAACAAAACATAGTGAAATTCGCCAACCTCATTACCAACTTGCTTCTAAGTACAGGAACTACTGGCATTGTCAACAGTTGTCACACAAATAGAGCCACGGTCCATAAACTTTAAACAAAGCTACAGTCTCGAGTGTTAAGTAGAGAATATTTACAGAACACCGAGTGTAAAGCCGAGATACGACTAGCAGAGACACTATCCATTAAGTAAAATAGCTTAGCTTTAGTACTGGTTAACTTTAGTCCTAGGAATTGGGTTAGTTGTTCTAAACTTAAATTTGAAGTTAATTAATCATGTTTTAGAGTTAGGTCTAGTCTGTGGGTCTGGTAAACGAGTTTTTAAGCCTTCACGCAAAAATATTGTGTGAGCGTGTGTCTTCTACTTTCCAGATGGAGGTTTTTTTTATAAATAGTTAGAAAATAGCTATTAATGAATATCTGTCGCTTAAATTAAATCAGATACCATGTCAGAGGCCTTTGGCGGTTCAATAACTCTGCCACCAGGATTGGTCAGGTTGACCATCCACTCGATGAAGAAGAAGAAGAAGAATCGCATAAAGGCTTCCAACATGGTAGACCTGAAACGACTGCTTGCTGATGGATGGTAACGCTCAGATTTTGTCAGCAAAATTGCATCTTGGGTGTTGTTCAGACGTACGTCATACGCATGTAATACAGTTTAATAGATTTATACTTTCACCGTCAAGCATGGAATCTTCCTATACCATTAAGTCACTTATCATACTTGAGATATAAAAGTGAGATATATAAGATACTAACTGCCCCGTCAAACGTTGCGTTGCCATAAAAAAATTTAAAGATGGACCACCCTAATCACTATAAATTGAGATGTAAGCTATGTATCTTTCAAGTTGGATCAAATTGCATACGGAGTGCAAATCAAATTTAAAATCGGTTTAGTAGTTTAGGACAGGGAGGGTTGGCGATGCTTTTGGGAGACCAGTAGTGGGAAAGTATAGGTTTTAAAAAAAACTTAGTTTATAAGTCCATCGCGGACAAACAATGTGACACGTAATTTTTATACCAGTATATAAAGATATATACCAAAAATAATTAGAAGCCACCATTACCGTCACTCTAACCTTAATCGCCCGTTCAAAAGTCAAACTTTCTAAAGACAGGAGTGGAACAGCGCCACGCCTTTACTGCAATGCTATGCAATGTCTGTATGTCTCTCTCAAGGAGCCATTAGTGAAGTTGAATGCGTACAGCATTAAAATTCATCTCTACATCTCTATTGCACTGAGGCAGGCCCGATTCCACCGCGTTTAGGGATGTATAACGTTTCGGTTAGTTAAACGGAGGTTCTGGTATCTGTTTATGGTAATAAGGAGTAATATTAGAGGTATTTATGGTTTAAGCTTAAGCATGTAAGCATTAGTGAACTTTCATAAAAATCCCCATGAGTTTTGGTCATCAAATTTAAATCAACATTAATTCCTTGTTCCATTAAATCAGCAACATAAAAGGATAAATTAATCATATTTGAATAATCACTAATCAGTGAGATAAAGATAACATTTAACTTAACTTTTCTACTAGTTTCATTACCTATTACCCTAGAAAGCCTAGATCATAATTATGATAAAAATACTATAGCTACGAAAATAATAAACAATAAAATAATTCGAAAGTTAACCAACGTTTAATCTTAAACTAATGGTGGAAGTGACCTGTAAAAGCATAGCACTAAATACAGCTCTACGTTTATCATACAAATGGATTTCCTGAATTAAAACCACTCTGTCTTCTACGTAATATTAATTAAAAGTTTAAAGTAATACTATTCGTTAGTTTTGCTTTCCGATTTCGTTAATAAAATGTATTTTGAATTTTTATGCAAACTGAAGTAGTTTTGCGGAGTTGGGAAAGATTTTTATAGCGAAATTGAAGCTCTTTTGTGTTGCTAAGCCTTCAATATTTATTAAATATGTAGTAGCTTTTGCCCGCGGTTAAATTAGAGTGTTAAGTTAGTGACAGCTTTTTTTAAAACTTCAATTAATTAACTTGTTAATTTTGTTATGTTAACGATTTACGAGTATAAAGTAACTAGCAGTGCCGTGACTTCTGCTGTGTGTTAGACTTAAGGTTACAAAGTTATTTTAGACCATATTGGCCTTTAGGCAGTCTTATAACTCCGACACCAGTATTGGCCACTCACTTCTCCAACTTACTTACCACTAGAAACATTATACAGTACACTAGCGGTTGCCAAGGCAACTAAATCTGACAATAACAATCAAGAGACCACTGAAAGAACGCAATAACCATTTGGAAAGCACCTCATAGTTTCCTCTTTGTGGTTTTCCCGAGTTTGATATTAAATTTTGTATTGTTACTTCGAATTATTATTGGACTGTCGTTATTTTTAACTGGCTTCTAAAGGAGATTCTTTATTCGACCCGTATTATCATCCTTCTAATATTAGATGAGAAAGTTTGTAGGTTTGTATACATACATGTATGTATTTCTGTTATTCTTTCTCTATGTATGTATTACTGAGCGCTACCGTGCTTCGGAGGGCATATTTAAGACCCGCCATAGATGGACCGCATTTTGCAGTCGAGACCGCCTGCTCTAGAGCGGTCCATGCGGTACATGCGATCCGTCTACTGTCCGTCCCGGTTGTGTCAATCGTCTGACCATGTCGGAGGCCTTAAAGCGGTCTAAAACTTGCTCAATCTAAAAGTCTCTCAACAAAAGCTCTAACAACAGAAAAATCGATACGAATTAACAAGAGGTAACAATCGTAAAAGACAATGTAAAGCTAAGTACACACATCACGCCGATCTGCCGGTTTGTAGTCCAATTACCGGAAGCGAATAGTGTCGTACTAATCGTTTCAACCGGGACAAATGTGTCTTCAGTGTGTACACAGGCTGTGTTGTAACGTTTGATCTACGTTTTATGTCACTTTGACTACTAAATAAGACTTTAGAACCGTTTAGGTGAATGTTAAGTAGTGTTTAGAGGTTTCTAAGTGATTGTGTGTGATTGGATAGTTTTGGTGATTGTTGCAGGTAAGGTGTTTCTGAAGCGGGTCGGAGCGGAATTGACTCAATGCGTTGTGATTATTGGATTGAGCTGGTAGCCTCCGTGGTCTTGTGATCTGAGCGCTTGGCTCACGATCCGGAGGTTCCGGGTTCGATACCCGTGGGGACAATATCTCACAAAAATCTCTTTGTGAGACTGCCCTCAGATTGGTTAGGGCATTGCAGGCTGAATCACCTGATTGCCCGAAAAGTAAGACGATTCCGTGCTTCGGAGGGCACGTTAAGCCGTCGATCCCGGATTTTTTGAATTGTAAAATGAATGAGTTATTTTAGTTCAGGATAGTATCTATAATAAACCTTATTCGTTGGTATCTATTTTCAGTGAATTCAGAGGTCATTGCCCCACAATGACTCATTAAGTATAATCCAACACTTAGTTTACTTTTCAAAAGTGACTAGGAAGAAATTGCTCTTTTCTAACATCTTTCAGTTGAGGATATTAATAAAAATAATAGAAATCAAGACGTATCCAAAACAACGAGTCAAAATGATAACAATTGCTTATAATAAAAAAAGCCTTTCCAATATCATACTAAATGTAACGCCAGTCATCCTCAAACATCGATAAAATCTGATCTCAAAAGTATTATGGACCAACAGATTCCAATTACACCAGCGTATTCTGTCCGAAAAACATTTACTGACACTGACACTCGTTTTATAGTTTGACGGATGACCGAGACCAGGTGTATCACTAGCCTAATAATACCGTTCCCAACAACCAATCAATAAAGACCTTTCCCTGTTGAATTAAGGTATATTTTCCTGTGTCAATTTGTAACATTTTGATACAGGACGATTGACAAAGGTATGTGAGATTTGGTTCGCTAGAGATTCGATAAATGTTTGCACAAATTTTATTCAATGTATTTTCGTAAAAATAATGGTGATTTTGTGTTTTATGTGGACAGTTTTAGTATTGTTTTGTATACGTGTTAAAAATAACAATAATAACAGTATTCCAGGCTTGGCATATGACAATCATCATCATTTGTCTGTCTGTCATTGTTTCTGTCCATGTCTGTATGGCTGTGACTTTCACGTCTAAACCAATTTTGACCAATGACAAGGACTTTATATTCAAACAATAAAGATTAGAACTTAAACGCGCATACATACGAGTAAATAGGCTACTATACCTACATCCTTAAAAGTCGTTCCTATAAGAATATCAATATCAAGATAGGACTTCACTGCTGGGAAGACCACGCACTATAAACAGATAATAACATCTAAAACCCAACCGACAATAATCTCATCGCTCTCAAAATGGCGTACATAACAATAAAACTTGAACTAAAAGAAATAGTCACATCAAATAAATTATCAACGAAGAGTGCCCCTCAGGTGGGGCGAAGCAAGGTTCATTTTTCACAAGAACTATTGAAGGTTCAATCGTAAGGGTCTAAGGGGGTCTTTTAGGGGGTGAAAGGGGGTATTTTTGGGGGGTGGGTGTAAACTGGAGAGGAGGCCATCAAAAACACATGTCCTGTAACGATGCCTATCGGTGACTTCAAGCCGAATCTTTCAATCGTTATCTTTTATTCGCTACTGAGTTTTGGTCAGTGGTTTAAGTGTAAAAATTAGGGTACGAAAAATTAATTTAATTTTGGAATTCATTTTGATGTGACTAAATACTTAACGTAATAGGTCATAACAGGTATTTATTTTTACCCAATTAGTTCAGATAAAATTGATTTAATTTTCCCATAGAGTACGCTTGTCGCCAACAAATTCAATACATATAGTAAGAACAATTCTAAGAATGTGGCACATAGAGTTTTGTTGAACAAATTGCTTACTTATATTAAATCGATCGCCGTGAAGTGACCACAGTAGTGAAATAGAGCAATCAACCTCACCACAAAAGTCCGAGGCGATTTTCTTCTTTCACATTTCAGTGTTGGGACATTAGACAATATTCATTTTGATTAATCACCTAACTAAGAAACGAAATATATCAATTCAGTTATAACACACAAACCGCTACACCTCGCACCTTAAATCCAAAACTCACGAATTTAAGGGTGGTTCTCAACGAATTTATAGCGGTTAAGGTACTCGCGCATCTGCAAGAGATTTATGAAATGACGGTCACGGTTTCAACCATTCACACCCAACTGTCACCGAGTGACACCTTCTTGGTTGTAGCTAATGGTATGTAGGCGAAGAATGGACCACATTTGGACCGGGAATGGGAAAGTGCGTAGTTAGTTTATGGTGGTATGACTATGGGGTAATTGAATGAAATTGGTTACGTAAGTTATAAGTTATTAAGTATAGTTGAAAATATAGTTATATAACTTACTAATTTAACTCAATTGTTTTCTTTTTTTTACTACAACCCATCTTCAAGCTATTTGGTAAGAATTTGGTTACTATTTAAATTCGGACAAAACAAATCTGTTTGGGTTTTACGTGTCTGCGTCTGCATGTCTGTATACGACATTGGTACTCTCAAACAAAAAACTTTTTTAAAACAATTAGATTTGTTTGAATGCCTTACATAGTGCTCTAAGCTGAGTCTCACTAAAAAATGGATAGGGTCATAATATTTTTAAAAGTATCATTTTCCAAAAAAATACAGACTTTTCAAGGAAAGCTATAAACATACTCACACATCAACATCAGTAAAACTCACTAAGTGAGTTATGACCAAAGTCATTATTAACGGCGCCATTAGTTCCTAAATTTCCACGGCAATAGATATTTGTATAAAAGCTGCAAATATTTAATGTAACTATAATCCATTCATATCTTCAGAAGACAAGTGAGTCAAAGGATAACACACCACTAGCAGAAAGATAAATGATGTATGCTGATGTTGAGAATCCGCACCTTATCTCAATAGTTATTTGATTGTTATGCTAATGTTAGTTTTATGAATAGTTTTTTACTCTTTATTGTGCGAATATGATTTATGGTTCAAGCTGAGAAGATACTTTGATGTGTGATAGACTGGATATTTCTTTCGATTTTTTGTGGGTTATCGTATTCGTGGGTTATAAGTTTATTATTCATAGATATAAAATGTTTTATATGAAATGTAAATCTAAAGGTTTGATTCGGTTAGTCCCATTGAAATAAACAGTATATGTCTCTTTTTGGTAACTTTTTACTTAGTTTGGTTATTGACAATTAATCTTTGAAGATGCTGTTGATTATAAATGATGCAAATTCTGAAAAAAAATTGCTATGGAAGCCAGATTCCAGACAAACTGTGGGCCAAAAGAACAACCTTTCAGTCCTCCACCAATAGGAGACGAGCACCTGGCAGACCCCAGGAGTTGGCACGACGAATTTGATAGGTTCAACCCAGATTGGCAATCCATCCCACGAAACCGGGAGTTATGGAGAGAGAATAAAGAGGCCTTTGCTCTGCAATGGTACACTACTGGCTCTTAATAAGAATAAAAGTGTACATTATACCTAATATTATAATCCATGAAAATTATGTAATTCATTAAATGAAACATCTGCAAAGGGCCTCTACGAGTTGGATCTGTATCCTCTTGCATGCCTTTCAAAAAGACAGGGCTTATCTCGTGACTCTAAGGAGAAACACTATAAAACTGTAATTTAGGTATTAGACTACTGGATCAAGAAAAACATCTAAATATTATTTTAATCATATCACAATGTTCTTAAAAAGCTTCTTACAAGAAATCTCAAAGTATTTAATAACCGAGTAGTATACAACTAATAAAGGAAAAATCTTGCCAAAGAATTTCAGCTCAAGACCTATGTCAAGTCTCTAAAAACCTCAGTATAACTATTTGATATTTTGCTTTACATTTTAATAATTGAAAATGCTTTTGCCATAGAATTTGTGATTTAAGATAGAGGACTTTTACACTGAACCTTTGACACGTGTTATATGTAAAACCGGTTTAATATTAAGAATAATTTAATAGTCTTCTTTTGATTGATTAAGCTATGCGTAGCGTGTCGATATGCCTATGCTATGCCCAGCCGATTAAGCTATCTGTAGGTCATGACATTTTTCTATAACTAGCAGCGCCTCGTGGTTTGACAGTGACGTTTGACGTGGTCTGCGATATGCTGTTAGTGTAACTTATAAATATAATAAAGCTGAAGAGTCTCTTTTATTTTGTTTCTTAAACGCGCCAATCTCAGAAAGTACCCATCTGATGTGAACAATTCATTTTGTAATAGACAGCCAAATTCAGCGATAAGTTATAAACTATACCTTATCTCGAAATTCCCTTGGGAAAGGGCACAACGCAGGTAAAACCGCGAGGTGCTATGATGCTTAATAATGGCAAAATGTTTTCCACGTAATGTTACCTATAACTTAATATGAGAAATCATAACGAATGAAGTTTTGAAAATTAATAGTTGAATAAATAAGAAACCGTTGATTATTAAACAGTTGCTTGTGAAAGCTTCTTAAGGTACCTAGTTGTTGGCGAATATTTCACAGTGACTTACAAAGAGCTTAATATTTAAACGTCTTTCTTAGAACCAACGTTTCTGAGATTATTGCGGATGCACTTCTTTGGTAGTGAAGGGGTATAAGGGGCATTCAAAATTGAAAACAAATATTTGAAGAAGATTTCTTAAGTACTAGCTTCATTGCAGATTTTAATTATATTTTTCTGATGAATGAAAAGTAAAGTATTGTAAAGAATTAGCCCGTAATATCCCACTGCTATGCTAAGGCCTGGGCATGAAAAAATGTGTTTGCTCGCCTCGGAAATTGAACCCGGGACTCCATTACATACCACCGAGGCATCATCAAAACCACATTTTTACCGGTATTACCCAAGCACCATATTATTTTCCACTAAAAATATTACTTTAACAAAATACTTACCCTCATCCCTACAAACCGAGGAATGTTAATATTTTCAGTACAAAATAAGTGGGCAGCACTGAATCGTCTACTATTTATGGTACGAAACTATAGTTTCAATGAAAAGCGTTGAATAAAACATTGTCTATGTCTCGTCGGGACTGAAACATTTACACTTCTTTAACTCTGCTTT
This sequence comes from Cyclophora punctaria, assembly GCA_951394245.1. Classification (NCBI taxonomy): domain Eukaryota; kingdom Metazoa; phylum Arthropoda; class Insecta; order Lepidoptera; family Geometridae; genus Cyclophora; species Cyclophora punctaria. The sequence continues at coordinate 2,515,482 of OX596182.1, forward strand.
CAAGTTGGATAAAGTTTTCAATAAAATATTTTCTAATTGGTTTGTTAGAAGAAATAGATACCAACAAAAACAGTTCCAAACCAGAACCAATTTGTAAACTAACGCAGTTAGTTTAATCGCACAAACTGAATCCATAAACTTTCTTAATTATTAAACTAGGCTAATGGCATGTTCGACAAGACATTTGTCAAACAATCGACAACTCATTAACTACTCGATTACGCGATGCAACTCTCGATTCGCTATCGATTAAGGATTAACTGGCGTTCGTCTATGCTATTAAGTGGCTTATCTTATCTTTAGCGGTGGTAGTTTGGCGAAGTTTCTCGGGAGAAGGATTTTTAACTGATTGGAGATAAGACCTAAGTTTGAACGAATTAGTCAAATGTCAGACGCAGTTGTGAACGTATTTTATAGCTAGCAGCGCCCCGCGGTTTTACCCGCATTGTGTCCATTCCTGTGGGAATTTCGGGATGAAAAATATGCCTATGTTACTCGTGGATAATGTAGCTTTCGAATGGTGAAAGAATTTTTAAAAACGGTCCAGTAGTTTTTGAGCCTATTCATTACAAACAAACAAAGTTTTCCTCTTTATAATATTAGTGTAGATTAACTTCAATTAGAAGATACGCATCGGTGGTCTAGTGGTATGTGCACTCGCCTGCCAAGACTGAGGTCTCGGGCTCAATTCCCGAGTCAAGGGAAAACATGTTTCCTCCTTTTCGAAAATGGCACTGTGATTATGCCTAATCCTCCTAACTGTACTGATAATTTCAGCTTCAACTTAACACCCAGGTAGGCCAACAAGTTAAAGTATGATTTCAATTATGCTTAACATTTTGATGCACTGTTCATAAATAATTATGAAGGGCACAAAGCACAATAATTACAGTAGCAAATAATCACAATATTTCAAATTAATTCCTTTAAAGATAAAGTCATTCCAACTCTCCTCGAAATATTGAAAGTAATCATATTTCGTTCCCCAAAACGTAGATACATACAAAAATAATGACCGTGTGACCGATTCATTACGCACGGTAATAAAGTACCGTGGGCGCTGCACGGTAATACTTGCTCTAGCAATTGGAGCGTACGTTTTTAATTATAAAAAGTGTAGTTTTTCTGTCTGTACTCGAAATATAATCAACGGTTCCATTGATTTTAATAACGAGGAGAGAAGTGATTTGAAAGTGTTACGAGTAGGTTGGGAGTTCACAAGAAACTCAGAACTGGGTACTAAGCTATTGAGTTTGTAAGTTTATTTGTATGTCGAGCTCATCTCAGGAATAACCAGCCCAATTCGAATAATTATTTTTGCAATGGATAGCCACATTCAACGGGCAGGTTATAGGCGATTTCTCTTCCCGAAATTCCCACGGGAACGGCCACAACGCGGGTAAAACCGCGGGCTCTACTAGTACATTATAACTCAATGGTACTAGCAAATACTACGCTGAATCGGTGGTGGTAATTTTATAGCACGGAAAGCTATAAAAATATCATTCATTCATTTGTTATTAGGAACACAAAGATGAAAATTCAATGTGTATCTACTTATTATCTTTTGATGGTAAAAACTCTGACGCCATTGTTGGTTAACTAACCTATAAAAACTTACATTTCGTAAGAAAAACTTCTCATTTACTATTTTGCGTACTTATCGACATTTTAAAATATCCATTTTCTATTCTAAACTTAAATTATCACCTTTATACCCACTACCTACCTAAATAAAACCTCGTATCACCTACATCCACTCCTTTATTCCTATACGTAAACAGCTTATAAAAGCTAATACAGCAAACACTCAACATCTTTAGCGTTTCAATCGAGCTTTTTTACGTTAAAGAAATTCTGAAATAAAATGCAAACGTTCTCAATTTCAAAGCAAATAATGTGTGTTCAAACATCACCTCGGGGTCGATTCAATGTTTATATTTTATTTCGTTCGCGTAACTTCTAAGAACGTTTTGTTTTATGTGGATATTAGGTGCGGCTTTGGCGCGGTAGGCGTAGTCACTATTAACTATTCTGTAGTATTTGTACGGCGATGTCAGGGGAGTTCTGGTAGTATATTTTGACTAAGCGATGTTAGTTCATTGCGATTGTTAAGCAACGTGCACCTCGGCCCCTACTTGAATGGGTATTTATTTCGATTTTTTTTTACTTCAATGTAGGAATTAATGTAAGATTATTACGCCCATACTTAATGCCTCTGGTAGAGGTTTTATGAGAAATTTTGACATTTAATGTATGAAATAAAAACGTCAATTATTTATGTGTCGATTGAGTGGAAGTATGTCTTGTGGCAGAGTAATAACATAATAGTATCTGTGGCACTAAGGCGTCTAGGTTTGATAACTTGGTTTTGTACAGAAAAGTTCGTTCTTTAATTAATATTAATGGCTAAGAACAAAAGAACAGCGTTCTTTAAAAAGTATCACAAGCTGTCAGTCAATTCGATATTTAAGTCAAAGTTTAAAAAATGAATTCCATTTCATTTAAAAAAGGAACTGTCACCGGTACCGTCGGTTCTAGAATTGAAGTTTGCTTTTGACGTTTTTAAACATGACATTTCATTGAACAAACGAGTCTAGTTTTCAGTTATGAATGAACTCACTTATTACGTTGCAGAATAGGGATGTGGTAAAATAAAATATATTTTTTTTTGTAAGCGACTTACTTCTTACTTGCCAATACTTTTTAGTCATTGTTGTATTCATCTGTAGTATACTTTATTGATAAACCATGTCGAATTAAAATTTTAAACAATGAGGGTATTCTGAAATGACACCCACTAGGCGGCAGCACTGAGACGTGAGGTCCAGAAAACTGTCAACAGTGTCATTTTCGTGAAAACCCTCATTAAATGTTAATATTTTTTACTAACATTTGAAAATGTAAAAATAAATTAAGATTGTTATGATTTTATTCAAAAATATTATATAAGTCTAAAACAAGAATTAACAATTCAATATCATACAAAAATAACCTAATCTAACGGATTGGATAAATTATTTGAGATTCCAAATAAAAACAGTTCTTAAATAAACAAAGTAACAAAACATGCTTTACATTTCCAATTGTGTGAAGTATTTTTGCGTCACGTTCTGTTGTTTGGTTTATCTATGGTTAAAGTGAGAACCGATTTAAAAATAAACATAGGTATGTGGAAAAAGGAGTTTTCGAAGCCATATCAACTGATGTTGCAAAAAAATAAAGAAGTTTAAAAAATACGTAACTCTATAGAACGTATTATATGTATAAATGTATTATATTCATTTTAAAATAATGTTATTTATTTTTTTTCTTTAATACACTTTCTTAGTCAGTATTTCTATTTATTGGTACAAGTTTTCTTTTTTAATTTATGAAAAAAAAGCATCGTTGACAATAGGTGTCCAAAACATTTGTTTATCCCATTTAAACTTACGATTTATTATTAAAATGTCTTACAAAACCACAGATACGCAATCACCACAGACTGATAATACGACCATCGAGTACCATAAACCACAAGAAACTTTACTCTGTGGTCTCGAACCGTGTCCCTTCTCTATGAATGTCTATGGGCGAGCAGTAAATGCATTCAAATATGTCCTAGTTTTCAAATAGTAATGAATACAACTTCTCCTCCAGTTAAGTTATGCCTCACATTTAGTTTTCTGCATTCATAACTCCGTTCTTTCATTTGTAATAGTGTATTTTTTGGTATTGTTTACATCGGAATGGGTTTTAAAATGATTGTTTTCATGGTAATGAATTTGGTTTCTTTTAAAATACTTGACTTACATAAAGATATGATCACATCATCACAGGCTAATACCTTACCTCACTATGATAGTCACTATCAAGACGAAGTTCACAGACTACTTTTTATCCCGAAATTCCCACGGTAATGTGTATAACGCCCGAACACTTTTATTATGCTTAAACTCCATCTTTCCGAGCCATAATTGTTCAAGAAATGACGCAATACCACGAACCCATCACAACTTAAAATTAATAACAACAGATTAATTTATCAATTTTATAACGTCTCGGTATTAATCATTAAATTAAATTGTTATTTTCAAATAACAAAAGCGTTAATAAATTTAACGATAAAGCGTTTTAATGGCGTTATTAACGACAAACTGAATAATGGAAAATGAATAGGAATCGGAAAACCATTGCTAATGAAATATCATTTTGTTTTAGTTATATTTAACTGGTAAAGGTATATTTAATAAATAATATTATTTTCAAACGAAGGAAGTTGACAATTTAGATGTTTTATGATGCAGATCGCTTCCTTGTATTTATGTTTGTTTGATAATCGGGTAGCAGTGGTTTATTTTGTAAAGTTACCTAAAGTATACTTAATGTCCCATACCTGGGCAAGTGATTTAATTTCCCAATTTATTTTTGCCCCCATGTTATTTATTTAAATCTCCTGCTACTTAGAGAGGTAATAAGCGTCAGCGATGTACTACTTTTTGAAAAATAGAACACTAAATTAAAGTGACAAGACTGTTAACATGTTCTTACGTTAACGTCAGATAAAAATCACTACATAGTATAAAATAAAGTCGTCTCTTTTTCGTGTCTGTTTGTCTGTATGCTTAAATCTTTAAAATTACGCAACGGATTTTGATGCGGTTTTTTGTAATAGGTAGAGTGATTCAAGAGGAAGGTTTTTATGTAAAAAAAATTCCACGGGAACGGGCACAACGCGGGTAAAACCGCGGGGCGCTGCTAGTGTAAGATAAAAGCGAAGTGTATCCGTAAACGTAGTTTCAATTCAAAATGAGTAGTGTTCGCTTGAACTTAAGAAACCAGTATGTCCAAGCCTTACTATTTAGTGGCCTTCGGCAACGTTGCGCCGTGGCCGTGGGTTAATTCCTACATTTCTACTAAGATTCAGTTTAATTACACTAAACTTGACCCGGTCTTACTTAGTACTGATTTAAATTGGAAATCTTAACAAGCTGTAAGAACTCTAATAGATCTTAATTGCCTTTAGAGTTTTGAATTTTGTTATACAATGAAATGGAATTTTAATTACGTTGGATTCGCTTAGACTTGGGCGGGATGACATTTAATCAGTGCTATTTTTTGGGGAGCAAGTATCAACTGTCAGTCTTAGTAGTTTTAATTACAAGAAGTTGTAATATTTGGTCTATTATTAGTTTGAAATAATTAAATACAGAAAAATATTTTAGCAAAAGTATAGCTGTACTAGCAGCGCCCCGCGGCTTTGCCCACGTTGAGCCCGTTCCCGTAGAATTTTCGAAAATCCTTTCTTAGTGTGCACTTATTACACTTGAAGAAACTTCCTGCCAAATTTCATGTTTCTAGGTGTAGCGGTCGAGGTTGTGCGTTGATTATCAGTCAGTCAGGACTTTGAATTTTATATATGTATATAGATTTTTTACGTCTTCTTCATCGAGTGGATGGTCAACCTGACCAATCCTGGTGTCAGAGTTATCGACCCGCAAAAGGCCTCTGACATGGCTCATGTAACGACTACTATCCGTAGAAAGTAACCGCGACGGCTTAACGTGCCCTCCGAAGCACGGAATCATCTTACTTTTCGGGCAATCATGTAATTCAGTCTGCAATGCCCTAGCCAAACTGAGGACAGTCTCACAAAGAGATTTTTTTGAGATATTGTTGTCCCCACCGGGAATCGAACAACATTTTTTACGTGAAAAAAATATTCGAAAAGTTAAGTCGTCCAATGTATTCTAGCTGTTACAACCAAATAACTGACAAAAATAGCAATAAAAACGTTAGTCTAACCTGCACCCTTTAGAAAAACTGTCAAAACAGTGTTTCACCAACTAGTTTTTCACCAGAAAATAAAATTCATTTTACGCAACAATCACGCACCTTTGTAGGCATTCCTGGGATACACCGATAGATAGTGAAACGAAAAAAGGTATCTGAGTGCACCACAATAATGTGACCTACCCAACACAAAGCTAACTTTCGACTTTGTAAAATTCCAATCATGTTTGTGCAGCCAACGCCGCGGGTTTTCGCCTGTATATCTAGTGGCACCTCGCGATGAATATACGCACTGCGATGTGTAAGCTGTTGACAGTTTTTGAGCGTCGCGTTCGTTTAGTTAAGGCAAGACGAGCTGTGAGTTGGTGAACTGCAAGTTGGCAAGTTTATTAGTACAAAAACGTGACACATGTTCCGTTTGTTTTGTTTTATTTAATACATAATCACCAAAACGCTCAATGTTCAAATATGACGACGCATAATACTTAAAAAAATATTTTTGAAAATTTGTCAAAACATTGGATTAAAATATTGTAGCTAACAATAAATCGATCGATTTCAGTTCGACCATATTGGAGCCTTGATGCAAACAGATTACAGACGTAAAACTTATAGCACTGCTGATTTTAAAACACCTCACTCTATCTTTCTCACTTTCTCTCTTTTGCTCTCTCTCTCTATCTCTCTCACTCTTTCTCTTTCATTTTAATTAGTAATTATGTACTCTTATCTTTTAAATAGAACGAACTTACCACTAACCGTACAACCACTTTAACGTCGCGTTTTTATTAATCAGTGCGTAAACTACAAGTGTTGCGTTATTATTGCGGTAACAAGCGAGCAATCAGAGCGTTGTTTTTTGTAAAAACAGACGCAGTTTTTGTAAACGGTCCGTTTGTTTTAACGCGGCGTTTTCGCGGTGGTGTGCGTTTGCCTTTATCACTGCATCGTTACGCGATGTATGTTTTTAAAGTTTATTTTTCTTTGACACAAATTTTGTACAGGTGTATGTTTTTATTGGTTTATTTTAAGAATGGCTTTTTTTGGAGTTTTTTAAATTTTATGAGACTAGGTATTACCTTTATTTAGATACCTAACAGTCCAAGCTCTATAAAGTCTGATTTTGTTTGTTGACCTCGCTTATCTCAGGAGCTACCTGTCCCATTAGAATATTTTTTTTTGTAATGGATTCAAATTAAAAAAAAAGTTTATAAGCTATTTTTTTACTTAAACACGGCCCACGGCAACGGCCACAATACCCGCCATCGCCGTTAGATTTCAATATAAAGTATTCGTACACCAATATGTCCCAATTCAAAGCCTTCACAAGCTCACACTGCAATGCCAATAATCTTCTTATTTAACACTTGAACCCTTTTTTTCAAGTCGGTAAAATAAACCTTTTCAAAGTCAAACCAATTACTCCCTAACATCATCGAAAACCGAATTAAACAAAACAAAGTCAATGTCGCGTACAGACTTGGCAACAAAATAATCAGCTTATTAAAGGTAGTGATGTTTATAAAGTCTCTCTGACACGCTCTAGTTGCGAACGCTTCGTAATCCCATTAATTGAATTTGTATGGTTTAACAGACCGGTAACATTGGGCGGTAGGGTTGGTTTTGTAATGGTGAGTATACACTTAAGATTTTGCTACGTAATTTTTGTTGCTTTTAGAATATTTTTCACATCTCAGTGTATTTTGATTTAAAAAATCCATTGTTTTTTAATTCAGGCAATACCAGTTCTTGATTGAATTTTATTTACTACGTAGTGCGTGCTCAGATAAAACATGCAATTGCGATATCTCTAATAATTCACATACTAGTATTTTCTTTACTATCCATCAAAAACAGTCAAAGACATATAAACAAATTAGATTAAAATCTAGTCGGGAGAACCAATAGAACGTAATCAGATCAACAAAAGCACAAAGAAACATATCCAATAATTAAAATAGCACCACAAAATTGCCACCTGTGTACACAGCAGAACCCAGTCCGATTCACTCTTTGAAATATAATATTCGATAGGGGTTCGCAAGGCGCCACGTCTATGCAAATTAGAAATATTGAAACTACTGTCAAGTGTACTGTACCAGCTAATTTGTTAGGATTATCATCACCCTTCTCTGGTTAGTTGGTTAAGTTTAATATGCGAGAGACGATGACGTCTATGACGTAATTGATGATTGAAAGTTTGAATAATTTGATTATTTATGGACCTTTGTTTAGTGATAGTGGAAAGGGTTAATGGGTTTAGTTGTTACTGACCCATGGTTTTATCTATGTTGTAGCTATTTCTTTGGGAATTTCAGGATGAAAGTAGACTTTACCTCGCTTGTGAACGACTCTATCATGTTTAAGGTCTCTACCCATTACACCGTATCATACCATGACCGTGCTATGAACGTGTCAGCACCGGCAAAATATTCTCATCGAGAATAGTCGACGTTGTTGGTTGGTGACGGAACGGTCTAGTGAGCATAGTCCCATACTTTTCAACACAAAGAATACTTTTTTGCCTGACACGTTCATAGCACGGTCATGGTAGAGGCCTTTAAGATTTATAAAATCTAACTGGAATTAAATGTACCAATATTATAAAGAGGTAAAATTTTTAAGTTTGTATGTTCGAGTTCTGGAATTACCAGTATGATTTGAATAATTGTTTATTAGATATCCACATTCAAGGGGAAGGTTTTAGGTAATTTTTCAGCCTGAAATGTGGATGCGGATAAAACTGCGGGGCGCTGTTAGTAGTATTATATTCTAACGCGATACAGTCCCCTTTCGTATAGTATAATATTTTTTTATTTCGTATAGTATAGTATAAATCAAAATAGTGGCGCCACTGCCACGAAGTAATTACGCTCCGTATTTAATTATAAATTAATTAGTCAAACTCAATAAATAGGTTTAAAAAGTTGATAAAACAAGTCATTAGAGTTATATAGTGGAGTACAAATGTTATCCAGTGATAAAATCCAGTAAATTTGACATTAAAGTGTTTTTTTGTAAAAGTGCATAAACTAACAAATTTAATTGAAATAAAACAATAACAAAGCGTCTAAACATTGAAATACATGAGCAAAACTATAGTTCTAAGTGATTAATAACTGTGTATGTATATTTAAATAAGGTGAATCACTACAATTAATAAAATAAACAATTCAAAAGAAAGTAACAGTTAGTGAAAAGTTTAAAAAATTTCAAAAATAGTCGCGTCCCTTAACGGATTATGACGTGATAAAACTGTCTATTAATTTCAACCAGTATAGCACTAGTAGCCGTAGCCCAGTGGCACCGACGCACAGTATCATCGCAACTACGTCGCATCGACACCGAGTTCGAACCCCACCTAGCCGAGAAGTTATTTTTAATAAATATTTGTAAGAAGCCCTATATTTCACAATGAGGACCAGATCATCAGTAAACGATTCCCCAAACACATCATTTATGTCCACTTCTTCAGATATTAGAGGTAGCAGTCTTCCAGATTTGTCTACAATAGAAAAAAATGAAGTCGTGGAATACAAAGAAAAAATAGATGAACTCTTAAGTTGCCTCGATAGAGCAAATAATGAGATAGCCATACTCAATTCGAGAATTGTAGATCTAGAAAAACGGTTAGAGAAGAACGAAAAAGTAACACAGAAAACTACACCAAACTTCAATACAGATACCAATAGCAAGAAAAAGAATAAAAAAAGAGCTATAGAAAAAACAATAACGGACTTGAGCCCCTCCCTCCTTGACACTCCTCCCGAAACTGAAGCTACTACATCCCCTGCTATGTCGCTATCACTGCCGCCGTCGTTGCCGCCGTCGCTGCCGCCGTCGCTGCCGCCGTCGCTGCCGCCGTCGCCGCCTCAGTCGCTGTTGCCGCTCTCACAAGTGTCACCGGTATCGCAGCCGCCGTCGCGCATCGAATATGCATCGCATCCCGATAACAATTCTATCCCACCTACGAATGTTACGACCACTAGCTGCAAATCAGCCTTTACTACTCCTACAAAGCGAAAACTGTGTATAGTTACCAACAAAACTTATCTTGGCCGAATTCAAACAATAGATAATATTTTTTCCCCTCATTTTAAATTTTGTCGGTATATTACCCCTAATATTAGCCTTAAGCAACTGTTATTTAATTTGAAAAACAAATTGATTGATTATAACTTGAATGATTATTGTGTCATAGTATTAGGAGAAAGAGACTTCCGTTTAAATGAAAATTATATTGAATTAATAAATACTGTAAGAAATACCCTACAAAAATTGACACATACTAACATTGTAATATGCACTCCTACTTATATCAAAGGAGCACCAATATATAATTACAAAGTAGAATTATTTAACAGTCTGTTGTGTATGGATATTGTAAACAATGAATATGCTTATTTTCTTGATACCAATAGTTACTTAGATCATCATATGTTCTCTATAAATACAGGATTCATAAACAACATAGGAATAACTCATATTTTGAATACTTTAATGTACAATATGCAAATTGATATTTCTCTGTACCCCATTGACCCATGTACTGATGTAGAGGTTTGTTCGAGCTCACAGCCTATTCGCGAATCATCACGACCTCAAGATCTACCTGTCGGTACCAATGAGTCCAGGAACTCGACACACACCACTTACACCCGAGGTAATACATTTCGTTACTAAACATTTGTTTGTGTTACACCAAAACATAAATGGCTTGATAAATAAGTCAGATGAGTTGATTGTGCAATTAGCTTCAATATTAATTAATGATAGACTAGATGTTTTATGTATTACCGAGCACAACATGACACTTAGTGATACTAAATTACTTAAAATTCCAAATTTTAAGTTGGGTTCATATTTTGTTCGTAACAATAGGCATGGGGGATCATGCATTCTTATAAACTCTCGCCATAAAGTTAGAGCAATCACTATATCGGACAATCTAAATATAAGTGGAGTCATTGAATGTTGTGGAATTGAATTAGTTGAGCTTAATATAATAATTTTGTGTATCTATAGACCTCCAAAAACAAGAATACAAGATACAGATACGTTTTTTAAAAATCTTAGCGAGATATTAAATAGTATTAGTTTCATAAATAAAAAGATAATTATTTGCGGGGATTTTAATATCAATACATTGGACAATGATAGTGTGGCTCGAAGTTTTAAACAACTGCTAATTAGTTATAATTTAAAACTTAACATTAATGAACCTACGCGTATTAGTAGCAAAACCTGCATTGATAATATTGCCCACAATATCCGAGGTTGCCAGAGCTCAGTTCATGAACTTTCCCTATCTGATCATACCGCACAACTTTTGAAAGTACCAATTAAAAAAACTTACTTAATGACACATTGGTTTAAATTTCAAAGAGACTATAATCATATTAACATATGTAAATTTAAAAAAGCCTTAGAGAGCCTATCATTCAATGATATTTATAATATAGAAAACCCTAACGATTGCTTTCATTATTTTTATGAGCAATTCAAACTATTTTATAATTTATGTTTTCCAAATCGAAAACTTAGGATTCAATTGAACAAGCGTCCTAAATGGCTTAGTAATGGAATTAAGTTGTGTTCTAAACGTAAACGACAAATGCTATGGAAATATAGGTTCACCAAAAATATCGAACATAAATCGTTATATAAGAATTACTCCAAACGACTCAAGAGTATTATTAAACAAACCCAGAAGGCACAAAATAATAACTTTATAGACGTTTCCTCTAATTAAACTAAAGCAACCTGGAAAATTATAAACAATTCCAAAATAATTCCACCAAAGGATGGAATCGATTCCTTAAATGTAAATGGCAAAACAATAACTAACCCAAAAGATATTGCTGAAGAATTCAATAATTACTTTATAAATATACAACCTATTACAAACCAAGTTAAACCGTCTAAACCAGCATCTTTACCTCATAATACCCTTAACTCGTTTTTCATGAAACCGACAAGTAGCTCTGAAATATTCAACATTATTCAATCCCTTAAAAATACTCAAAGTACAGGATATGATGATGTAAGCACAGTAGTTATTAAGAAAGTGTCTCATGTTTTAGCTCCTTTACTCAGCTACATTATTAATAAGTGTTTAGAAAACGGGATATTTCCAACGGATTTAAAAAAAACAGTTATTACACCTCTGTTTAAAAAAAAGGACAAAACTGACTTGAAATGTTATAGACCGATAGCTTTAATTCCGATTTTTGCTAAGATATTTGAAAAAGTCATATATAATAATTTGTACAATTATTTTGAGTCTAATAATCTACTTGTAAACGAACAATATGGCTTTAGAAGAGGGAAGTCTATAAATGATGCAGTATACAATTTTTTAAAACAAGTGATGACTGCACAAGATGATAAAAAAAGGATTTTAGCGTTATATATGGACTTAACAAAAGCCTTTGACCAAGTTGATCACATCTTACTTATAAAAAAATTAGAAAAATATGGAATCAGAGGTGTAGCCTTAGAACTTATAAAATCTTATTTAAGCAATAGATACCAATATACAGTCGTAAACAGAATTTGTAAACATAGCAAAATAACCAAAACTTATAAATCAACCACAAAACTACAAAAATATGGAGTACCACAAGGTAGTTTTACTTTGGGAGCTTCGGGGCGACTTTTTAAAAATTAAAAATTAATTTAATATTTCAAGACAAGTTTATTATTGAGTAACGTACAAAGGAATGAAATTAAAATCTAACTTAAAGTTCTACTGGGCTCGCAGGCCGCCCACAATGACCGTCTTATCGCTACCGGGTATTCGAGCCAGACGCTCAGTCAGCTATTCTGGTGAATACAACAGGGCCGGACTCAGGTCGCATGACTTCTCCCCCCTGAGATTCGAGATTATCCGAATTTACCTGATTCGGAGAATTTCGAAAGTTACATTTATAACCTAATTTTATTAATTTAATATAAAACATAACTCCTGCAAAAACTGCTATAATAAAATATAACCCAATGGTCCAAACACTGACACTATTGACTCTCACTATTTCACTTTCACTATTGGTATCGAACTTTACGGAATTCGTTATTTCTTGTATGTTATCCAGATTCATTTCTTCTAGTTCTACTGGTTTTCTCTGTTCCGCCTTTATCTCGCTGATGTGCGGTAGGTTTACAGTTGGCAGTTTTTCGTAGTTCAAATTTGTTATCCGATGAGGGCGTGATTTTAGTGAGTATTTGTCTATTTTCACTTCACATGTATCTTCTGTAGTAACGATGTATGTTCCTTGGATATTCTCTTGGTTTACTTCGTTTTGACAAAAACTGCGAATTATTGTCTTTCCTTCAGAAAATACAATCCATTTATTATTTTGTAAGCGCTGGACAAGGACACCTTTGTATTTGACAGGTATCAACGTACAGGAAGAGATGTTTTTGGCGAATTGCATCAATTCGGAGATGCACGGATCTTCATTTATTTTATCAAGGTAATCTTCGAAGCAGACGAATTTGTTGTTATCTGTTCGCTGGCACGGTTTGGCTAGCGGCTCGGAGATAAGTCCTTTCACTATGAGGTAAGGATATTTAGGAAGGATAATGTATGTCATATGATCATGGATAATAGGGATAGGATACAATTTATAGTAAGTATATGTTTCTTTACATACTAATGGAATTTCCATTACAAATGTTAACTGGTTTTCTTTGATAAAAGATTTTACATTAATGTATTGTTCAATTTTCACAAGATTTTCAGGCTCAGCAGGGAAAATTAATCTTTCAGTAAGTTCAATTTCTTTTAGTAAAATTAACAAGGTATCAGAGTTTATTATAGAATGGTGTAGGGTTTCAAGCTTACTGAATGACATTGCTGTTTCTACTTCATTTAGCTTTATAATTATAATTTGAAAATTGTGTAAAATCATAGAATACACATTAATTATTATATTATTCAAATAATGAATCTTTTCTGTTTCTTTTGCTTTATCTATACCATTCTGAAACTCTTTCATTCTAAGATCAATTTGTATAACATTTTCTCTAATTTTGTGTGTGGTGTTATATAAATTTTTAACTACTTCGGAGACCAGGGTCAGTTTCTTACTCAAAAATTCTTGTTTTAACTGAGTATTTTCTATAAGCTTATCGTATTTAATCGCATCTTCGTTATCTAGGTTTATCTTTACCTCTTCTTACATTCGTTCCTCTATAAAAGATGTCATCATCTAGTTGAATATTAAAATCGGTCTCACCGCCGCGCTTATTTTGAACATTTTCTTTTAATTGCAACATTTTATCAGTTAAGTATTTGTAAAGATATTTAGTCCTTTTCTTATGATCTCGAATAAGTACTTGCATATATTCTTTGTCGAAATTTACGTTAAAGGGGCTTGCTGATTCGGTATGGCCGAATACCACCTCAAAAGGTGTAAAACCTGTTACTGAATGGATACTATGGTTATAGGCTAATACAGCAAAGGTCATAATTGATGAAGCGTCTGTTAACTTTTGCTCGTACTTAGCCAGTCTATATGTCTCTATTATAGTAGAGTGAAATTTCTCAATTAAACCCATTGAATTAGGGTTGTTTGGGGTTCCTAGATGTAACTCTATTTTATAAAAATCTAGAAGTTCCTTAATAAGTGCGTTGTTAAATTCTGATCCTGAATCGGAACTTAGTTTACTTGGGCATCCATAGAAAGAAAAGTATTTGATAAGTGCTCTGACTACTTCTGGAGCAGATTTGTTAGGAATCTCGAAAGCTTGACCAAGTTTACTAAAAGCGTCAATAATTGTTAAAAATGTTTTACTTTCAATTGTGAATAAATCTATAAATATCTCTTGGAAGGGTTTGTTTTGGGTTTGTGTTAATTGAATCTTAGGTTTGAGTGGTTTTCTGTCATATTTTAACTTTTTGCACGGTTCACATGCATTAATGATTGCTGCTACCGTTATGTCCATATTGTGCCAAAAATACGTGCGCTTTATGTGTGCTACAGTCTCTTTGATACCCCGGTGGCAGTTTTTACCTACATGATATTTTTCTACAATTGCTTTCTGTTCGTCCTCATTTTCTACGTAAACTACTCGCTCAGTACATTCTAATATATTAACGGTTCCCTTTTTAAAAAGTGTTAAAACAGCATTAGTAAATTCTAACCTATGCTGTGGGTCTTCGAAATAGATAAAATATTTAATTTTTGTACGAATATATCTTTTCAAAAAGTCTTTTATTAAATCAGGTCTTTCTAATGGTAAGTGTACTTCCAATATTTTCTGTTTAACATTAGAAATATTTTTAACTGCTATTTGATCTCTGAACCAAGTATATACCAAAATTTGGTTTGGTTTGGTATCTATTGATTCCTTTAATATTGGAATTCCTGTAGAATCCATATTATGTGCAGAGTGTACTGTTTCTGATCCTACGTGTAATTCTGACTCAGAGGCAGTAACAGTTCCGCTTGAAAATTCAGTTATTGGAAAGGGTGAGCGCAAACGTTTGGGGATGCTAACGGTACGCTCAGAGTCCGATGAAAGTGATATGGGTTTTTCCGATTCTGATGAAATAGAAATTGGACTATCTGGCTTTTTCTTTGCTTTTCCTTTCTTTTTACCTAATTTAGTTATTTCTTGTGTAATTTGTTCACAGTGCCTTTGTAATTCTAAGTCTTTTTCATCTACGTTTACTTTTACTGAACTATTATCTTTAGCTCCCTTTCTTAATGCATTGATCTTAACCCTCGACAACGCATCGGCGTTTGTGTTTTGACGTCCGTTTTTATAAATAACGTCATAATTATACTCCGCTAATCTTAATCGCCATCTCGTGATCTTACTATTGGGTTCTTCGAATGAATGAAGCCATGAAAGTGGTCTATGGTCGGTGTAAATTGTGAACTTTTTACCATATAGATACGGGCGGAAATGTTTTATAGCCCAAATTATAGCGAGTGCTTCTTTTTCAATAACGCTATACCTGCTTTCCGCATCGTTAAGTGTTCGTGACGCATATGCCACAGGACGATCACTTCCTACTGATCCTTGTGATAATACCGCGCCAATTGCATAATTGGAGGCATCGGTTGTCAGAATAAATGGCTTATCGAAATCTGGGTATTGTAAAAGAGGTGCGTTTGTTAGTAATTCTTTGCATTTTTCAAATGATTCTATAAACTCTTTATTGATTACTACTTTATGGTTTTTCTTTAGACAAACGGTTAAGGGTCGTGTGAGTTTAGCGAAATCCTTGATAAATTTCCTATAGTACCCTACTAAACCGAGGAAACTTTTAATCTCAGTTTGGGTTTTTGGAAGCGGAAATCTCAGGACTGCATCTATCTTGTCATTGTTAGGTTTTAGCCCATCACGCGTGATTGAGTGTCCTAAGTATAGAACTTCTTTTCTTAAAAACTCGGATTTATCTAGCTGTACTTTTAGATTCACTTTTCTGAGTGTTTCGAATATTTTACGTAGTTTTTCTATGTGTTCCTGAAGACTCTTAGAGAATATAATAATGTCGTCCAGGTATACTAAACAATGTAGCCCTATTAGTATGCGATCCATGGCCCTCTGGAAGGTGGCAGGTGCCGTTTTTAGGCCAAACGGCATGCGTAAAAATTCAAAATGCCCTTTTTGAGTGCTAAACGCGGTTTTCTCCCTATCAGCTTCGTCGATTTCGATCTGATGGTAGCCACTTGCTAAATCTATTGTGCTAAAATAATTAGCGTTTCCTAATTGGTCAAATAAATCTGATATATTCGGCAATGGGTATTTGTCATCGGTAGTCAAGTCATTTAAACGTCTGTAGTCTATCACCATTCTGTACTTTTTCTCTCCCGAAGCGTCCAGCTTCTTTGGCACAAGATGTACAGGAAAGTTCCAAGGAGAAAAAGACTCTTGGATAACATTTTCACTTAGTAATTTGTCAACTTGTCTATTAATTTCGTCATTTATCTTCTGGGGTTGTCTGTAAGGTCGTATATAGATTGGGTCTTCGTTTTTGGTTCTAATATGGTGCTTTACTTTGTTTGTAAAAGATAAGGGTATTTTATCGCAGTAGAAAATGTCTCTAAATTCGTAACACAAGGCACTGATTGCTTTATTTTCCTCAGTGTTCATGTGTTCAAGTCTTAATTTCTCTAGGTTTTCTATTAAATGGTCATCGATGTCAAGGTCGTTATCAGGTACCGTATTAGCATTAACTTCACATTTATCAGGTGTGTATGGAGTAACTGAAACTAATTTGTTTATTGTAAAACAAACAGGTGTTTCTAAACTGTTTTGTATAAATGTTTCAGCATGACCATCTTTACAATTAACAAGTGCAGAAGGCATTCTAACACCAGGTTCAAATATATGGTAATTAATAATTCCAGTACCATTAGCAAGATTTGTCGGTAAAGTAACTTTAGTCTCGGTACGTGGTTCTAATTTAATTGTAACTTGAGGATTATATACGAAAGGGATTTCAGCATCGCAAGTCTTTAAAATCAAATTTTTCATGTCAATGTTAGCGTTAAGTTGTGATAATAGATCAGATCCTATAAGTCCGTCATAGTCTTTGTCTACTTCGTAAATATAAAATGTGTGTGAAACTATAGATTTAAATGTTTCAGGAAGTGGGGCGTAAATTGCCTCATTATGTAAGCTTCGAGCATGTGTACTTATTACCTCAAATGGAGCTGGGAATTTATATTGGTTGTAATATTCATTCGCCTTTTTAGGGCTGATAAAGGAACGAGAGCTGCCTGTATCAATCATAAACTTAGCGTTGATTTCTGGTAAGTAAATGTACGGAAGTTTTGCAACATTTTCGCAATTTAAATTAATCAATTCGGTCGATCCATATCCGAGGCTATCTGGTAAAAATTTTCCACTGTCTCGTTATTTACCTCATGTGTGTATTCCGGTACTCCACAGTTACCGTCATACAGGTAGTCATCTATGACTACGTCCTGCTCGTAATAGTCTTGATCTGTCTCATAGGGTGAGTTTACGTGTAACTCGTTATGGTGAGCCTGATTTCGATTCGGTAATGCTGTACGCATAGTAACATCGGTGTCTACCTTTGGTTTATTCTGATGTGTTGGGGGTATCCCGAATTTAAATTGAGTCTGAGGGTTGACATTTGGTCTAAAAGATTGTCCAAACGAAGGTCTATAACCTTGAGGAACTTGTGGGTTCACAAATTTAGGCTGATTAGTAAAACCTTGAGGTCTAAACTGATTATGTTGCATTCCAAATTTGAATTGTTGATTAGGCTGTTGCTGAACATGAGGGCGTATTTGATTCGGTATACCAAATCTGAAGCCCTGATTTTGTTGTGAGTTAGTGGTAAAGAATGGTTTAAGACCAAACTTCTCTACATAAGGGTTACTCGTAATAGCTGAAGGCTGTGAAGGGTTTTTATTCATTAAAGGTCTCATTATTCTATTGCGCGACTCGTATTGAAATTTAAAATTGACTTCTTCCAGAACAATCTTGAGGGCATCTTCCAGTGTGTTAGTACCCTTAAGTCTCACTATACGAATAAGATCTTCCGGTAAATTATATAAAAATACATTAAGTGCCATATTGTCGTAAATAGTGATTTTACTTCTCCTAATGTGATCATCGGTGATTAAATTAACTTTTGCCAATAAAGAGCTCTTAACCTGTTGAATTCTGTTACAGAAATCTAGATAAGATTCGTTAGTATTAATTTTTAATGTCTCTAGTTGGATGGCTATACATTCTTCCGAACGCGGATCTCCGAAATGTTGGGTTAATACAGATTTTAATTCGGTCCAGGATTCTATGTCTGGGCGCTCACTAATTAAGTGGGCCGCTTTGCCAATTAATTTGCTCGACACTACATGAAACACATATAAATCCTGCGCCGGATTGTTTTCCCGTCTATAACACCTTATAACATATTCACACTTCTTAATATATAAATTTAGGAGCCTTTCATCTCCATCGAACTTAGGTATAATAGATGAAATTTCTTGTGGAATTGACACCAGTTGTGGTTGAGTCATTTTACAATTTAACTTAATTTAGCTTATTAAAATAAAATTGTACACGATGTACGCTATAGATAATTGCCTATTTTCTGTGCAATTACCTTGAAAAGTTAACTAATAATTATGAGGTGATTTTGAACCTCTACAATCTAGTTAATTAAATAGGAATAGAATATGAATGGAAAAGGAATAGTGAATTTGGACTACTCACAAGCCAGCCATAATCCTCCAGTGGTGATTCCTCTGCAGTTCACTAATATCTTGTTGCCCGTCCCGGAAAACTTATTTTCTTTGGTTCGAGGATACCGAACACAGTTTGCCCAAAACCCGATTTTTGGAGTTTTTCACTAAGCAACACGGTTTACACGGTATCCTACCGGCTGCGCCAGTTTTACTTTGGGAGCTTCGGGGCGACTTTTTAAAAATTAAAAATTAATTTAATATTTCAAGACAAGTTTATTATTGAGTAACGTACAAAGGAATGAAATTAAAATCTAACTTAAAGTTCTACTGGGCTCGCAGGCCGCCCACAATGACCGTCTTATCGCTACCGGGTATTCGAGCCAGACGCTCAGTCAGCTATTCTGGTGAATACAACAGGGCCGGACTCAGGTCGCATGACTAGGTAGTATACTAGGCCCTCTCCTATTTATTATTTACATAAATGATCTGCCAAATATTATAGACAAACCATTGATAATGTTTGCTGATGATGGCACTGTAATATTTGTTGAAAATAATAAGGATACGTTTGAAGCAGAGATAAATACATCACTTGAAAAAATAATTCAATGGTTAAATACGAATAATCTTAGAATTAATATTAGTAAGACCCAATATATGCTATTTAAAAATAACAATAATAGGCCTATGAATCTTTGCATTCAATACAAAGATGAAATTATTAGAGAAGTGCATGATATAACATTTTTGGGAATACAGATTGACTCTAATTTAAATTGGAAGACTCAAGTGGATACCGTTTGCTCGAAATTAAGTCACTTCTCGTATGCATTATATATGCTAAAAAAAAGTAGCCAATATTACAGCTGTCCTTAACGCTTATCATGCTTTTGTAGGTTCAACAATAAAATATGGATTATTATTTTGGGGGAATTCCACTGATAAGGAGAAAGCTTTCAAAGCACAAAAAAGATGCATAAGATCTATTTGTGGGCTCAGACAAACAGACTCATGTACTGATTCTTTCAAAAAACTAAACATTTTAACTCTCCCCTCTCTATACATTCTCGAAGCTGCGCTATTAGTTAAAACCAACATACATACATATGATAAGGTGAAGAGTAGTAGGAAAAGTGATTTGCTCAGTATTAAACCCAGTAGGACTACCAAATTTCACAATAGCATATTTTGCATGAGTATTGTAATATATAATAAACTACCAAAGGATCTCAAAAATATAACGTCAATTTGTTTATTTAAGAAAAAACTGAAAACTTATTTAATATCTAAGTGTTATTACTCAATTAATGATTATTTATTAGATTAAGAAATACTTTTTATTGTTTTTTATTATTATTGTTTTTATTTTTATTTTTAATTTAACTTAACTTGATTACTCTCCGTCCAATAATTGTTATCCCTGAATTGTTTAAGTATTTGTTTTAATTGTTTAAGTATTTAAGTTGTTAATATTTAATATGTATGGTAACCAACCTTTAAAAGTTCATATACCTCCATGGTGAAACGTGGCTGTTCTCGTATTACTATAACACCTTGTAAATACCCTGTACCCATGTTTATTGAACAATAAATTTGAATTGAATTGAATTGAATAATATATGTATAAATATAAATATAAATAAATAAATAAATATACCCGGACAAATTCACACACGGTTAATTAGACCCAAAGAAGCTCTAAGCTTGTGTTATGAAATCTAATTCACTGATACTATTACTTATACATACACAAATACTTTATAAGAATATATAATTGACACCCAGATATCGTCGCCAACAACTATGTCTGCACATATGGACTCCGGGCGGGAATCGAACCCGCTACCCCCGACACAGTAAGCGCTCTCACTGCCACTGTGCCAACGGGCTTGTCAAATGAATAATAAATGGTGTGAGTTCAAAAATTATGTAAAAACCAAAACTAGCAAACTAAAACTAAACCTTTAGAAGCCTATGATCAAGACATTTCTTCTATAATTACCCCATTATTGCCTACATTCTGTAACTCAAAACCATAGGCACTATAATCATGGGTACTCATACATAAACCAGGAAATGCTAACAATCATATAAATGCAACACAACAAAATTATAATACATTCAAAAACCTCCAGGGATTTGATAATAAATTCACCTTGTTGCAAACAGCAAGTTAAAGTTACCTTGCAAACCAGAAACATTGTAAATAATGTATTATTATTTAGTCTTCAGGCAAACATTCCTCACGGAGGGGAACCCGGAACTTTGTAACTAATCAAACTGTCTTAAAGACCACCTTCGACATATCGACTGCCCAAATTACTTGTGCAAACTGGCGTTCATATTACAAGCACCCAGTCTGCGGTTACTCCACAGTTACAACCAAACATTTACATCAGTTTTACATTCTGTTATTTAAACTCCAAACTCTCAAAGTCTGTCGCTGCTCTGTGTAGTAAATAAGCGTAATTTAAGATGGTTTCTCTCCCCCTTAGTTCGTGGGTAGTTCAAATTGCCGAATAAGTATTTAAGGGATTTTCAAGTTGTATATAACATGGTTACATTGTGAAAGGGAAAGCTTAGAGAGATTTTTGTTACGGAAACTAGATTAAATAAAAGATTTTGCTGAAGTTTTTGGTGAAATATTTTACTTAGAAAGTAATTCGTTTTGTCACGTAAGTTTTGGCCCATCCTTTAATTTATCGACATCATTGTTGATTCACTATTTGGAGACTTACATACTTTGATCTGTATGTATAGGGCGTGTTTCGTATTGTTGTGTCACAGACTAATTAAGTAGCAGTCAAAAAAACGCTTGTTAAGTCTTGTAATCACGAGAAATAGGTCTACATGTTTCACTGCAGACCAAAAGTCTCTATGCTCAAGGAAGACGACTATAAAGTAAGGAAGCTTAAGCGTAATTACCATACTTGCCCACCATACGGTTGGAGATCTAAATTGGACCCATACATATTCTACCTTCATAATATATGTTCAGTACTAGCAAACAAGTCATGTCAGTCGGAAGACTAAATCGACCTACTGCTAATAAATTACACTGTGACAAACAATTTTCATATTTTGTCACCACCTCAGGTGTTTCTCCGCGCGTTAATAGATTTCTTCTGACTAACACAAATGATTGTGTCACTCCCTCTCTGATTGATTGTTTTCGAATACTGTCTTTGTGGACACTGTGACTGATTGATATTGAAATTTTGATTACTTTGTTTAATTTGTTGAAATAATTCGGTGGTGTAGTGAAATGTGCACTAGCCTGCCAATGCCAAGATCCTGGGTTCAATTCTACCAAAGTCCAACGAAGCATGTTCACAAATTGCTTTTCAAACATGGCATGGGACCAGCTGTGATGAGGTTTACGCCTCAAGTACTATCATAGTCAAAAATGTCACAAAACTTCTAAAATCGCGTATCCACTCAGTATTGTAATGTCTCCCTGCGAGGCAAACGCTTCTCATTACACTGAAAATCAGTATAATGAAGATTAGGCGTTATCACCACGCTTGCCTAATGCAAGTGGGTGATCTCAAATCCGAGCCATGTTTAAAAAGTAGTATAGACATTTCACTCGACCCGGAAATTGAACCCGAGAACCTCAGTCTTGGCAGGTGAGTGCAATACCACTAGACCACCACTGTCTATCCACTGTTGACGTAAATAATATCGTACCTATTTTGTCATGTAAATGTAACCATTCGGAAACAGTTATCGTTTTGTTCCTTGCGGTGTATGCAGGTGGTACCAACGACTTGCTTAGTAATTATAATAATTCTCCCGAACCCCTCAATAATTCGCGAGTTTTATTCATTCCCCCCTCTGTTTTGGTTGTAATTTCCGTAATGAATTGGTTGAAGGTAAATACAGATTCATTATTAATTTTGGGTGTACATTGATTACGTATACTTGGAAAAGAAGTTGTTATACGTTATACTAATCTTACTTTATTATAGACTAGCAGCGCCTCGCGGTTTTACCCGCGTTGTGCCCTTTTCCGTGGAAATTTAGGGATGAAAAATAGCCTATAACCTTCCCGTTGAATATGTCTATCCGTTACAAAAAGAATTATTCAAATCGGTCAAGTAGTTTTTGAGTTTATTTATTACAAACATACACACAAAAATACAAATCTTTCCTCTTTATAATAGTAGTATAGATAAGGGAAAATAGAATAGTCAAACTCTGACTAGAGATCTATTTGAGTTCTGCATATTAACACGTCGCGTCGTGTTGCCATTTTAGTCACTCACGTAGGACAACAGGTTGGTGACAAAATTAAAAAAATCTGTTGTTATAGAACCTTCTCATTCGATTTTTAAATCTATTTTTAAAAAAAGGCTATCATTTTGAAGGCATCTTCAGTACTTTGAAGAGGAATCACCTCGCTATCACCAGTCTATTTAATTTTGTTGAAATTAAACGTATTTCTTTTATAATTATTCTACTTGGTTTGTGTAAATCCTATCTTTTAAAATGAAATGTAGTTAAGTCATTACTCACTGTCATACCCACAACGCGTCAAGCCAACAATTCTCTTTGTTACGTAACACTATTTACACCATAAATTCACTTCAGAAGTCCTGAAATCAAAATACATGTTAGGACCATTTGTAAAGGATAAAGGGAAAACCTAGATTGTGATTTCAGCTTTGAATTAAGGACAAGTCTGAAATGTCCTATTACAAAACAAAGGCCTTTCGCGTATTAAGAGTCTGAGCCTGATTTAGGTACAGTCGAGGTCAAAAATAACTTTACAGTTGAGTGTTACAAAAATACCTTTACATTAAAATACGTTTACACATTGCATGCCAAAACATGCTTACAACTCACATGACACATTCTACTTTTCAGTTTATGCTCCAAATTTCAGTTTACAATCTGTCTTTCATAACAACATTTACAAAAAATCTGCCATAACACATTTACATTGTATGTTACATAATAAGATTTACTGCCAATGTGCCAAAAATACCTTTACATTTTTAGTGACATTAAAAACTTTACGATCAAGCTTAATACCTTTGGATTACACCTATTGTTACATAAATATCTTTACAGATTTGATTAACATGATTAAAGACTCGTTTGTACAAACGAGTCTTTAATCATGTTTGTCGCGAACAAAACTGCCTGTGGTCAATCTAGCGACAATGACCGTTGTCGGTACAAATTCTTTGCCCAACAGATATAAAACTCTGTTAGATTTTTTCTCTTTAGTAAAATATTTTATTAGTTCAGAAGTCTCTTACTACACTCTTGATTATAGTGTGGCATTTCTATCTGAGCGCTACCGTGCTTCGGAGGGCACGTAAAATCGTTGGTTCTGGATGTTTCAATCGTCAGACCATATCGGAGGCCTTTAGGCGGTCTAAAAACTCCGACATCAGGGTGCATCAGGCATGCAGGTACATCAGGTGCTTCAGCTCTACGGTTCCATAGTCTAACTGATAAAAAGTTTGTTGGACATAAGATAAAATAAAAAGATTGTATCTAGTCTATACTAATATTATAAAGCTGAAGAGTTTGTTTTGTTTGTTTGTTTGTTTAAACGCGCTAATCTCAGAAACTACTGAACCGATTTGAATAATTCTTTCACTGTTAGATAGTCTATTTATCGAGGAAGGCTATAGGCTACATTTTATCCAGAAATTCCCACGGGAACGGGCACAACGCGAGTAAAACCGCGGGGCGCTGCTAGTGTACGATATTCATAGATCAGTAGACGGTCTTAATACAGGCTTACTATAGTATTCTAAAGCTCTGAAGCTCTAAAGTTCTTATCAATAATCCCCCTCTTTCCTATATGAAAGAAAGTTTGATTGTTTCTCTTTCACACTCATAACCCAATATCTAAAAGTGCTTAAGATAATAGCTTTGAAACTAATCGTGAAGGTACTTAAATAATTTTTGATCATCTTTTTATTTGCCTTTGCACTGACTTTATTTTGGTATGTTACTTGCTTTGACAATTTGCTTTGTTTTTTAAATATGTTTGATAGGTGTATAATAAAATTAGCTTTGGTATCTAAAGCATTGGTACATTTAAAAAAAAATATTTTGCCCAAAAAATAAGTCCTATTTAAATAAAATAAACCCAACAAAATTAAATAAGCCCAAAACGTTTGCCACCAAAAACAAAACGAAAATCATTTATTACCCTTTTTATTTCAATTAAATTATTTTCAATCACACCAAAATTTGAAAAAGGTTTTTCAAATAATGTCCGACATTTTACCGAAAATGAAAAAAACAAAGATGTCGAAAACTCGGGGTAAATCCGAAAAACCTTCAGAACTTGAGGGTAATATGATCGAAGCTTCGCAAAGGAAGGTAGTTGAAGACACATGGTGAAGCAAAACTGTTTATGCGAGACTATCGTCTCCCCGCAATTTTACTCGTCAATCGAGAAAGAATACTTTTTTTTATTAAGAAAAGCCAACCTTTTTGGATTAAGTATAGGTCAGTTTCATTTATAAAGGAATCAAAATTGATTCATCACAATTTAGAAGCACAACAAAAATGAAAATCACTGTAAAAAAAACTTCAGTTCATCTTAAGTCGGATTAAAATATTAAACTATTAAACACCTTTTACACTATCGTGTCCATATCTATTCACCATCATCAATATACATACAATTCACAATTACACTATCTATCAATTAAGCTTCTATTTTTGGACCAAACAAACACACTTCCACTCAAAACCTTTACATGTATAATATTAGTAGGATTCTGGTCAGTGGCATTTTCTACCAATCCTCGGATTTCGGACCGTTTTACCCCTTCAGACCCTTGCCGTAATGGTACTGGGTCCCCGATACCCCTATATAGGTGACAGATCAAAGAAATACTTACCCTAATACAATTTGACGTCTTGTTTGGATCTTCATTCAATATAATATTTCTGTACATACCTTCGGGCCCTTTTGCAAAAAATGTTTGAATTATGAGTAGATGTTTAACGATTTGGAATGAAAATGTTTCGTAGAATCTCTTTATTTTTAATGTTTTTGGAATGAAATTGATGTTGAAGGAGGGTCGACATTAATTGGTTAAACAAATAGTTCACGTATTTTTTTAAAGAAATTTGATAAAAAATTCTTCTTTTTGGGAGCTAAGGATCAGTACCTAGAAATATATACATACAATATAAATTAAAATTTAAACAACACTGTTTATGCTTATTCATAAATATTATGTGATAAAAGTATAAAAACCCTTTTTTTAAATCAATTAAATATAATATAAAAACTGAAAAAAGACTTTTGTCTATGAATGGTTACCAAGACTGGGGTCCTGGGTTTATTTCCGGATTGAGCGAAGCATCTTTCCAATTTACTTTTCAACATAGACTACATGGCTCTGGTTTGAGATTACAAACTCGAGTAGTTATGTTGACTTCGCCAAATCTTTATTATACTGAAATTAGTGAGATGAGTTTTTCACCTGTAGTTGGACATTAACGACAAATAATTATGTTACTCAGCTTGCGTATTTGAATACAAGAGAAATAAGTTGAAAGTAAACACTTTTAACTAAAAGCACAACGAAAACACTCTCACACTTGATCTTTAACACAAAATGAATACTCAAAAGAGGGATTACAAACTCAACTAGAGTATGTCAAACAAACTTTACTTAGCTCCGTTTATTAACTGTTTACCCAAGTAAATCTGAACCTTAAACAGATGTGTATTGTAAGCAAAATCGCTTGCAAGGGTTTGTGTCTTTTTGTCGATATTTTTGGTCCAATATTGTCGCCAATAAGGGAGAAAACATTTCCAGTGTTGCCTTGCCTTTGTGAAAACAATTTCTGATGTTAAGCCGCAGGCTTTGTCTTACATCTGAGGATTAAAGATTGTTAAACTGTTTAATTAATATACTGCATGATAGTATATCCATGCACACATTCACTTTTTAAGCACCAAAGCAAAAATAATGAAATTATAAGTTACAATTGAATGAGGCTGTAATATGATATAAAACATTTTCGAAATCAGGTACTGAACGATAGAGATATCAGTGAACACACAGTCAAATTGATAAACTCTTCCTTCGGTGTTCAAACTTGGATAAAAATGTTTATTTCGGCTTTGTCATGGCTTTTTTCCGCCGTCACTACTACGCGTGACAGCGTGAAGCTACGCTGCTACGACTATTGACTACTACGACGCGTAGCATTGCACTCAATTATTTTCCGCCATCATGCGTCATGCGTATATGCAACGTAGCTACGCTACTACGGCTACTACGCCGCGTAGCATCGTTCAAAATAATAAATAGGAATACATCAATGAACTAGATTTTCACAGTAAGACCTCTTTTAGTGCATTGATGTTGGAGAGTGCTGACGTAGTTTATGCGTATGTCATAGCAATAATGGTAATTTTGTGGTCAGCCCTATAGGTCTCATTAACAAAAGCCTGTAAAAACCGTTGGAATAGAAAGCATTACTTAAATATAACGTTAAGGATATATCTCTTTCGAGTAACTTTAGTTTGGAGTGCTTCGAGTTATTTATTTATTTAATGACACATCAACAGTGTTGCATATTAAACAATTAAATCTAGAGTTATGAATAGAAAGTTGAATGTAATCTTGTTATGAACATTATACAAATACCAAGATCTATAATACCTTGATTAGGCCATAATTGTCATGACTAATTATCAAGTAAAGCGTAACGCTAATAAATTAACGTTACCATTAATTTGTGACATAATTAAATTACGTTTCACTATCTCAT
Organism: Cyclophora punctaria; assembly: GCA_951394245.1. Lineage (NCBI taxonomy): Eukaryota > Metazoa > Arthropoda > Insecta > Lepidoptera > Geometridae > Cyclophora > Cyclophora punctaria. Next base: position 2,543,201 of record OX596182.1, read on the forward strand.
AAATGACAAATTAAGGTAATTGCATCGATAGTTGTCTGCCTTTGATCCTGATACACGCGGAGAGCTGAACAAACACTAGACGCGGCTATATCATTATTATACTTTTGAAGCAAACACCGACGTCCAGTAACATTTTATTTATAAAAGTTTTCTGTAAAATATTGGTGCCTTATTTTTGTTCTCTTTTAAAGATGTGTGCAAAAAGAAAAGTTGTTTTTCACTTCAAGATGTGTGCAGAAAGGAAAGTTGATTAATATAATGGGTTGTTTTGGTTGGTTTCTGTAATTATTACTAATGCTTAACAACTTTAGAACTATTATGTTTATTAGTATAAAATTAATAATGCTTATCTGTAACTGTATTATACAGACATTTCTTTCCAAACACTCTTTTACAATAAAGTAAAGTAAAGTATTAGCCAGTAATGTCCCACTGCTGGGCAAAGGCCTCCCATCTCACTGAAGTTATCAGTACAGTGAGGAGGATTAGGCATAATCACCACGCTTGCCAAATGCGGGTTGGTGATCTCAAACTCGAGCCATGTTTGAAGAGGAAACATGTTTTCGCTCGACCCAGGAATTGAACCCGGGAGCTCAGTCGTGGCAGGCGAGCGCACATACCACTAGACTACCGAGGCGTTTACAATATTGACACTAAATTGTGTAGAATTATAGCTTCTAGCTTTGCAGTCGACAAAAAACTGATTTGAATGAAAAGATACACCTAGACAAGTTGTTTCCGCAATATATTTTTGCATCAATTCAAACTGCATCATAACTCAAACAAATTCCAATATGCATAAGTATCAGATTAAATTGAATACATCTTTTAAAGAGACCGACTCGATAAGATATTCGGTAAAGAGAATTATAAGGATTTCGCGGCGAGCTTTCAATAAATCGTCTGCGAGAGGAACCAAGCGCAAATCAATATAAGTGCACAGGATCTGCGGAGGTGCTGACACAAATATTTTACTTTGAAACACTACTCAGATAGTCCGGTCGTAGCTTTCAAAGAACAGTTTGTTTTGAAAGGTCTTTTAGGTCTTATTTAGTTGATTTGGTTATTTATTGATGGTTGGAAATTGCGCGTTTATTACGCTGTTAGTGAATACAAAGTAAATTGGCTTCTGTTCTTTATATATCTATATACTAGCAGCGCCCCGCGGTTTTACTCGCGTTGTGCCCGTTCCCGTGGGAATTTCGGGAATTTTTTTACATAAAAACCTTCCTCTTGAATTACTCTACCTATTACAAAAAACCGCATCAAAATCCGTTGCGTAATTTTAAAGATTTAAGCATACAGACAAACAGACGAACATAAGACAAACGGACGCGACTTGTTTTATACTATGTAGTGATTAATTGATAGATACAGATTAATAAATAGGTTAATGAACTACTGTGAACAGGTAGGTTTCCGGATATCAGGAGTGGTGTATTCCACTCACACACAATAAAGTTTACACGCGATATGGTCCCTATTTGTTATCACCAATCCGCATTAGACACGCGTGGTGACTATGCCTAGTCCTCCTCACTGTACTGATATCTTCAGTGAGTTGAAAGGCCGTTGCTCAACAAAGGGACATAACAGGCTAATACTTGTTTAATTCGTTAAAGACAGTACGTAGCAAATACCTCATGTTACATGAGGCAAAAATCTTGCAACTTTGCTTACATGAAAGACTTTACTTGGCTTATAATATTATCTTCTATGAATATATCTTTTTATAGTAGGTACGTCTATATTGATATGAAACTGATAAATACATCTATATTTGTTCACGACACTTTTTTACTTGCGATTGAAAACAGGTATTGGCACTGGTATCGCAACAAAAATATTTTTACAGCATCGTTTGGATGTGTTCAACATATCGAAATGTTTGTTTGTCAATATTGCGACAGCGTTTTATGTCATCTTTGTAGCAGGTGTATGACAAATCGGGAGGAATTTGAATAGTTTATTATCACTACTTATTATAAAACACAGTCCCCGGTCGCGTCTGTCTGTCTGTCTGTTCGCGATAAACTCAAATACTATTGCACGGATTTTGACGCGATTTTTTAAAATAGATAAAGTGATTCAAGAGGAAGGTTTATATGTATAAAAAATCCTGGAATTCCCACGGGAAAGGGCATAATGTGGGTAAAACTGTAATTAAAAATAGAGGGTTCTGAGTTAAGGATGACGCGTGCTTTAAATACTAAAGGTACGAAATACTATACATAATTATATGTTTTGTTTCAAGTTGAGATGCCTTAGTGGTCTACTTAAGCATCTGCTAAGACTGTCACAGATTCAATTCCTATTCGAGTGAAGCATGATTCGGATTAACTTCAAAAATGGCTTAGGATTGAGAAGACCAACCAATAATATTACTTCAATTGTTCTAAACTTAAATTAACCAGTCCATTTAAACATACCTTAAAACTTTTTAACTAAATTAAAAAAATACAACACGGAAAAGATGAACAAAAAAATCTAAAAAAAATTTCGCCATGAATATGAAACATAAACAATCTGTCAAAAAAAGTAATTACATTTTGTATCATTCGGTACGGAATGTCACGTACAATGTGCCTGATTTAATTAAGGAATGAATTTAAAAAGATAATTACAAAAATGGAACTTCCGTTTTTCACTTAAGTGTTATCTGATATGCTTTATCTAGATTTGTTTTGCATGTTGGTTGGGATTCGGTTTTTAAATGTGGGATTTTTTTATTTAAAAAGTTTGTAAGTTCAAGTAGGTTGGTTAACCGAAGCAGGAGTTTTGAGACGGCCTATAGGCCATCGACTTGGTATAGGAATTAAAATCGGGAACCCTTCTAAGAACGGTAGAGGTCAAATAGATAATTAATAAATAAGCCACCAATCCAAGTTATAGTCAAGCTGCAAATTGCTGCAGTCCTGATGAGTTCGTTAACATCAATCGCAAATAACGCCACATTTTGATTCTATTATAAGCATATAAGTACATTATATACTTACAAATAAAGGACTTTGGAAGAAAGGAAGGAATCATAATTATGTACCTTATTATTACATGAATATTATTGAATGGGTGGCTGATTGTGACATTTCTCTCTGAGCGCTACCGTGCTTTGACATACTTCCAATTCGGTCGGTTCCAGTTCTCGCAATCGTCAGACCATGTGAGGCCTTTAGGCGGTCTATTCCGACACTAGGGTACACTAACCTACCCGAAGTTGCTTTTCTTTTACTTAAAGACTAGTTAGTATAAAGCTCCACGTCAAAGTTAACATAACAAATCTCTAACATTCCCTCTTTCAAGAACACCAAGGAATTGTTCATCTTATTGTTTAACAAACTTCGTTAATACTTATTAAACCTTCGCCGTTTCCAAACTCTGATATCTTGTTTGTCGACGAAATGTGTTTGTCATTTCACTGCGAGTCTGTGTAATGAGAAAATTATACAGGTAGAGGTTTATTTGCTTTGATTTTTTCTTTGAAGGGTAGTTGTAATATCTATCTATACTCTTCTATCTATCTCTAGTAGATTAGTGACTAACACTGGTGTCCAAGTTTTTAGACCGCCTAAAGGCCTTTGACACGGTCTGACGATTGAAAAAACCGTGACTGTCTGCTTACGTGCCCTTCGAAGCACGGTAGCGCTTAGATAGAAATGCCACTGTCGACCAACCATCCAAGTCGGAGTCGAGCTGCACGTTGCTTAACAATCGCAATCATCGCTTGGTCAATCCACAATCACGAGCGCTATCTATACTAATATGTATTTTTGTTTGTTTGAATGTGCAAATCTCAGAAGCTACCAGTCCGATTTGAATAACTATCTTTGTAATGGATAGCCACATTCAAAGTGAAGTTTATAGGCCTCAACCAAACTATATAACCAAAAGGCACATTTTTTATCCGGAAATTCCCACGGGAAACAGGCTACCAATATATAAAGCTGAAGAGTTTGTTTTAAACACTTTTTTTCCCAATACTTCCTACAAAAACGGTTACAACACAGACTAAACCGCAACCTACAGCAAGTTAAATCTATTCGTAAAAACTCACCGCAGAATCCGCATAATTTTATTAAAATGTCTCGTAATTATAATTCTGTGACGTCACGGTGATGACGTGGCGTCGAGCCGGCGATGACGCGACAGTTTTTCGTATTTTAAAGTATGATGTTAACGAGCATCCACTGCAATGAAAGTCTTCAGTCGTAACAAGTTTGTAATTTGTATTTTGGACTTTAATTTTAGTAGAATGGGTAACAATAAATGTGTTTGTGCGGTAAATACACTCGAGAGCAATGAATCCGGGTCACTTAAAGAATGTTAAAAATCTCGGAAACTAAAAATGATAGGTTAATGCAATAAATTGTATTTAATAGACAATGTAAATACTCCTTAAATGAAAGTAAAAAAAATATGAGTCACCATACATTTTATTAACACAAAATTACATAAAGAAAAAAACTGCTGATCTCTCCTTAAAACAAAAATAGGAAACATGAAATTTTTGAACTATAATACGATTTTCTTGAATTTTAATACTTCGTATTGCCTCCTCGTGCTTTCATTACTGCGTTTACGCGGTTTGGCATGCTGTACACCAAGTTCCTTATACGATTTTGGGGAATATTCTCCCATTCCTCGGTGAGAGCAATTTTGAGCTCACGAAGCGTCATTGGGGGAGGGTTTCGTTGTTTTACGCATCTGCCTAGCTCGTCCCAAGCATGCTCGATCGGGTTGATATCCGGGCTGCGCGCTGGCCACTCCATACGAGTAATGTTCATCTCTTGAAGGTAGTCATTCACAATCCTACCTGTATGAGGTCGGGCATTGTCATGCATAAATATAGCATTCTCACCTAAATTGACCATAAATGGACCAACGTGATCATTGAGGATTTCTTCCACATATCTTTCGCTAGTTAAAGAGCCGTTTTCTATGATCACCAGCTCTGTGCGACTTTCAGATGAAATTCCGGCCCACACAAGTATAGAACCACCACCGTAGGCTACTTTTTCTTCGATGCATGCTTGCTTGAATCTTTCCCCTGGTCTTCGATACACTCTGTGTCTTCCATCGTGCTTGTAGAGCATAAATTTTGATTCGTCGGAGAACATAACTTTTGACCAATCTTCAATACTCCAATTTACGTGGCTCTGGGCATATCTTAGTCTTGAAATACGATGCCCACGCTCCAGTTTAGGGCCGTTTGCAGGTCTAAGGGGTTTTAAGTTAGATTCAGCAAGCCGACGTCTTACTGTCCATGCACTTGGGTTACTTCCTCCGAGGCGTCGAAACTGATTTGTGAGTTCAGTTCCTGTGAGAAAGCGATTTCGAAGCATGGTGTTCACCAAGTATCGGTCTTCTCGTGCTGTGGTACACCTGGTTCTGCCCGTTCCTGGTCTGCGTAGGTTAGAACCAGTTTCTTCGTAACGTCGGAGAACTCTTTGTACTGTTGACAGCGACACACTGACAGTCCTGGCTGTATCGCGCTGACTCCGGCCGGTTTCCAGCATTGTAAGTATTCTGGTGCATTCTTCAGGCGTAAGCGACATAATTTCAGCTTGAATAATGAATATAGAGCACTATCAACATGGTTTATGTACCCACATAAATGACAGATTACAACCAAAAGCAAAACCAAATGCTGTAATTTCGTAGTTCCATCTTCGAAAGTGGCCCTTTTTCAAATTTGATTTTTTTATGATATAACTTTACAATAACTAAGAAGTTTTAATACCTTCATTTAAGGAGTATTACATTGTCTATTAAATACAATTTATTGCATTAACCTAGCATTTTTAGTTTCCGAGATTTTTAGGATTCTTTAAGTGATCCGGATTCATTGCTCTCGAGTGTACTTCATATTGATAGTCGATATGTCATATGATATTGTCATATGACGATATGATATTCTTCATTAGTATTAGCCTGTAATGCCACATCTGGGCAAAGACCTCTCGTCTCACTGAAGACATCAGTTCAGTGAGGAGGATTTGCCGTTTACACTTCGCTTGCCTAATGCGGGTTGATGATTTGATTGGGGTGAAACATTCTTTCAAATTCAAATGTATTTATTATTTCAGATCATTACAATCATTTATAATTATTTTTTTATTAGTTTCATCATGATATATCCAACTCTTTATTCTCTAAAGGAACCTAAAAACATCCAGAGACTTCAATGAAATCGATAACTAACCAATTAATTCTACAAACATAACATTACATGTACTCGTAGATATCACTCTTAGCTAAATGACGAAATTTGAAAAACATACATCCTAATTAATATTATAATTGCGAAAGTAACTCTGTCTGTCTGTAACGCTTTCACGCTAAAACAACGAAACTGATTTGAATGAAATTTGGTACAAAGTTAGTCCAGAGCCTGAGAAAGGACATAGGGTACTTTTTATCGCGAAATACTTGCGGGAACGGGTACAACTCGGGTGAAACCGTGGGGCAATGCTAGTTATACAATAAAAATCCCTTATCTTCCAACCTTCATACAAAATCATTAGTAACCGAGTACGGCATTAAACCATTAAAAATCAAAACGTACAAGACACAACGGACCTAACTAAATAAACAATTTTAATTCACCGGCTCATATGCACGTGTAATTTGTTGGATTACTGAAGCAGCTATCCCGGAATCCCTTCAGGGAGTAATCCGGGACTTACCTACAGATACCCATCCCGGGATTACAAGTAACAAGTTACACCACAACTCGACTGCTTACAAATTAATTCGACCATTACGTCTTATAGTTTACATTGATTTTGGGTTAGTTCGGTTGTTGGTGTCTGATGGCTGTCTTGAGATTGCTAGAGTAACCGATTTGTGTGGTTCTTGAGATGAAGACAAATTTTGTGGTCTCTTAGGTTTTAGTCAACACTACTCATTTTGAATTGAAATACACTTCGTCTTTTTAAACTGCTAGTAGTGCTACGCGGTTTTACCCGCGATGTACCCATACCCGTATTTCGAGATTAAAGTAGCCTATACTAGCTTATACTATACTAGGTTACAGGCTATTTTATATCCCAAAATTCACACAGGAACGGGCACAACGCGGGTAAAACCGCGGGGAGCTGTTTGTACACGATAGACTTCCTCTTATACAGATAGAACAAAAACGCTAACCTATACCACCAAAAGGCACATTCAACAGTTCACAATCATTTTCCTAAAGCGCCTCTCACTGGCGCTCCACACTAACGAAGACTCATTCTCATATGACGGAACCATCTTAAGTTGCACTACCAGTTCTTCTAAAATCACCCTTACCGCCCCGCAATAAGAGTTACGCCAGATGAACGAATAAGTTGGTAAATGTTCACACTTGTAACAAACGAGTAAGCTTCAGCGACAAGCGTCTGATATTTTTCTTGATGGATTTCAGGTTTCATGTTCTTTGGTTTAAAAGTTAGTATTTGAAGCAAATAAGTCACATATAGTTAGGTTTAAAGTACTATGATTGCTGAAGTCATAGCTGCATAAAAATTACGAAAGAATTAAAAAAGAAAATTGTGGTATTAAATCTTCGATCATACACAACTATATAACGATTCACGTACAAAATCAAAGCTAATGCTGTCTGCGTTGATATATACTTATACAGCTTCATTTGTTTACTACCGAACTGAGACAAAAGTTTTAAAACACTTCTAAGTTCAACCTAATTACAACCATAACACCTAGTAATAAAGTAGCAAATCTAACTAAACCAAATCACGATTCAAATGATATCTTGTTGTGTTGATCGAAGTATAAAATAGATGATTCTATTTTTAAATGTTTACATTCTTGAAGGATCGGTTGTTTGAGGTTTACCAATCTGCTTGATGCGGGTTTGATGGAATATGGAAAGAGATTTATTGGTTCCTCTCAGAGACAATTTTCAATATAAGATAACTTTCTGATATTAAAATCCGCTAACAAAGTACATAATATAAAAATCAATGTATGCACTAGAATGCCTTCTAATACAGCTATGATTCTTTAAACTTCTTGGTATTAGAATCATTTTAAAATAAAAATATACTTACAACAAGAATTTCTATAAATGATATTCGATATTTGAAATTTAAAATAATTCCCTTTGACATTTCGAAGACAGCTGTCAAATACCACGAGTATCTTTATAACAACCCAAGCGTTCGAAATTTAAACAAATTCAGAAACATTATAAAGGAACGTTTGACGTTTGGCGGGATATACGCAGATAGATAACTTCGCTTGTGGTTAAAATTGGAACTAAAATAATGCAACTAAAGTTGGTCATTTTTCGTCTTGTTCTGCTGAAAACTGCAGTAGTAGCGCCACTGCCTACAGGCTTACTTACCTGGTCGTAACGTAAGTTTCACGTCAATACTCATAGAGGTACAACGGTTTCAAACGTTGGTTTGGTTAGGATGTTTGCTCTTTGCTGGGCAACGTACACAGTACCCGGGTATTGTACACATTACCCGTTACGTTATGTTTTGTCTTTTACCCGTATGTACACTTCATTGGATTATTTGTTTTTGATTATTTATGTTTTGATATACTTTTTTTGGGATTCTAAAGCTATTAAATTATATTTAAAATTATGCATATAAAGAGGATAACATTAAAATTACTTGAGAAATATGTCATAGACAAACAGAGTCGTCCATAGACATAAACCTCTTCAGTCTTCTCACGAATTGGCAATCTCTACAGTCTACACGTATTTTAATTCCATGAATTTGCTTTACAGTTCAAAAATAGAACACATCCCGATTGATTAAGAGTTAAAAAAACACTAACGACCTCTATGCATTCATTCAAAAAGAGAACTCCAAAATAGAACACAAAATAAACGAGTACCTAGAAATATAAACGGTAAACCATTATAATAACGTATACATAGTCCAATCTATATTTTCATTTAAATATTTCACGCGCCCCGTCGCACTTAACTATTGCTATTGTTAGTCAAACAAAAAAGGTTACAAATAGAATAAAAACAAATTTCAATATTGGAAAAATTCTGTTTCTAAAACACAGATTTCCATATTTGAATTCGGAGCAGAATTTTCATTTCAGTTTTAAATAGGTAAGCTTGGAACATGGACGTTTAGAAGGTTTTTAAATGTAATGGTTATTTTTATTTTAAATCCTTTTACATTGGACTGTGTAATCTTTTCTTCTTCTTCATCGAGTGGATGGTCAACCTGACCAATCCTGGTGTCAGAGTTATTGAACCGCCAAAGACCAGTAATGGCTCATGTAACAACTACTATCCGTAGAAAGTAACCGGGACCGTAGGCTTAACGTGCCCTCCGAAGCACGGAATCGTCTTACTTTTCGGGCTATCAGGTGATCCAGCCTGCAATGCCCTAACCAAACTGAGGGCAGTATCACAAAGAGATTTTTGTGAGATATTGTCCCCACCGGAAATCGAACCCGGAACCTCCGGATCGTGAGCCGAGTGCTCAAACCACCAGACCATGGAGGTTGTTATCTTTTACTTCTATACTTCTCTATCATGACTCATGGCACCTACAATATTGTCAAAAAACAAAAACAATACTACCAGGTACTACTCTAAAGTGCGACACACAGTACGGGTGCGTTTTGAATAATTCTTATTGTAATAGATAGCCACATTCAACAGAAAGGTTATAGATTATTTTTCATCCCGAAATTCCCATGGGAACAGGCACAACGCGGTCAAAACCGCAGGCCATTACTCATGTTACTATAAATCCAACTAGCTTTACAATCAACAAAACAACACTGCATTCCGTTTAATCTCTAACAAACCCACACACAATGCAATAATCCTATTACATAACAAGATTACATAAATTGTTTATGGAAGGACTCTCTTGGATAGACGAGACACGTAGTAAGTGTTGTGTATTCTGTGACAATAGCTAGTTAGGCATAGAGTAGATAGAATAACAGTAGAGAGAAATTGTGTTAGTAATTCTCGATAACTAACTGGTATCTTTAAAATAGTGTAACATAGTGTTCCTAACGCCCTTAATTAGAGACATCATATTATGCTTCCTTAGTAGAGATTTCATAAATTATCTAGTCTAATATATAAAATTCTCGTGTCACGGGGTGCGTGGTTGAACTCCTCTGAAACGGCTCGACCGATTCTCATGAAATTTTGTGTGCATATCGGGTAGGTCTGAGAATCGGACAACATCTATTTTTCATCCCGAAATTCCCGCGGGGAACGGGTACAACACGGGTGAAACCGCGGGGCGCAGCTAGTTTTGTATATAATGTATGAAAAATTATGTCAATTAGTTAAGTCTCGATTTAATGAACGTCTCAGTGTGGCAGTAAGAGCTGGGGGCAGGTGCCATATACCAGTTTAAAATCACATTGTGACGTTTACGAGGCCTTCACTACATAGTAAAAAACAAAGTCGCTTTCCGCTGTCAGTCTGTCCCTATGTATGCTTAGGTCTTTAAAACTACGGTTTTTATAAATAGATAGAGTGATTCAAGAAGAAGGTTTATGTGTATTAAAAATCCCGAAATTCCCACGGGAACGGGCACAATGTGGGTATCACCGCGGGGCGCTACTAGTTTACATATTGTCTGTAGCTCACGAGTACCTTTTCAACAGACTCATTCGCAAAATATTTTGATTAGACAACCAAATTATCAGTAGCAAGTAAGTGTGCGTGTGACACGATATGAAACACAACGTCATTAGTATGAGTAAATCAGTCATGGTTGGGCGCGTTGGGTGGTGGTTACCCCCTGCTAGTTGTATAGCAACTACTGCCTTAACTGTGGGACGAAAGTATCGCGCGATCATTGTCTCAGTTTTGTGACACATTGATGGAAAATATAATTTTGTTGAAAGTTTATTTTAGCAATGGAATGGGTTCAACGCGGGCAAAGCCGCGGGGCGCTGCTAGTATAAGTATAAAACTGGTTTCTTAAGTTTAAGCGAACACTACTAATTTTTGAATTGAAACAACGTTTACAGATACACTTCGCTTTTGTTTTACATTTTTATCTGACGTTTCGACCTCTTTTCAGAAATACTAGAGAAGCGAAGTGTTTCCGTACACGTAGTATCAATTCAAAATAAATTAATATAGTTTTAATTAACCGTCATTGCCTTTCGTTTATCCTCTATAACTGTATGTCTCCCAAACAGCTGACTCATGACTCATCGAGCTGTCGCACTCGCCGGTTTTTGCTTCGTGTCGGTAATTATCTGGAGGATGACGTCACAACTCGCTAATACCCTGACACTCAATTGTACGGAGTACATCAGCTGTTAAAGCTTAATAACTTTGTCGGGTTTTGTTATGATATTCGATTATTGAACACTTGCATCGTCCCGCGGTTTTACTCGTGTTGTGCCCGTGGGAATTTGGGATGAAAATAGCCTATAACCTTTCCTTTGAATCTGGCTATTTACTACAAAAAGAATTATTAAAATCGGATTGGTGACTTCTGAGATCAGCGCGTTAAAAAAAAAACAAAAACAAAACTAACTGTTCAGATTTATTATATTAGTTAATTGCCTACTGTGAGTGTGTGTGTGTGTGTGTGTGTTTGTGTGTGTGTAAGGTTTCTATAATTAGTTGCCTACTGAGAGGTAGGCAACCGAGGTGATTAAGCCTAATCCTCCTCACCGTACTGATATCTTCAGTGACATAAGAGGCCTTTGCCCAGCCATAGGACGTTACAGGCTAATCCTTCTTTAACACACAAAAAACTTTACTTAAAAGTTGTGGACTACTTCAAAAACGACTTAAAAGTCAGGTTCTGAAGTCAGTGGATGTGAACGCGTAAAGCGAGCACGTTCTTGAAGCCACCAAACTGGATTAGTATGTTTGTTCTTCATATTTAACTTTTGTATAGAATTTACTTTGTATTCTTGACTCAAGACAAATGTTGGCTGGTAACACAATTCCCTTTGTTGAATTAAAATCTTGACAATTGTGTTATGTGGAACCGAATATGGTGACGTAATCATTTGGGGCTGTTCTATTTTTGGATTATTTTAAACCGGATTTGGATTATTTTTCCGTGCTTCGGAGGGCACGTTAAACCGTTGGTCCCGGTTACTTTCTAAGGATAGTAGTCGTTACATGAGCCATGTCAGAGGCCTTTGGCGGCTCAATAACTCTGACACCAGGATTGGTCAGGTTCACCATCCACTCGATGAAGAAGAAGATTTTAAACCGGTACTTATACTGGTACGTTGATCGTTTTTTGTTTTTATTATGGTTTCTAAAATAAAAGCAGCGCCCCGCGGTTTTAATCGCGTTGTGCCCGTTCCCGTGGAAATTTCGGGAAATTTTATACATATAAACTTTTCTCTTGAATCACTCTATCTACTTTTAAAAACCGCGTCAAAATCCGTGTAGTATTATTTGAGTTTATCGCGGACATACAGACAGACAGACAGACTGACGCAGCCGAGGACTTTGTCTTATAATATGTAGATAATAGCAGTAGAGCATATTTCATGATTCCATAGTAGAGAGTTATTTCCTCGTCGTTAGTAAAAAAAATTTCCGTCTGCCATTATTTTCAATTTAAATCCCATTTTTATTAGTTTTAGAAACAGGTACAGACTTTCATGAAATCCAAATATAAATCGAATCTTTGCTTGAAAATGAGTTATCTATACTAATATTATAAAGCTGCAGAGTTTGTTTGTTTGTTTGAAGGCCCTAATCTCAGGAACTACTGGTCCGATTTGAAAAAATCTTATTGTAATGGATAGCCAAATTCAACAGGAAGGTTATTGACTACTTTTCATCCTGAAATTCCCACAAAAATGGGTACAACGCGGGTAAAACCGCGGGGCGCTGCTAGTAAGAAATAATACGTATATCAAAAATTACTTTCCAACGATAACAGCACATTTTTGTATCCTCGATCCCACAAGACAAACGAAATAAGAGTACGTGTACACTCGCAAACGAGCGTTTGATATTAGGGGCATTCCACACGTAATTACCGCTTGTACTTTGTACCCTAATACAGTAATAATGGTAATTTTTTACGCGTTCCAATGTAATTTTATCGTTACGAGGTTAAATGGTCATTATTTTGTGATAAGTAGTGTTGTTTTTCCTCTCGTGTAGTGTTTTTCTGTTACATTATTTTCCCAAGTGTGTTTCTTCCTGTTTTTTTCCTGGAGTCAAAGTTTTGGGATGTTTTTTTGCCTGTAAATGTGGATGTAATGTAACTATTAGCATATAGGAATGCATGATTATTCTGGCTGTATGCATATTAGTAACTATTTATTAATCTGTGATATAGGTGTGTTATTTTTTATCGTGTATCGCTCGTGGCGTAGTTTGACTAAGTGATAAGTGTAGTTTGTTTGTATGTTCGAGCTAATCTCGGGAATTATCAGTCCGATTTGAATATTTTTTTTGTAATAGATAGCCACATTCAACGGGAAGATTATAGGTTATATTTCATCCCGAAATTCCCATGGGACGGGCACAACGCGGGTAAAACCGCAAGCGAAGCTAGTAATTGATATAAAAGATTCGAAGTTTTACTTATCACTATGACCCTGAACACCCCAAAGAGACCTATTGTGAACTTCACAAAACAGAAAATAGATAAAAGACATAAAAATATTAATTCACTCCATAAAATTAACCACGACTGAAGAATTTCGAAGTAGGGAGGGCTCAGGAACGGAACTCTTAAAGTCGTGCACTAAGTAGGATTTCGTAATAAGTTTTTATTGCAAAAACATGAAGGAGGGAAACACTGTCGCGTTCTAGTGAAGGGAATGAATCATAACTCTTTCTCTCTCTATCTTCAACTTAGTTTTTGGAATGCTTTGATATTAATTATAGCTCTATCTCTGTCCCTCTTTATCTCTGTCTTTGTCTATGAATTAAATTGGGAATAAGCGGAAGTACTTAAAGAAAGGTAACCAAAAATTTTAATTCTTCTTTGAGACTTCTACTTATAAAATAAGTCTATTAAAAATGATGACCTCAACTTCTTCCTATATGGCACTCGGCCTAACGCCATACACACAACACACACATACAAACACCCTCCCATTGAAGAGCACAGTACTACTATCTTTATCTCGTACACACACATACACACACCTCCATACAAACGCATCAACATCATCATCCCTCTTTGACATAAAAAACTTCAACACACACATAAACAAAATAGCCTAAGAGAAAATAAAAGCAAACAGATTCAAACTCGACTTAATCCAGTGCTTGTTAGTTAATTAAGTCTAAATAACAATACTTGCGTCCTCTCAAAGATTCTGCAGTAATTTAACATCACTATTAAGCGAGGGTCCATTACAGCGAGGCACAGGAAACAATGCAGTACAAATCGCCGCAGGACAAAGGGGAACTCATTGTCCAGAATAATATGGGAGAAATGCTAAAAATATGTAATTCTAAGTCGGATTCCATTTAAACTAGTTTGAATATTTTGTAGGGTTTTTTATAAGTTCGGACGGAATTTTAGGTATGGTAATTTTTGTTAGATAAGTTAGTACTTTGTGAAGGTAGAATTATTATTTTAAAAATAATTCATAAATGCTTTTTAAGACCTGCTTTAGTTTTGTATTAAGCTATTCTTTATTATAATGAATAACAATAATAATAAATATACCCGGACAAATTGACACACAATTAGTTAGACCCAAACTATGTAATGTCCATTATTATATTGTAGTTATAAGTTTTCCGATAAAAATATTTGAATAGTGCATATCATACGTTAAAAGGTCCTTTAGTATAAAGCATAGTTTCAAAGATTACCATTTCATTTGTTTTTATAAATAACTACTTATACTAAATGGCGTACTTAAAAACTTCAATTAAATCAACAATTTACTAATTGACGTAATATTTCATACGTGACATGTTAAAAACCAAACCTTAACATCTCCTTAGAAATTGTTTGACGTGTCAGAGTATGACAGTAAATACCTAATTATTATCTCTCCGTTATTCCTTTGTCATACAACACTTAAAACAAATGAAAATCATCCCTTTGAGTAAACTACATAAAAGGTATCCGATAGCTTTGAAAAGATATAGTAAAAACCTTTTCATTCCCAATTACTGTTATACCCTATCGTACCGAAAGGATATTAGAAAATAACCTCCAAATAAAATTGAAACAGTACAATAAAACGGCATAAAAAAGCGAGAAAGAATTTAAAACAATCGTATTGAAGCGGGCAAAGATAATTAGAACGTTGAAAAGTCAATTTCAATATTGAAATGAGGCCAATCTTCGGTTCATGAGTACCTAGTAACAGTTAATTTTATGCAAAAGCAATGTTATTAATTCTGAAAATGTCGCCATTATTCTTCACGTGCTGTTTTAGTATAATATTAAAGGTTTTTATTAATATTAATTAGGAGTTACGCCCGTACTCAGAGACGTCAAATACTTCCTTAGTAGAGATTTAATGAGTGATTTGACATGTAATATGACAAATTACGCCATATAGTTGAGTGTCAATTTATTGAACGTGTCTGAGTGCGGCAGTTAATGTTGTATTTGGAGCTCCTTTCAAAGAAGACCTGTTTGACTATTAAAACAAATGGTACAGAACACTGGCATCTTTCATCATGATATTGATATACCTACTTTATATAGATTCTAAAAATGTTGACTTAGCTGTGGATTCTTAAAGGATTCATTCTGAAATTCTTCTACCTACCAATCCTACGTACTTACAAAGTGACTACATTAAAATTTAATTTTAATAAATTTTTGCTTCGTTAGTTAGACAGATACAACATCAAACGTACTCTGGTAAGAACGTAAAACTCATGCTATAAACTCAGTGTAATTCACACTAAGTTTGTAAAAGTAACTCGTAGCTTCAAAGGAGAGGTCTAACTACTATTTTACAGTTACAAAGAAGGGAAATTTTTTAAGTGAAATCACAAAGGCTTAACTTTTCAACTATTAAATGAAATGCACTAAGTTTCTCCTCGAGAGGTGAGAGCGAGCACGCGCTAGCTTCACGCTTGTGGCTCGCGAGTCGTGTTCTACTTTGGGTGCCATTTCTATTCGCTGAATGTGGAATTTTAAAATGGTTTCTAGTGAAATAAAATGTCTTCTCCGTTGACAAATAAGATCTTTGTGTGTGTACTAACAACATGTGGAATGTTAATTTTCGATTATATGATAGCTTGTAGAAGGTGATTGTAATCTATGACGCGTTTTAATAGGATTTATTTTCATTGCATTGGCCTCTCCCCTATCCCTTAATGCATGCGTATCCTAGGCCAGTTGCGGAGATATGCGTCGAGCCCGATGTAGAATGACTATAGACAAATCTAGAGTAAGTTCATAATCAGTCCATAACAAACAAAAATAAGGATTTTTTTTTATTTTTCGGTACTTGATTGAGCCAGGGGACATATCTGCAATATTCAATTCTGGTATGTGAATTCTGATATATGAATGCTATGTAAACACTAATCTTAAATAATCTTATTTAAATAGTGTAATATGAATGCTATTTTTATTCATACTGCGAGTATAGATAAACCTCTTGCTTTTTTCTTACACTTAGTTCCAAACACTAATTAACATCGATAATGGAACAGTCAATTAAAATTTAAACCTTACGCAAAAATGGTTGGACCTATTTTTAACAAATCATCGCATGGAAACTAGCTTTCTAATTAAACCGCATGAAAATCGGTTCATCCATTTGAAAGCTTCACGGCCACTCACACACACAAATAGACAACGACGCCATGTCAAACTTACAACACCCCACTTTTGCGTCATAAGGTTAAAAACATCGCATTTCAACAATACTGGTACTAGAATGTGATAAAACTGTACTTACCCTATCTTTCTCTTTCACCTTTCTCCTTATCATCGTATATGAAAGGAAATTCTAGATTGTCTTTTTATTATTCAAATTTCATCTCACTGTACAGTAGTGTCTATCGAAATGAAATTCATGCTCGAAATTGTAGAGTATTCAGAAGGAATCCTCAATATTTGACCGATCAGTGCAGTAGTGATGTTCGAAACAATTTTGAACTATCGATGTTGGAAATTGAATGATAGGTAATAAATGAATGAACGGAATGATTGTATGAATGAAGGAATCTTTGCAGCAACTGACAGCATTTTCTATAAAGCAATTAGTTTTTGTTTTCCTTTGACACTTATGATACTTTTGAATGATCTTTCGAATAAATTTAAATGTTTGAGCCTTTAAAATCGGAAATTGATTATCATTCAATTGATATAATCTATCACTAAACTAAGTATGGGTCTTATTCATAAACGATTACTAACAGGATTTAATGAGGGCCGTACACGATCAAGTACACCATCAAGTTTGCGGTGTCCAGTAAACTTGACGGTGTAAGTAGACTTGTAATTCACATCGTACACCTCACCGCCGTATACCGCATCAAGTCCGCAGAAAATTTAAAGTTGAAATTGATCGTGCATGACCCGCTTATGATACCAAATGGTTTATCGTCTCTTTCCGACATACGCTTTCTTTCAACGAGCAAAAGAGGCAAAACACTTTTTGACAGTGTTATAGCTATTATTGAAAAAGGCGATATACAAATAAAAAATCTACCACTGAATCCAAAACTGGTAGAAAAGCCACTCCCTAAACATGCAATACAACGCTTGCCTAATACTCGTACGTGTAGTAAGGCGATCTCAAAACAACTTTAAAAACCCCCAATCGATCCCAGCTCTATCCAGTATTTCCGTACTTCTGCGGCCGGAGATTGCACTCAAATACATTTTTCCGCGTGTCCCCTTCCATTGTGGGGGGGACTTTAACGAGCCTTTGTAACTTGCAACACAACTATGTCACTGGGATGGTCTATTGTCCTCTTGTAAATGTCACCAGTGAATTGAGCATTGTCTTTCAATAGCTGGAACATGATTGTGGTTTCGGATAAAATTCTGGTTCTGTTGACGTTCGTATTGGTACGGAGAGCAAGTTTACAAGCTGCTAGTGGCATAATGAGTATAGAAGCTGTCAGCGAGTTTAATAGAATAAGGTTGTGTTACAGCGGAGCTGTGTAGAGATAAATCGACCAATTATAACGCATTGAAATTATTAAACAACACATTGACATAGTGAAAATCTTCTCGTAATGCATTGTCAGCTCCACACAGTTCCACCCAGCTTCAATGGAAACGCACCCTAAGAATGCGAGCGTCTTATATATGACTAGAAGCGCCTCGCGGTTTTACCCGCGTTGGACCCGTTCCTGTGGGAATTTCGAGATGAAAAATAGCCTATAACCTTCCCGTTGAATGTGGCTATCTATTACAAAAAGAATTATTCAAATCGGACTGATAATTCCTGAGATTATCTTGAACAGACAAACAAACAAAGAAACTTAAAAATGTTACCTCTTTATAAAATTAGTATAGAATAGCAGACTCAAAATAAACAATTTTAAAGAAATGTCACTACAATATTGGTTAGTTATACTAAAGGTGGTAATTTAGGTATCTATTATGCTCTTATATTACAGTTATACTTTTAAATCCAAAGGATTATTTGACATTTTTGTCAATGCATTTCAACAAGTGAAGCATTTATAAAACTAATTTATTTTCACCCTTCTTTTCTCCTCTAAATCTAATTCTACCAACCAATCCAATACAACCTCAACTAAATTAATTCGTATTTCATTACGCTAATGAGTTAAAACCCCACACTGAATACAACTTCAAAGCAAAGCATATTATGCTCAAATAGAAAACCGAAATAATGGAAAAAGGACTTAATAAATCATCGAAACAAGTGTAAAATAAAGAGATGTGATTCGTTCCAATGATTTGACTAACACTCACTTAAAAACGAGAAGAAAAAAATCTACACTATTCCTATCACTCTTTTTGATCGAACTATAACCAAATTCTTAGTACCAATACTTAAATCGATTTGATAAATCCTGTTTTGACAAATGTGAAACGAATTAGGGAGAGGACAGGGCACGAATAGGCTTAAACAAATCCCTTTAGACAGTGTATCGTCGATATAGGACGCCTTCACTAATACTTGCGGTCAGACTTATAGCGGGGAGTGGTGAAAAGTGTATAAATATCGATAATGTTTAGACATGTCATCGGTACAATCACTTGCAATTTTGAACATTACAATATTGTTGGTTGACCACTTATTCAAACACATATACTTTCAGTATTATAGCCGACAACATTTTCACTGGTAGAAGAATTGTTAATGCTTGTACTCATCTTAATTAGGTTTACATATCACTCTCAAAACTAACCCTTGTATAATTTAGGCATTTTTACATAAGACATGTCAGTTGTTAGTTCCATCATACCATAAAACTAGCCACGCCCCACGGTCATACCCCGTAGTACCCTAGGAGAATTTAGTATAAAATGTGTTATGTCCCGTGTGTTATTCTGACGTATAACCTATATTGCTGTAAAGTTTCATCCAAATCTGTTAGATAGGTTTTGCGTGAAAGAGCCACAGACATAACATTCATCCATCCTCACAAACTTTCTCATCTTTCGATTGTTATGTACCGCTTGCAAAACTGTCATTTCTACCTCCTGACTTTCAATGACATTCAACCCCTCTATATATAAGGCCAAACCTTTATCTGACCGCTTATTTATCGCAACAAAAGACGCGAGTCAGCCCTCGATCGGCATCAGTTAACTGCGCCGCAGTAAGCCGATTGGACACGCTCTTTCGATAAATACTTTCACTGCACTTCTTGATAGTAAAAAGCTTTCAATATTGATCGTTAGGAAACTCCTGTTGTGAGATCTTTCTTTGTAATTGAATGGGACATTCAATGATATATCTTTGTTGACAGTAATCTGATTATGTTGAGGTTTACAAATTGAGGGTTTAACAGAAGTATGACAGAAAACATTATACCAAAACTTTGTGTTCCTATTAGAACTTTCGACTATGGTTACTTTTTGAGAAAATTCGAATAGTGATGCGTAAAATCAATGTATGACAAGTCAAATTAAAAATAATCCTATACAAAAAGGCTGGATCGTTTTTATCTAACATAGCTAAAAAGAACAAGGACAATGGTTTTCATAAAGCTACAATACCACAGACAGACACACAGTCATTGACTTCAAACATAATAGAACCCCTCTTTTGCGTCGGGTAAAATGATTCCAATGACAAAACATTCTCCGAACAACAATTTTTTAAACAATAATAAATTCTTTTAACAACAACAATTAGTGCTTGAAAACATTTTAAGAGAAAATCAATTTAACAAATATGCAACTATAAAAACAAAAGTCTCCAACCATTCCAAGAAAATGCAATGAAAGAACAACTCCAAATAAATTCTAATTTCAACGAAGAAAAGTTTCAAAAACTTTAATTCAAACAGTTTAATTTAATTAGTATCTTGCTGTAAGTAAAGTTCCCTCATTGGGGAGATGTCGAACGATTGATTTTTTTGCCCCAAACCCTTTGGGGCCTTCGAATTAATTAATTTGGCGAAACATGACCAAAAAAAGTTGATAAGTGCCCCGAGACCCGTGACGAAATTACATCCAGACGGTATTCGGTAAACCCAAAATAAAAACAGTTTACCTCGTCGCTGAAATGTTAATTGGATTTTACTCTTAATTGAATGAGGATTATTATTTTTTGTCCAACCCTTTTCTTTGAGAGGAGGGTAATGATTTCAATGTGAATTTTGTTGCGGAAAATGTTCAGTAAAAAGGGTTAAACAGGGCAAGTGATCTGTGAAACTGCGGGGAGCGCTGCGAGGCGTCATGCCAGTATTTAAAACCGTAATCACCAGTTCCGAGCATAATATTTGAACACATTTTACTTTAAATTCATTACAAATAAAATGTTCGCACATATATTGTGTACCAGTTTTGAAGGAAATAATTCACTTAAAAGGCCAGCAAACAATATTAACGTTTAAGATTACAAATAACACACCTTAACAACCCATGTCAGTGGCCAACCCTGGTATCGTTGTTTTTAGACCGCCTAAGGCCTCCAACATAGTCTAACGATTGAAAAAACTGGGACCGACAATTTTACGTACCTTTCGAACCCAGTAACGCTCCGATAGAATTGCCACTATCGACCACCCATCCAAGCAAGTGCGTAGCTGAACGTTAGTTAACAATTACAATGTGCTAACATCGGTTAGTCAAATTACTACATAAACATAATAAACCATATCAATTTCATTATACTAAATGAAACGGGCCTATATTGCGTTAGAATATAATAATATGACGTATTTACTAAAATACGTACTCGACGTTTTCATATAAATTTACAACTGACCCAAAATGCTTATTGCTAAAGCACATTGGTTGTACAGTTGTACACCCATTAGCACTGAGTCCCAGTCGATCTGTTAACCAGGATCTCGGTCAAGACTCTTCGTCACTCGATGCATTCACACCGAGCTCTCACGCGGCGCAAATTACAAACTTTCACCATGAAAATTATGGATATGGTTGTTTTAGTTTGGTTAATTAGGTGGAGATAATGATTATTTATTAAGGTTATTAGCATTACAGCGCATTACAAATGCATTAGGCAAATCCCTATCAGTAGTGTTATTGTCTTCTTCTTGATCATGCAGGTCTTATTTAAGTCCAATTGGGAAATATAGCTCGTGTATCCGTTATTCAAACATTCTTCCCGAAACTGATTTGCCACATTTTTCTAACCAAACACAACCCTACATCCATGTTCTATGAAAAATGTATTGTATTGTGCTTGGATATGTGTTACAGGAACATCGCAAGGACGGCGACAAAGCGTGTCGTCTACCGCACCATTCTTCACTTGCACGCCCATAAGGCACACCTTTATTACAACAAGCATAAAGTTGAAAATCGCGTAAAAATCTTAACCCTTTGTACTAACTGACATAGTTATTTGTAACTTGGGTTTCTTGATTCGATTCGATGCAATACAGGGAGGAAATTGGATCATTATCAAGACGAGGATGTGCTGAAAGAGCTGTCAGGTGACTTAAGAAATTGAGAGCTAAAAGACTTGGTTGGACGTTTGTGAATTGGCTAGAATGTTTTATTGTGCGCTGCATTTCAGGTATTTGTGGGATGTTAGGTCTCATTTGTTGTTATGAAATTGGAGCTGGTAAAGTTGTATTGAAATGGGATCTATCTTGTATTGGATCTTAAAACCAAAGGAGTCTTGAAACGATTTTTTTTTTGTATCTATTAGCTTTCTAGCTATCATTTTGTTAACGGCATGGTGAGACAGCTCGACCAATTGTCACAGATTTTTCTTAATAAATGTTTGAGCGTGCGAATATTTGCATAAATATGATCGTTTTTGCTAGTTTATTGAACATATCGGAACTCTTAAGGTAGTCTAAAACTTAAATACTAGGGTTTTCTAATAACTTATTCAAAGATTATATTTTTTCGATGCTCAAAACTCTGGACTTGATACTTACAACTTCTCATTCTGAAGACAAGTAAAAACTTTGTAATGTACTACTGCTGGGCAAAGGCCTGTCATCTCACTGAAGGTATCAGCACACTGAATAGCTGTAAACAGTGATAATTAAATGCAACTTAATCTTTCCACGTAACAGCGGTGTTTATGACAACCTTGCCGAAGCTAGGTTAATTCTAAGCGTAAACACAGTTGTATTAAAGTAATGTATTGTTTCAGCAAGTAGGTAATGTACAGTATTAGGCAGAAACATTTACTTATCAACATTTGTAGGTGAACTGATTCAGAATTATAGTGCGTTTACTCTGTTCCAATTATAATAAAACTAACACCCACGGTGTCACCCAAATATACATGCTGTACCAATATCTTTATCTTTATAATATACTAGCAGCGCCCCGCGGTTTTACCCGCGTTGTGTCCATTCCTGTGGGAATTTCGGGATGAAAAATAGCCTATGTTACTCGTGGATAATGTAGCTTTTGAATGGTGAAAGAATTTTTAAAAACGGTCCAGTAGTTTTTCAGCCTATTCATTACAACCAAACAAACAAAGTTTTCCTCTTTATAATATTAGTGTAGAAAAATTACGTGTCATGTTCTTTGTCCGCGATGGGCCCCTAAAGTACTGAACCTATTTTAATTTTGATTTGCATAAGGTGTGCAATTTGATCCAAATTGAAAGATGGAATAGCTGACATCTCAATTTATAGTGATTAGGGTGGTCCTTCCCTAGAATCCCTAGGGTCAGCTAGAATTTGTAGGTAGTATTAGTTCTGTAAATACACTAACTTCATATCATTTATTGACACACTGCTAACAAACTAAGTTTGATGGGTAATGTTCTCTGCCCCTCACTTTACAAGATACAGTGTTAGAGGAGGGTTGTTTAATGGGCTTTTGTTTTACGATGGCACCATTTGGCTGAGACCACTGTACTGTTCAGATTTAATGGCCAGGAAGTACATTATACAGCAAGTACATATACCTATAGGTAGGTGGATTAATCTTGAAACAGCCTATAAATAAATATAAGTTGGGAACTCGCGAGGTTAATATATTAAAGGAAAAATACTTTTTTTCGGGGTGGACATTCAGTGGGTTCGTACGGGATAAATACGTGACTGCGAAATTGTATACTGTGAAAATTGATACGTCGAAAACGTTATACAGAAGCTTTCATAGTCCTATGTAACTTAGAGTACAGTTGTCAAGTATACCTACACAGGTGACTATAACTGTACACATCGGTTTGACAGTACAGTTGTACAGTTAAAAGTAGTCGTATATGTTGCATATTGTGCATAATTTTACCTGCGCAGGTTAACTCTATTCATTATACAAACATAATTAGATGATCTTAAAACCTTAAGTTTTTGGCCTCCTACCAGATCTACTCTGTACATATAATTTTAGTGTGACTTTTTGTTTATACTAGCAGCACTCTGCGGTTCTACCCTTGTTGTGCCCGGTCCCATAAGAATTTCGAAATAAAAAAATATCTGTAACTTTTCTGTTGAACATGGCTATCTTTTACAAAAGGAATTATCCAAATTGGATTGGTCGTTTCTGAGATAACCGCGATCAAACAAACAGAATACCAAACTCTTAAGCTTTATTATGGTTATGGTTTAAATGGTTTAAATGGTATTATATTAGTAGAGATAGATTTATCTCCAATTTATATATTTTAAGGTACATTTCATTACTTAATGCGCACTGAAGTGTCCAGTTTGGTTAAAACATATTCACATCCAATTGTTTTGTCTTTAAAAAGAGAAATCTAAAATGGTGGACAGTCCAATTCGCTTTAAATCGACGTATAGGGAGACAGATTTTAAAGTATCGAACGTGGGGACAAAATTGTTAGCAATTTTGTTTTTAAGTAACATAAAAAAGTGGTTGTTTAATGTTTTATTTACTCTCATATGTACAAAAGTACATGACAACTTTAAGCAGAAAAATGTTGCTTAATTTTTTTTTGGGTGGTGCAAGGAAAAGAATTTCGTGTCCATAAGGACACGTTAATGAGTTATAAAAAAAATATTTCAAATTAATTATATTTTCTTCCTCATCATTTTCTAAAAGACAGTATCTGAAATTATTTCTTACTTATAAACCTTCTTACTCCTTTTCGGCAAGCAATTAAAGTTAAGCCTAGAGCATACTGGCGCGTCGTTTGAAAAGCCCTAAATTGACGTTAGGACGGTATTCCAGACTGCTTAGCATTTTTGTCTGAGGCCTCGACTTAATTTCGTCGTAAGCTTTAGTCCAAATATGCCTATTGTGTACACGGTACTTTATACATCGTGTGTTCGAAATTGAAAATTGAATGACATTTCTATGAAAATAAGCTTTTAAGCAAATATGTATAGTATTATGTTACTAGTAGCGCCCCGCGACTTCACCCGTGTTCCTGTGGGAATCTTGGTAAGAAAAATAGCCTAAATCTTTCCCGTTGAATGTGGCAAAAATAATAATTCAAATGGCACTTTATTAAACACAAAGTTATATACATGAATGAATGTAACATTTGAACATTATTCAATGTGTACAATATTAAAATAATATTACATACAAGAATAGAAGAGACTATATTGAAACTCAACAAAGGTGCAAGTCCTTTGTTTCCATGCATACAAATAAATCTTTACGACTAACCCAAAATTCATATTCAAAGAGTCAAATTAGTCTACAAAGGCACACCCCGTATATGTTCAAAGCTGCAAGCAGACAGGCTTGCAATATCCGGGCCGCCCGCCTTCGCACCGCCCGCCCAAGACAACCGTTTACACGCTACGTTTAATTGCTGCCTTAAACCAGGAAATAGAGGCCTAAAGGACTTTGAATACTTTAATATATGCCACCATTTAATTATGAATTTAAATGACACGTCAGAATTTGGCTTGAAATTTTAATATGGTACATATATTCGTGAATGACGTAAGGAAATTTACAGGTGAAATACTTGAGCCATGCAAAGCGTAGAACACTGATTGAATTACTGCAATTTTTATTCATCAATACAAGCGTGGTGATTACGCCTAATCCTCTTCACTGTACTGATATTTTCAGTGATAGGAGAGGCTTATCCAGGCTTATCCAGGTGTGGGATACAGGTCAATGTTTTTACTTTATTTTTACTCTCAATGCGAATAACTACCTCCCGCCGCCGGCGCTTTACGTAGTCTCAGGACTTAGACAATTTGGATGTACACAAGTATGGCTCAAGGGAGCTCGTAAGAAAACATATCTATACCTTGAAGATAACTTCACATTAAATGACGTACATCAATTATTCTTATCCTACTTTATCTGAGTTTAATAATAAAAGGAAGCTTTAAAAAATTCTGATAGAAACTGACTTCGATTTTTTTTTATCCTTTTACTATCATCATACGGCCGGTTCACACATGTCTCCGTTTTACTGTTCCGTTTTACCGTGTACGTTTTTTTTTCGTCGATGGCGTATGTAGTTGTATGAGCGACTTCACACATGGCACAGTATTCCGTATACAGTAAATAATATAAAACTACATACACGATAAAACGGAACAGTAAAACGGAGACATGTGTGAACCGGCCGTTATTGTCTTAAAAGGTACCGCCCACTCGGAACAAAGACACCAATTTTAAACACCAATATTTCACGACAATGTCAACATTCTAACTCCCCGTCAGCGCCATAAAATGGTTATTGATTGGCAATCATTTGTTCGCGGTTCGTGTCTTTTTATAAAATCAAAGTGACAACAAAATGATGTATCGGAGTTTTGATGGGAACAAAACATTTCCTTGATATTGTTTACTGTTAACAATGATGGATGCACAGATTTTTGTTTGAATAATAGGGTTAGAGGTAAAGGAAAAAGGTGTTTTGGTAAAGGGCTCTGTTTTTTTTCATGTATAGTCGTAAAGTGTAGATTTGTCAGGTTAGGTATACTGTCCCACTGCTAGGCAAAGATCTAACCCCTACATCTAACCCTAACATCGTCAACCGTTTCTGCCTTAGCTGACACAAAATTAACCTAAAACAATGTTTAAGATTTAAACTACCTAGTATACCTAGTATACCTGCCCCAGTGACTGAATGTGATGAATATATGGTCCAGTTAAAAACTTGATTCGCCACTTAATGATTGATAAGCCATATCTTTATAACCAGTCACTTGCATTCCTTAAAGATATATATTTACTGCCGCACTTAGATTTTTTGTATATTACATGTCAAAATCACTCATTAAATCTCTACTAAGGAAGCATTTGACATCTCTGAGTACGGGCGTGAGATAGTCAAGTCTATTTCAGTCCTTTCTATTTCCAAAAATACAACGCATTTTTTGCTAAACCAACCATACAAAACCTTTAATAACTCCATCCAATTACAAAATAAAATGCACCAACTAAACCAAACAAACCGATACAAAATAACAACAAACAATCGGAAAATAACTTGAGCTAACAATGCTTTGTCGACGAGTGTTCTCGAAGCTTCGACATACACACACATACATGTCTGTAAAGGAATCTTGATTGTACAAACTAGCTGATTTGTTCACCGGGCAGCGATCAGGTGAAACAAGCGGGCAGTGCCGGGTGCGGGCGCCTGTACCTCAAATACTGAACATCAAACATTGATGTGGGTTGCCAAAGATATTGGAATTGATAGATGTTCCTAATTTAATTAATTGGGTGTTGCTAATTTAGTTGGTAGAGTGATTTGCAACTGGAATGTAATGTAGTGTATTAATTGTTGCGTTATCTATGTAACGTTACTAATATTAACTTCGTATGTCGCATTTCAATGTTATGAGGTAGGTAAATGTGTGTAAAGCTACCATTAATACTTTTAGCACAGACATAGTCAAATATTTATATGCATCACAGCATCAACACCTGTTATAATTTAAAGACTATTTTAATTTACACAAGGTACCATCCCGAAATCTTTTAAGCGTTCAAGATCTTACCGCCGCACTCAAAGCCGTTAGTTACATCGACACTTAAATAATTGACATATGTTTTCATACATTAAAATGTCAAAATCACTCATTAAATCTCTACTAAGGAATCATTTGACGTCCCTGAGTCCTGGATTTATAGAGAACTAGCTGTGCCCTGTGGTTTCACCCGCAGCGCCCCCGTTCCCGTGGGAATTTTGAGATATTTATTCCTTATTTTTCTTATATAATAACCTTGTCCTGACAATAAGGAACACGTTAAAAAAAGAATCATCCAATTTGGTGCAGTCGTTCTGAAGTTATGCGCTTAGCAACAGATTCAGCAATTCATTTTTATATTATAAATAGATTTAAACCCCTATAAACATTGTCCTGAAAACATTTTAATCCGTTCTATAATAACGTTATTCTGTGTCTTCGATGCGGGTTTGTTCAATCGCTCCGGGCCGGTTTCGGTTGGCTGGTGTGGAGAGAAAAGTTAGCTATTGTGCATCGTTTAGGATTAATTTTAAAGTTAAACTCATAGTTGTGCACCACTTCGGTTCAAACGATGGAGTTTTTAGGAAGTTATTGTGGTTATGGAGGAAAGGGTCACTTTGTATTTATGAATGGAGCGCTCGTGGCGTAGTTTGACTAAGCAGTGTTAGTTTGTAGCGATTGCTAAGAGCAGCTCGGCTCATACTTGGATGGGTGGCCGATAGTGGCATTTCTATCCGAGCGCTACCTTGTTGTTCAATCGTCAGAGCTTGTCGAAGGTTATTAGGCGGTCTAAAAACTCCGACATCAAGGTTCGCCACGACCTACTCGACGTTACTTACTTATCTATACTAATATTATAAAGCTGAAGAGTTTGTTTTGTTTGTTTGTTTGTTTGTTTGTTTGTTTGTTTGTTTAAACGCGCTAATCTCAGAAACTACTGAACCGATTTGAAAAATTCTTTTTGTAATGGATAGCCACATTCAACGGGAAGGTTATAGGCTACTTTTCATTCCGAAATTCCCACGGGAACGGGAACAACGCGGGTAATACCGCGGGGCGCTGCTAGTCTATACTAATATTATAGAGCTGAAGAGTTTGTTTTGTTTGTTTGTTTGTTTGTTTGTTTAAACGCGCTAATCTCAGAAACTACTGAACCGATTTGAATAATTCTTTCACTGTTAGATAGTCTATTTATCGAGGAAGGCTATAGGCTACATTTTATCCCGAAATTCCCACGGGAACGGGCACAACGCGGGTAAGACCGCGGGGCGCTGCTAGTCTTATATATAAAATTCTCGTGTCACAGTGTTCGTTCGCGTACTCCTCCGAAACGGCTTGACCAATTCTCATCAAATTTTGTGAGCATATTGAGTAGGTCTGAGAATCGGCCAACATCTATTTTTCATCCCGAAATTCCCGCGGTAACTGGTACAACGCGGGTGAAACCGCGGGGCGCAGCTAGTTATCTATATATTTTTGTATTATTAAAGTGTTTCTCGTTGCTATTTGTTTTTTCATCTAAATGAGGTTTTATTTTACTTTTTTGACAGTTTTTGAGCGAATGAATTTCCTTGTTTACTCGACGATGAGAAGGGGTATGTTTCTCGCGCGCTTCATTAACTATTCTATTCAGCTATTCTAGTCGAAAACTGGGTTAGCTTTCTAAAAGAAGTAAAGCTACAAAAATTTAACACGATAAGAAAATACAGTATAATTACGCCATTAATTATCGTAAAAACAACAATTCTAACGATTGTTTGAACAAAAAAATTGGCCTTAATTATAGAACAACTTCCAACATTTGGCCTAACTAACTCGACCTCAGAATACAATACAATGTTCGTTAATTAAATCTTATTAACTTTCTTGGAACGAACCACAGTCGAGTTCCTTCATAAAACACAAATTATAACGACCTCTAGGTTTGCTATTATAAGGCTCTGTACGCACTGGGAGACTTTTCGAGACAGTTGAGGAGACTCGCTAATAATAGACTTATGCGCAAGACTCATATAGAGCGGGTGCGTTCCGGAAGCGCGTCGTTTGACGTTGTATTCCTTGTATTTATATGAATGGTTTCATTCACATTGGCCCGTTGCGGAACCGTTGCCGTAACATGTGTGTTTACTGCTTAAATTGTGATTTTAATTACTTTAGGCTATATAAAGCCGCAAAGCTAAGCTGCTTTCCTTGTAGTGTGTAAATAGCTTTTCTGAAAGAATAGTTGAATATTTTAGGTAGGTACCTATTTATTTTAAACCTGCCTTTTGCTAATCAAGGTAGGACCTTGATTATCAAAATTATTTGTTCAGTTTCGAGAAGTTCAAAGGCTCACATTCATCTCAAATGTCAAATTAAATAAGGAAAAAAAGACGTGTGGCACTCGGGGACTGCCGCGGTAAAGCTATTGCATAGTTATTTTTTGTCTCACTAGATGGCGTTAGTGGGGAGCGTGAGGTTTTTTCGTTACGGAATTTCTGGATTCGGTCCCCGCCCTCAAGGCCCGCGATAGAAGCTATGCAATAGCTTAATAACATATTGCTTATATTCCTTTCAAGATTTCTTTGAAAAGAGAAGAGTTGTAAGTCTTCTTTAAACTTAAAAGTTCTAAAGATAATTTCTGTACCCCAGTGCGTCAGTCTATCTAGGCCAGTAACATCATAAGTATTCATCAAACTTGGCGTACATTCGCTGGATTAGCGAACACCGCACAAGTTGCGCTTTAAAGCGCTTTCAACTGAAACGGCTGTCACCACATCCCGTACTACACTCCCAATGTTCAACCTTAACGCTTTACTATTAAGTTCATTTTGGCATCTTTAATGACTGCAATAGACGATACTCTCAAGCTTTGTAACTGCTGTTTCTCATGCTGTGATGTTAGTCCTTATTTGGTTAAGATAGAGTAGGTTTTTGGTTGTCAAAGTGTATTGATAGTTGATATAATTGAACTCATTAGTAGTAGGCGGAACGATGGTTGTAGAACTATCTCGGAACTAGTTCGTCGAATTCGTTACTTATCAACGTTACTTGTCACTTCTTTTGTAATTGCACTTTGTGAGTTTTTGTAAGCTTTCGAAGATTTCTGTTCTCTTTTGTTCTTAAAGTGGCTATTCCGCACTTTGGTTCCACCCGCAATCTAATAGATGGAGCTAGTGTGAACACTCTGTAGATTGCGCCTACGTTATTTTTCCAGATTTAGTGGGGTCACGTCCATACATTTTGTTGAGCAGGAAAAATCTTCGTCTTTATTAAATTAGTATATAGATGTAGTGGTTCAAATAATTCCACTCCTGAAAAAGCTACTACATTCTATTACTAAGACGTCGAGAAAGTATTAATAAAAGCTTTCGGCGTAATAAATTTGCTCGCTGAATACATCTGTTTAAGACATCCTCTAGACAGACGTCTGATTGAAAAATATCTTATTAAAATTGAAAATAAATATTTAATGGTATGTCTTATTACATTGTTTATTCCTTTATCATATTGAAAATAAATTTCAGACAAAATTATATAAAGAATTCCTCCCTATCTATTTAAGGAGCCAATAAGGCACTCCAGTTTAATTTAAACAAAATTATTCCATAAATATTTTCATTGCCATTGTAAAGGTGAATGATATCACTAATAGGTAGACGGGAATTATTTTTATTGGAGCAAAAGCCACATTATTGTCCTGCGGGACATTTTCATATAAATCGAAATTATCGGTCGTTCCCCCATCGTGAGGGTGATTCCGTCGATTTTTATTCGATTCCAATACAATATGATCGGAATACTTCTTCATTGTTTCGTTTCGGAAATTATCGGTTCGTTTCTGACACATCTGTTTGGTCCTACGAATCATTTGCTCCCGACTGATGAATTCCTCGTTTTATGATAATGTTCCTCTTAATTTCCACTTTGGAAGTTTATTGTTTTCGTGTTATTGTGCCAGTTCTGTTATTGTTGGCAATGGATGATGTTGTGATTTTCTTTATCTCTTGTTTCTGTTGTAAGAGGATTTTAATTAAAGTAATTATTTTTGTGATTGACTTTTGATTGTCATGTTTTGTTCATGTGTATTTTCCTCATTATCTTTTATTATTGTAAATATGTTTTTTGGACGAATTGATGAGATATACACTTTACCATGGCATGTTGTTTTATAAGAGGCCTTTGAATAGTCTTAGCTCAACACCGAGTAAGGTATATTGGAGTATATTCATATTTTTTTTTACTTTGCTTACTTTTATCACCATGAGTCATATGGGTCTTGTCCGAGAATCTTAGTTGGTACTGACAATATGTGAAGACATTGTTGTTTAGCGACGACATCTGGGTATCAATTATATATTCTTATAAAATATTTGTGTATATATATGTATTAGTATCAGTGAGTTAGATTCCATAACACAAGCTTTCAGCTTACTTTGGGTCTAATTACCCTTGTGTGAATTTGTCCGACTATTTTATATTATACAGATTGCGACATCTTTAAATTACATTAAACCTCTATAAAACTACTCAAGCCTACACTAATTAACCAAAAAAACGAAAGCCATCTTTCCCTATCTTTCCTTTGTAAAAAAAACTCAAACAAATCTTCACACAAGAATCAGTGTACCGTCAAATATGGAAGCAAAAACGTACCACGACGTACGTAACAGACAGACAACTGGTAAACTAATGGCAGAGTTTATTCCTCTGCCTGTTATATTATTCTGTCACGCGATACATCATCCGCAGTCTTTCTGTTCAGTGTTTCTCTTCATAAAATGACATTCCGAGATTATTTTTTTGTACTTATTCGTACTCGTTTTCCTGTTATTATTTTCTGAGCACTTGTTGTATGGACGATTGTTCGTAGTCCTTATTGCTGTCCGGCGTTTTCTTGTACGGGTTTAATTTGTTTGGGCGAACAGATTCTTTGTGTAGCCACAGAATAATAAGTACTACAAGTAGTGTAGCATTGGTTTCTTATCCAATCTCTACTAGTACTATACTCCGGTTTTGCTTGAAACACAGGTTCATCCTATTACAGGTTTATGTATACTCCTAGCAATAATTTATTATAGATTAAGTAGTATGTATCAGAAGTAAGTTTATATGAATAAAGATACTTACTTTATTTATTTAGTTTTAAGTACAGAGTCTTCAATATAACAGAAAAAAGTCTGTTAGACGTCTGTTTCGAGTTTGCACTTCTCCAAAGCCAACTTTCTCCCTCTGACAGTTGACAAGCTGGACACATCACCCATACTTTAAGCTGTTCATCTAACTATTTAAAAAATCCAATACTTCATACCTCCAAATTCTCCGACCTAGTACACTTCCACACATACTCTCTTCTCTTATCTTATGGTCTGTACACACCTAGAAACAATCTTTTCACACCAATCTTTTCCTCAACTCGTAAGCATCTCTTCACTTATTACGTATGCTGTAATGTTGGTCTGTGTTGACGCATTATACGCCATTTAAGGGGAGCTCGCGAAACATCGTTCACACTACATCGCATCGCGTGTACACGACAGTATAGCTTATGATGTACTAGATTTGCGGTGAACGTTTTGTTCTTGGAAAGGGGTGTTTTGACATACATTCCTTGGTTTTTATTGCGTATTATTGTTGTTTATGTTATTGTAGGGAAATTGCTTGTGATTATGTTGTTGAATTAGCACGTTCAATGGTCGAAAGCGACTGCTCCAATCGTTGGATCATGTCGGAGAACTTTTGGTTCATTAAACTACCATTTTCAGTAGTTTTGTAAACCTATTCCAACTTACATATTTATTATAGGGCCTCATGGTGTAGTTAGCTAAGCTTTTGCTCATTGCTGCTATTAAGTAACGTGCAGCTTGGCTTCTACTTCGACGGGAGGTCGATAGTGGCATTTTTATATGATCTACCGTGCTTCGGAGGACACGTTTAATTATCGGTCTCGGTTGTTACAATCGATAGACTATGTCAGAGGCCTTTACCTAAGCACTCTGGAAACACAGAAAAACCCAGGGTTGCCCACTAACGTATAAGAACTTTCTTTACTTATTTGTTTACTGAAAGTAAGATTCTGTTGATTTATTCATCTACTAGCAGCACCCCGCGGTTTTACCTTCATTGTGCCCGTTCCCGTGGGAATTTCGGGAATTTTTATACATAAAAACCTTCCTATTGAATCAATCTATCTATTTAAAAAAAACCATCACAATCCGTTGCGTAGTTTTAAAGATCGAAGCATATATAGGGACAGACAGCGGAAAGTTACTTTGTTTTATACTATGTAGTAACGATGCCGCACTCTCTATATATATTCCTTATCTTATTCACTACTGTTTACGCAATACTCATGTCAAAAGCAATAGAACATACATGTTTGAAGATACGCCAACTCACAATTTACCCATTAAGTATATCTAAATCCTGGCTAAATCTGCTTGGCAAACATTTTGGCATATTTACTACAACTAACTACCGTTCTTTTGTTTCAATTGTGTGCTATATTTATTGAGGACAAGCCCGTGATGGCAGATTATGGTTCTCCCGTTATATGCTTGCCAAGTTGTTGGACAAATGTAAAATGTTCAGATGTTTTGGCGACGATGTAGTAATTATAATAGCTTTGGAAGATTTTAGTGGAAGTAACATGTGGGTTATTGATGAATAGGAATATTGTTTTCATGGTATTGCGTTTGGGGATGGTGTATCAAAGTGTTTTTCGTAAATGCTGTAGAACTTCGTAAAGTACATTTCGTAGATTCGTGTAGAAACATTCTGAGTTTGATTTGTATGGATATCTTAAGTAAGTCCGAATCAGCCCTATAACAGCGCACATCCAAAGTGTCGTTGTACGTTATGAAAACTTTAAATATCCTTCTAATGTGACTACTAAAACGTATTTCCTGATATCTTAGATTAAGGGATCACTATTTTCGTCTCTTTTACTTGCTAACTAAAGCTTATCGTCTCTTTAGATAAAAAAGTAAAATAAAGGTTAAGTGTATCCGTAAACGTCGTTTCAGTTCAAAATACTATCACATATGGTATCTTATTATCAATATACATAAAAAAGTGAAGTATTAGCCTGTGATGCCCACTGCTGGGCAAAGGCCTCTCATCTCACTGAAGATCAGTACAGTAAGATTGATAATTTTTTTTTTTTAACTCCGAACAAGATAGTGAGCAAAATTGCAATCGTATCTCATGTTTTGTTTATACTCAATCTTGAGCCATACTCATTCGGAAATGAGAAGGAAAACCCGTCGATCAATTGGAGAGGCACCTGCACCCTCGTACCGGAGACACGAAGAGTTTCGACTTGATCAATCCGAACCCAATATCTGAATAATCCAACCCTTGACAGGCTCATTGTAATTTTTCAATTTCGCCACGCGCCCTCTTCTGCGGTCGTTGGGAAAAACCTTCGATTTGAAGTAGAATCTGAGGGGTAGATTTCGAATTTGAGAGTGGAATTTGGAAGCTGTTGCGGGTGTGAAGAAACGATGTTTAGTATGATAAGTAGTGTACAAGTTTAGACCATTCATATGTAGACAATCTAAAGTCATAGCTACAAACTATGACTTTTTTTATAATATTCCCGCCGCGAAAGAGTCTATCGTTAGCATCATGTAAAAATCTCGTTGTCATCATGCGACAAGTGAGACATTGAGACAAGTCCTGTATGAGTTGAAGTGCCTCTGGACTTTAATCTGATCCCCAAATCATAATTATCAGATACATAAAGCCCTAAACTTTAGCTTTTAGTAAAAGAAAAAACAAAAAATCTACTAACGAATATTGTACGTCGCAATCTACCACCGATTTTCAGCCCACCGCGTCTATTGTGACAGACGCGGTTCTGCTATGAATATTCCGAACCCTAGTCATTATTTACAGATGGATATATTTTGGGGACGTGTTGGGGAGTTATTTTTGATGAATTGGAAACGGGTGGGCACAGATAAGTACAGTCAATTTAATTTTAAAAATGGACCCTCTAGGTTGAGGTGATTTTCTTAGGATTTCGCATCTGGGTTTTGTTGTGCATTTTTGGGGGATTTTTTGTTAGATTTACAAAAAGATTTCGCGAACAATTACTTTTTCTGTGATTAAAAAATGTTGGTAGGTATTTTAAAAAAACATCAGCAAAGATTAAAATTACTTAAGGCTTCGTTCACATTGTGAGTACAAACTCCTAATATGTTAAATAAAATGCGAGCATCACTCATGTCAAAATTCAAACTTTGAATTTAGAATTCACCGACTCCAGCTCACAGCTCGTAAACTAGTTCTATATAAACGACGCCTAACGTCACAAGTGTATACGGCTTTATCGACCTATCCCTCGCACCATGGGTGAGTCGGTCACCCTGAGTCTTTATCATGATCTTTTTATATCTCGCGTTTGAGCTGTGTTTTACTTCATTTTTTAGCGGAATAGCGGACTGATACGGACGATATAAGTATAGTATTACAAAAAATATATACTTTTATTTTTTTTGAGAAAACAACGCATTTAATTGTACTCCAAGAGCTCTCAATATTAACATTCATCAACCATCAATCGTCCGACCATGGTGGCGTTTAGGCGGTATAAAAACTCCAACACCAAGATTGGCGACTAACCTAATCGAAATGAATGCATGAACAAAAACATTAGCTGTACTTACTGTGAAGTAACTTCGAGTAGGTTAGTGGGCAACCGTGGTTTTGGAGTTTTTAAACCGCCTCAAGTCCTCCGATATAGCCTGACGATGACGATTGATAAACCCGGGACTGATAACACCCACGAAATATAGAAGTAGGTACTTCGCTCTTACGTGGTGGCAGTTGCCACCCTCGTCAGACGAGATGAGACCAACCATATCTTACGTGTACTATACTACCGTACACAAACCTCGCAGCCACCAAAATAAAAACTAAACCACAGTAATATTTGCACGCATTTGAGTGTAAAACAATAAGTGGTGTTGTGCATCCACCAATGCCGTTAGCGGTCGACGCAAGTTTTATTGTGGCCCGCTGTCTGTTCCGCACCAGTGCTTGCCGAGAGCAACATCCAGTCTTGGCATATCACTGCTGTTATATTGCATAGGAAGTTTGTTTGTTAGTCAGTTTGATAAGGGGCCTTGAAATATTTATTGAAATATTTAGTGTAATTGAATTGAATTGAAATGAATTGAATTGAATTGAAATGAATTGAAATTGCAATGAATTGAATTGAAATTGAATTGAAGTATTTGTGTAATGCTTGTATCGGTTGCTTTTTTGTTATAAGTAGTTTTTGTATTAGTAAAAAGATCTGTGTATCTAAGTTGTCCATTTTTTTGTAATTTGTCTCATTAGTATTGTGATTTATTATACAAACCTACATTTAAACATTTTGAAATTACACTTAAAAATATATCAACGAGTTGCACTCTAGGAGTGCCGGCAGAAATGAAACTTGAATATTGACGTCAAAACGTCTTACGAATTTTTGATCAGATTACGTGACCTGACGCGAGCTTAACATTATTAAACAATCACACCGTGCACAACGCCGCTAAAAAAGTTTTTACCTCAAAAAACTGTATTTGCTAGACAAATGTTTCCACACACCACACTCCACAATTCTACATGCTTACACATAATATTACACCACCGATACCTTTTGCAACTGGAGTTGACAAACGCATTTTTTACTCTTGAATACACTTATTTTCCCAACACTTTATTGTCGGAGGTCGCAGAAAAATACAGACTTTGTCTCATAACATGTTTACAAGCAAGTTGCGTAATAAGCCACAAAGCACAACATTTTGGCGCCTGACTAATGCTATGTATAGTGGTACCATAGTGGTACCACTCTCAATATCTATTATAAACAACATGTAGGTTGACCATGGGTTTTGTTTTTTCCATATTTTTATTAAATCAACTACGGAAATTATGTACCCGCAAGTAGTTATATTTATTTTGCAGATTGCTCAAAGTGGTGAACATTAATCTTAGTATGAAAAAGGAATTACTTAATTAATTCGTCGTCAATTAGTATTCAGTTGCTTAATGCTCTTTCTTCTGCTTGCAAACTGTTTACTCATAATGGTAGGTAGTAATTACACCTAATTAGGCCTAGAGCAGTATAATAAGCATGCGTGCACCATCTTCTGTTATGTCTTTTGCTATACTTATGCTTGTTTGACTAACTAAACTAACTAATAACTTTTTATCTCAAAAGTCCCATATCGTACAAAAACCATGGTCACCCCACTCTAAGGCAAGTTTCACACGGAGCGATTCCCACAAACAGGTATTATACATACATACATTGCGGACGCGAGACGTCGCCTCCGCTTCCTTTCACCGCGTGTCGCACTTACCAAGCTCGGATATTGGGAACAAATAAAACATTCAGAAACTCACGCCTAGAACACACAGAGTGAAATGCTAACTGGATCTGCGATCAATGAACGGCGGAAGAAAGTAGAGGCCGTGAACATCGCCACCGTGAGACTAGTGGTGACAAGGTCGTGGCATAGTGGCATGTGAGAGGTGTGTGTCAGGGTACGGGTTCGATTCCCGCTCAGAGTCAATAATATGTGCAGAAATAGTTGTTCACAACGACATCTGGATGTCAATTATAATTTCTTATAAAATGTGTGTGTGTGTATGTGTGTGTATCCATTACTTAGATTTCATAATGCAAGCTTATTGCCGCACTCAAAGAAGTCCATTAAATCGATAATTGACTAATAGACGTAATTTATCATTACAAGTCAAAATCACTCATTAAGTCTCTTCTAAGGAAGCATGCTGCGTCCCTAAGTATGGACGTGAGAACTTATTTTGAGTCCAATTAACCATGCGTGAATTCGTCCACAGTATTTATGAACTATCGAAGTAACAAAACCTATCTGAGCTAAAATTTAGCAATAGAAAACAACTCTATATATCAACAAAAACAATACCTCTCCACATATCCTCTGAACCAAAAATTATAATCGTATTTTCCCAATATCTGAACTACATTTTAATCATAGCGAAGAGTGA
Organism: Cyclophora punctaria; assembly: GCA_951394245.1. Classification (NCBI taxonomy): domain Eukaryota; kingdom Metazoa; phylum Arthropoda; class Insecta; order Lepidoptera; family Geometridae; genus Cyclophora; species Cyclophora punctaria. The sequence goes on from OX596182.1 coordinate 2,581,608, forward strand.
AAGGATCTAAGCTCCATTAATCGGGTATAAAAGAAATCCACTGGCCCGTAATAAAATTATTTGGGTTTATGCGATATTATCTGGCGATATATTTGTTGTAACATTTTCCTTAGACGATACAACTGACGAAGATATTATATTAACTCAATGGCAATAAGCGATGTTCGCGCAATATTGTGATTTAGATATTGGAATAAATATGATTTCTTGGATAATCGTCATCGTAATTGACTATTAATGGCTTTTGAATTTCATGTTGCAAATAACTTGAGTTTGAGTTATCATAAGGATGTCTTTTGTCAAGAATTGTGCTACCTTGCATATGATTAGTAAATATGATATAGATGCGAAAAATTGTGAAGATGGATGTGTGTATGTTTGTTACTCCTTCACAAAAAAACTACTGAACGGATTTGGATGAAACTTTACAGTACTATATAGGATGCATTTTATCCCGAAATTCCCGCAGAAGTAGCACAACGCGGGTAACACCGCGGGGTGTGGTTAGTATAGAATAAATAAACAACAAACTGAGAAATATATTGAAGCCCATAAAAGTTCAGACGAAACACCGTGTAGTACCGATAAAAAGTGTAACGGACCAATAACTTGGAACCGTGGTTAGTTCTCGACTCGTGTAAGTGTTTATTCAAATGTAATGGCCGTCGAGGCACCGATACCTCTCGACCTGATACTTAACGCAATATACGACGTCTTTTGTCATATTTTCTTCTTAATGGTAGTGTAAATTGTGGTTTGGAATCGAATAATTGATTGTTTATTATTTATGTTTTGTCTGTTTATTTTTGCAATTTATATAATTTTTGTTCTTGTTTTAATCGAAAAAATTTATCCAAATCGGAATCTCCCTTTTTCGATCAGTTAAAACAAGTCTAGGTCGAGTCTAAGGGCCGAAACTGCGTTAAACGGGCGCACGCGACGGGCGCACGCAACGGTTCACTTTTGTATGAAACCGCACGCAACGGGCGCCCGCGACGGTTCTCTTTTGTATGAAACCGCGCGGGCACCCGCTTAACGCAGTTTCGGCCTTAAGTCTGTAGAAACAAATCCATTGACTAGTTTTTCAGCTGAAAAATCTAACCACGTTGAAATGGAAAGTAGTGAAATTGTGTACGCAAAAAACAATAGACCATTTTTCAATATCCTGCTTCGTCCACTAAAAGTTTTTTCAGGGCCGTTTTCGCTGATATGTGGCGCGACCCTGGGATTGTCGCGTTCGCGTTATGTCGTGTCGCTTCGTCCCGTCGCATCCCACGGGATCGAGCTTGCGACGCGTGAAATGGAAATCATACGCCTGCACTGAAATGATATTGCATCGTATACTTTATTTTTGTTTTTTACGAGTATTTTTCGTAAATACGTCGAGTTTTGCCTATCTAAGTCCACTGGGTTACGCGAGTCATAAATGTTCATTGTTTTTATATGGGCCTGTGGAAACTTGGGATGGTTTCAATTGAAGTTTCAAGATAAGGTTTGTCACAGGTAGGAAGGCATAAAAAGGCAGTTGCTTTTTATAGGATCGGGTACGGGTAAAACCGCGGGGAGCTGCTAGTTATACTAATAAAACTATCGCAAAATAAATTGCTCTTCTACATTCAAAGAAACTCACGAATTCAGATATAAGCTTACTGTGAGTTCATAAATTTAAATTACTGAATTACATTTTCTATTTACATTTTTATGTCAGTATGTATTGAGAAGTAAATCCGGATATACTACTATATTTGCAATGACAGAAAGTCATACGAACCATCCAACATTCTTTTAATTAAATCATTCTAACAGACTTCCAATTCCCTATATCATTAAGCACTTTAAACCTTTAAGCCTATTCCTTAATAGAAATGAAAGCAATCCTCCCTGATCCAGATCAAACCAGTTAACTAACCTACAGAGTAATTGTGGGTCAGATACTTAGTCCATTCCACGCAGATGTCACGAAGGGAACAGTGATTACATTCATTTTGTAGGATTAACTATCCCTTTAAACTAACTGTTGTGTATTCTGTGGCTATTGGAGCTTATGATCAGGGTGTGGTCCCATTGATGAGATTAGGAGTGTGTGATGTAGTAAGTTGGTTATATTCTCTCTATATTAGACTGGTGGAAGAGGGATGATATGGAAATGGGTACGATATTCTATGTATTTTGTGGATTCTACCAAAATTACCAAAATTTATATATTCATAAGTTGTTGCTTGAATGTTCTTTGCTAAAATTACCAAAATTGAAGCGCCTACGCCTGAAGCATTTGTATCTTGAAGTATTTCTTCCTGAATGCACTTTTGTCTTGTTGATGATGATGTAAGTTTGGGATACCTACGAAAACTATATTCAAAAATAATGTTATAGGTTATTTTTACCCTACTGCGGCGACTTCTAATAGGAAGGATTTTTGGATGCATACAAAATCTATAAAAATGGGATTTACTCCGCCCGCTTCCAAAAAAACCTCTGTCTTTAAATGGTGTTAAGTATTGTTAATACTATTTGCTTTTTAGTTAGTTAAACAAATAATATTTTATATTGCAGTCGGGTTGTGTAGTTTAAAAAAAAAATACTTACTTGTTTTTTAGTTACGGAAAAACCATGATGCGCTGTTTATCAGATACCAAAAGAAACATATTCTTTTTTAGAAAATGTATCCCAAAAAATCAAAGTATCTTAAACAAACTCATTTCGTCAGAGATTTTCCTTAAAAATCCTGAATAAACAAATACCTGATAGCTCAGCGGTTAAAACATTTAAAATAAACCTACCGAAGCTCGGGAAGCGTTTTGAGTCCACTTTCGATAATTTAGATGAAACGACAAACAGTAGACAAGTATGTCGAACAAAAATGTAAGAAACATTTCGTGGCGTTGTTAGAGTAGTAGTAGTAGTATTAGCCTGATATATTCCACTGCTGGGCAAAGGCCTCTCATCTCACTGAAGATATCAGTACAGTGAGGAGGATAAGGCATAATCACCACCCTTGCCAAATGCAGGTTGGTGATCTCAAACCCGAGCCATGTAGTTTGAGTAACTCAGCAACGTGAAGCTCGGCCGCTACTTGGATGGGTGACCGATAGAGGCATTTCTATGTATCAGAGAGCACGTTCAATTGTCGGTCTCCGACACCAGGTTTTGTCACTAACCTGCTCGAGTTTACATGGAATGGGTAATTCTTTTATGCGGGTATTTTTTCGTATACGTAAGAATAGTTACTAATTATGTCAAGAATTGCAGGACAGTTTTAATTCTGTTCCATATCTCATAGATGCTTTAAATATCTGAACTCCTAATACCTCTGTTGAGAGAGTTTAGAGAGTTATTGGTCTACAATGAAGTGGAACAATCTTTTACTGGTCAAAAAACTGGTCAACTGATGAATAGTACGTTTTAAATTGAATCTACGTTTACGGATATACTTTTACTTTTATTTAACATTATATTGATATGATATGGCATTTATACTTTGGCTTTTCTTTGATATTTTTATCTGACGTTCCGGCCCCTTTCCAGGAACCGAAATACAAACCGTAACTACGGTTTGTAGTTCGTACATGAGTAGATATTATTCATAACTGAATTTCATAAACTACGAATATCATTTAAAACTCAAATAATTTCCACAAAATAAGCTACTTTACCTAGCATATTTAAATGCCAAGTAGCGCCCGTACCCTTGTTTATCTACAAACATTGGGAGCGCAGATAAACCAACGCTTAGCATGCGATCCACGTCGAATGCACGTCCCCGGCGACGGTGACAATCAGACACTACGTATATATCTTGGGGCAATTTAGATTTAGTTAGGCTGAAATGAGTTTTTCCGTTCTTACATAAGGTAATTTAATTTAATACCTACTAATAATTATAAATGCAAAAAAATGTGAGGATGGATGTATGTATGGATGTATGCTTGTTACTCTTTCACGATAAAACTACGTGACGGATTTGGATGAAACTTTACAGTAATATAGGTCATACATCACATTATCATGGGATACATTTTATCCCGAAATTCCCGCGGGAACGGGTATAACGCGGGTAACACCGCGGGGCGCGACTAGTTTAACATAAATTAGCATAATATAAATTACCTAAAATTGTACCACCTTAATGTACACGTGTTTTAGGAAATAAATATTTCATGATTCCATGATGTTAAGACAACAAAAAAGACTATAAATTTTGTATACTTACAGTTATTTGTCCCTAAAATCAATAACATAGTACTTAAGAAATGATCTCGAATCTTTTAAAGACTTGCCCATACTTGCCGATTTCAATGAGCTTCCCTGTATGTATGTATATGTATTGAGATTATACCATGGTCCGGTATAACGTTTATACTCACTCACACATTAACACACTATCTTACTCGTATTAAGTTTCAATGTAGTATTCGCTGCAGAAATCAATAAGCAAAATGGTTATGTAAGCAATACAATAAACCTTTACAAATACAAAAATCAAGTGCATTGACCGAAACAAATCGACGAAAGGCTATAACTCAAGTGGCCGCAAACAAAATAAACGCAAAACTTATTTGTAACATAAAATCCAAGTTTTGCGCCGCCCACACTGGCGTTGGTAGTCGAACGTAATGTTAACTACATAGCTTTATTGGGATACTCAGGGTTTCTATCGTAATAGTGAAGTCATCGTAAAGCTACGTAAGTACCAACTCTTGGTATGAATCAACAAAGTCTGCTTAAACCGTTAAAACTCATACGGTTTTGTTCATGATTTGCGAATCCAAAATAATTGTAGTTGGATCTTACGGTGTCACGATTCTATAATACTCACGATGTCAAGACTCTTAAGGGCTATTTAAGCGCGTATTAAAGAACATTTTAGCTATCAAATGGTTTGTCACTTTCTGACATAAGCAATTTTCCGAAGAGAAAAAGTGACAAAACACAGTGTAACAGTGTTTTAGTTATACCGTGTTTATTAAAAGGCGGTAAGGAACTGAGTAGAGAACTCGATCGTGCGCTAATTTCGTATTTTAAATGCTTGTTTTGATACTAATTTGACTCGATTTCGACTTGGTTTAAATACGATCACTTTGATGGTGACGTGGTCTACGTTTATATCTCGTAAAGGGCTGAACGGTCTCTCTGTAATTGGCTACTAGCATCAGAGTAAACTTGAGCTCGTTTATAATCAAGTAATTTTATCAACATCAACTTTTGTTCTATGAAAAACCAGTATGTGCTTTGCTCTTCCGTGTATGAAAAAGTATATTGTTTCTAATTTGCGAACTTTGTGGCTTACCTTCATAGGGTTGCAGAGCATAAAATATACGTTCGACTTAATAGTAGGGGATAGCTGAAAACAGAAACAGTGCTTTATTTATTTTTGGTTTTCATTGCATCTTAACTCAACTATACAAGATTTATTATGCCGAAAATACTGCATCGAAGAACGAAACAGCAAATGTGACAGAAACATAGTAACATGCCAAAATGTTTTACACTTGCTGTGCCCTGCGGTTTCATCCGCATTAATTCCGTCATTGCTTACCGTTTAAACCTTCCCTGGATTACGACAAACATTTCAAAACCAGAATCAACTACATCGGTCCAGCCGTTCTCGAGTTTTAGCGAGACTAACGAACCACGATTGATTTTTATATGTATAGATTATGCAACACAATTTAGTCAAGCCAAGTATAAAGATAAATCCTAACACTGACGTTGTTAAAAGATTATTTAAACTTTCTTAAGCTCGTACACAGCGATATCAAATACTTCTTTGGTAGATATGATTATTTAGTTAATTAATAATTAAAGTAAAATTAATGAGTTATTTGGTCGTATGTATTAAACATTACGTCAATTAGTAAATTATCGATTTAATAAACGTCTCTGAGTTAAGCTGTTAGTGTTTTTAATGTCATCCATCATAATTAAAACCATTTTTAGATGAACTTAACACGAAGTTTAACCTCCATTAAACCTAATAAATTCATAGCGAGCTTACTCTTTTCGACAAACATTTTATGTAAAAAGCTCATTATAATACTTGTCGTGTTCGTGAACAAAAACAGAGGAGTTTTTTACTATTTTGTGTGTGAGGGAATTAATCTCGGTCGGGCTCGGCACTTGTAGAGAACAAAAAAGAGATACATTTAATTTAGTACGCCAAGTATGACATAAAAGCATGGAATTTGTATTACTTTATTTTGGCTACAAATAGCGGTTTTTGGACTGTAATGTGTCTGGCAAGTAAATGATTTCAGTTTACTGTGGGGAAAATAGGTGTATTGTGGTTATTGGATTTGAGTGAATAGTTTTCTATTGAGTATGACTTTATTTAGTGGTATTTGCCTGCCAAGGCTGAGGTTCAATTCCCCGGGAATTGAGCTGCTACTATTATCAAACATAAATACTTTTATGTCTATATTATATACTATACTGTATTAAAATATGTATTCTATCCTATACTAGCAGCGCTCCGCGGTTTTATGCGCTTGGGCTCGTTCCCGTGGGAATTTCAGGAATTTTTATACATATAAACCTTCCTCTTTAATTTCTCTATCTATAAAAAAACCGCATCAACGTCCGTCGCGTAGTTTTGAAGATCTAAGCATACATAGGGACAGACAGCGGAAAGCGACTTTATTTTATACTATGTAGTGATCTATACTTATATTAAACATGGTTATATGCGTCACATCTTATAATTACAATTACAGCAATTGTCTTCAACAGAACCTCATTACTCCATTCTCTTTGTGTTATATACTGGTTTATGTACTACAAATCCTGATTATATAATATCATATGTACGAGGAATGTTCACATTCCAAGCTTCAAAGCGAGCCAGATATGTGATTGGTGCTTTGACTATCTACATATTCAATGATGTAACATATTCAATTGTGTTCCATTGAATATACTGAGTAATGTAGTATTGGAAATTATATAGTTAAACTCGCTCGTCTGTAGTGTTGTATTAGTTTTATTGTTAGTGTTGTGTTCATGATAACTTACTTTTTGTAGCTTTTGTGGTAGTTTAACATAAGCGATGTTAATTCAACGGGATTTTTAATAGACAGCTTTGAGAATGAGGGTAAAGATTGTAAAAGTAAAAAGTAATGTCCCACTCCTATTTCACTCTATGCTCATAACTTTATGGCTTTGAATTGAATTTCCTTGTAATAATAAAAAAGTGTACTGTAATACCCCACTGCTGGGCAAAGGGCTCTCATCTCACTGAAGATATCAGTACAGTGAGTAGGATTAAGCGTAATAATACCCTGTGAAAATCAACCAGCTCGGAATACAAGATTTTCAGAAAAAAATATGCATGCGTGAGGACAATACCGCTACGCCAGCGGTTAAATTTGATGCTACGTCATTGACTGACACATAGGCTTTCACTCATATCAAAGTCTGACACTTTTGAGTTAATCCGTGGAATTAGTTTTTTTATATTTTGTCAACACGCATCACTATATACTAAGCTTATTTGGTAGAAGTATTCAATATGGTCCTAGGCATCTCCCATACCTTCGTCTGTCATACTCGATTGACGACACGAAAGCACGTTGCCCTCCTATACTATAAGCTCCTCTACTATAAGGTGAAGCTCAACCACTACTTAGATGAGTACTCGATAGGGGCAATTATATTTGAGCGCTACCGTGCCCCCCGAAGCACGTTTAAATCTTAGTGTCCGTTGTTTCCGATTTAGTTTGAAAAGGTTTATCTCTCAAAATAACAGTCGGATTTAAAAACACACATTGTTTTTGATAACCACATGTAAAGGCTAGGTTAGGCTACTAAAGTTATTTTTCAACCCAAAATTCACCAAACGTAAAATGAATTTGAAACAGCACACATTTTCCGCTATTATATTCAAAACAATAGGTACATTATTATATAAAAAGAAACAAACACACAATTCATAAATTACAGACCCAAATTAAATAACATACCAACGCTTATTTCACGTGTATTTTATCATAATAGCTTCTCGGTTGGTTTACCGTACATTGCTGTGTTTGTGTACCAAAATTATTAATTTCCTTTAGCTACCGAGCAGTGGTCAGCAGTTTATTTTTTGCGGCGATAAATTCAACGAAGGTCGGCGCTTGAGGAAATCGCGTGTACGAACCATTCTACCTAAATTACGCGTTTATTTTACGCTTTGTATATAAATCGTGGGTATTTATAGAACGTTTTCGCGAGAAAATTGGGTATTTTGTCTGAAACTTACGTTGTGTGAAATTTTTCTTTGAAGGAAAGATTGTTTTAATTTATTTTTGTTACGTGAAGGATATTGATATATTCATGAGAGTTGCGTTACAATGGAATGTATATGAAGTATATAATAATGTGTTACATACCTTTCAGTATGTTATAAAAAAATATAGTACCCCTTGCCTGAGTTTTTTCCGTTACTTTAATAACTAATAAATGTATTTTCTTGCGGTTTCCACCGATAGACCAGCGCGATTAATAAGATAGCTACTTTGAATGGAAGAAAACAGATAAAAAACTAAATATATTACATCAGTTTTTATCTGTTTTCATGAGTGAAAAAACACGGGGCAATGCTCATTACAAAAATTTAAAATATTGAGCAAACATAGTATCATCTCGTAGTCACCTCGTAGCCTACTCGTAGCCTCGCCGTAGCCTCGCCGTAGCCTCGCCGTAGCGGCGTAGTCCTAATTAGTAGTTGCGTCGTAGACTCGCAGCAAACATTTCATAGCAGGAACTCAAGAATAAACTATGTACAGTCAGGGAATTATAAAACATTAATTGCTTACAAATGTAATCCTACTATTATTACAGATGCGAAAGTTTGTGAGGATGTATGAGTATTGTATGAATGAATGTTTGTTACTCTTTCACGAAAAAATTACTTGACTGATTTGGATGAAACTTAACAATAGGTTATGCATCGGAATATCACATGGGATACATTTTTTCCCGAAATTCCCGCAGTAAACGGTACAACGCGGGAAGCAACGTGGGACGCGGCTACTTATAGCTATAATACAAAATGTTGCTTTTAACTTAAAAACATGTAATATTTTAATAGTGAAAATTATTTGCATATTTTTGAAACAAATTCAAGCCTATCCGGGTGTAGTCTGTGTAAACTATAACCCGGATACCGGGCCGGGCTAATTTGCGTCGCGCCGGTAATATCCGGGTAATTTATTGCCGATCTAATCGCTTCCCTAAGATATAGCACGGGTTAAAGTTATACGGAGATGAAAAATGATTTTTACTAATCATAAAACATTGGCATTGGCAATATTGTTATGAAGGAAAAAAGATACACTAATATTGTATGTACATTGACACTGCTTGCTGTAAAATTGTGATCAATTTAGAATTATGACAGTAAAATTTAATCATTTTGTTCGAAACATTTTTATAGAGCTTTCTGAAACTACAATATAATTTAAAATTCAAATACATAGTAAACAAGTAAACATCCAAAACACATAAAAAGCAAAACGTTTCAAGGAATAATGATAAGTCGCATCAACGCAAAGCCATCAGGCAGCTTCAAGTGACGTCATCTACGGGCGTTCGTACGACGTTATTCCGCGACGCATTAACTAAACTCGACAGTCGCGAGCGAATCGCTTTGATATGCAAATTGCGACCCACTCGCGTCTCGAATGTTTTTTCCTCGCAAGTACACGAGAATGGAAGTGTTTATACTGAGTCGTTATTGCCAGAATAGGGACGCGAGTAACAGAGTTATTGAGATGCGACCAGAATAACTTATTTCTGTTGGGTTTTTGGTGTTGTCTCTTTGTAATCATAAGACGGTGTTTGACCTAATTTTGGATTATTGTTGATGAGTTTTTGGGCAAAATAGGGTTCTAAATTGGATCTTTGCTTCAAATCAAGGGATTGTATAAACAAGTTTCTTTGGACAATTTTCTTTGACTACTTTACATTTAGTTGAGGAAAGTTGTATAAAGCGTGATATTTCACCTTTTCTGTTTCGCAGCAGTTTTTCATTTTTTTCCAAATAGAAGTACTAATTTTAACTTTACGTGGTTGAGAAATTTCATGTAGTGTGATAGATTGTTACCAGATTGTACATATCGGTACGGTACGTACGGTAGTATACTGTTTCAGGCGGGTGGAGATTGTCTTAAAAAAATATTAAAGCAACCCCCTTTATTTCAACTAAGCTAACTTTTATGCCATAAAAGTTAATATACTAATTACCACACTCAGAGAAGTTCATTACATGTTAAAATCATTCATTAAATTTCTACTCCTTAGTAGAAATTTAATGAAATTAAATTTTCTTCCTTAAGAATTTGACGACTCTGAGTTCGGACGAACCATCCGAATGCACTTTTATATACATACCTATATTATTTAAGACACTTGATATTCTATAATTAACTTTATGTCTTATCTATCCGCTAACTGTATGTAGTTCATGTATTTTATGGGATGTCCAAACATAAATAAATAAAAGAAACAAAATAGCCTATCTATATTCAAATAGGTTCGATTAATAAACTAATCACCGCGGTTGACCGCACAAATACCAAAATTGATACGAACAAAAACTAGTTTTAGTTTTATATTTGTTTTTGAAATATATTCGCTTCAGCGGCTTTGTTTTGGATTTTGTGTTCTCGAGATATTGGTTTTCATATTGAATGGACACTGTTCTACTGGTGTAGGCGTATATATTGTAACGTAAGTTGAAATGTATTAAGATACAAGAACTGCCCCGCGGTTATGCCCGCATTGTGTCAGTTTTCGTGGCGAAAAAAATTAGCTCGTTCAAGCAAACAAAAAAATATTCTCTCTTCAGCTTTATTATATTAATTACGTTAAAAAGGAAACATTTATTCAATTGAGTCTTTTTAGTTTCTCTATAAAACCGAAACTACTAGACTATCTCCCTTCAACGCCGACGAGCAAGAAATGTATATGCTTTACCTATTTTAATAACTAGCCACGCCCCGCGGTTTCACCCGCGTTGTACCCGTCAAAAAGTAGCCTATTTCCTTTCTCAGGCTCTGGACCAACTCTGTATCAAATTTCATTCAAATCGGTTCAGTAGTTTTGGCGTGAAAGCGTAACAAACAAACTTACATTCACATTTATAATAATAGTATGATTTCAGTTATTTTCACTGAAAAAATACACCCTGCGAATACGCTCCAAGTATTAAAAAATAAGCCAAACCAATTTATTTTTCATTAAGTTTTAAAATATGAAACTTTTCGCATAATAAATGAGCATTTCATATAATATGCAACTCATACGGTATGCAAACTATATTTGCGAGTTACGCAACGCATTCGCTATGTGCGGAAACCGAAAATTTTTAACAACCCCTTCGTGTAAGAGGTTCATTAGTGAACAGCAGTGATGCTGGATGAAGGGCGATATGGGATGTATACTCATAGTTGCTATATAGCTATAAAAGCTATGATACAAACGCCATACTCATACTTGCTATATTTGTGTATTAGTTATGATACATATCCTATAATCATAGATGCTATAATAGTTGACATACAATCACAATCGCTTTTGTCGCAAATTAGAACTCGAACCTTGTACCTATATAGCTTATGGAACGTATATTCATAGAACTATGTAGGTAGCTATAGATAAGTTGATATACATACTCGGTATATCAATATTGCTATTTTTGTGTACTAAAAGCGATTACCGAGTGGTAATCGCTTCTACAAGAAACATCAAGTTTAACTAAGCAAATCACTTATGTATTATCACGACAAGTTAAATAACAAAGTCCCCGGCCGCGTCTGTCTGTCTATCGCGGTAAACTCAAATATTACTGCACGGATATTGACGCGGTTTTTAAAAAAAAACATAGCGTGATCCAAGAGGAAGGTTTATAGGTATAAAAAGTCCCGAAATTCCTAGGGGAATGGGCACGACGCGGGTAAAACCGCGGGGCGCTGCTAGTTTCATAGAAACCTACAATAAATCAGTAATTCAAGGACCGCTCACAATTTCAAACAAAAAGTATCATAAATACAGAATTGCCAACACTAATAAAACCGTTATTAATACGAAAATCTTCAAAGAATAATATTTAAGTACTGCTTAAAAGTCGAGAAGTAAAGATAAAAGAAATAATAGTTTAGTCGCCTGTTTTACTTAGAGACGGACTTGTTGGAATGAAAGGGAGCATTGAACCTTTCTCTCTCTTTCATTGTTATGTTGTTGGACATTTAGATTGAAGACAAAACTTCGTATATAGTAAGTACTAGCTGCGCCCCGCGGTGTTACCCGCGATGTACCCGTTTCCGCAGGAATTTTGGGATAAAATGTATCCCATATGTTATTCTGATGTGTAACCTACATTACTTTAAAGTTTCATCCAAATCCGTTCAGTAGTTTTTGCGTGAAAGAGCAACAAACATACATCCATACATCCATCTTCACAAACATTCGCATTTATAATATTAGTAGGATATACACTTTTACCTAGAGACCAATTTTGCAATACTTCTAGTAACTTTAGCGACCTGAAATATGGACTTTTCCATTGAAGTTTATTTGTAACTAATACTAGCTTCAGCTGTCGGTTTAAATATATTAAGGTTAACCAAATACACAGACGTAAAAGGTTTAATGGATATAAAAATGTGATGAAAAACAAAATTGAAAATATTTGCGTCACATCACTCAATTATGTAAAAACATTTCTACAAAATAAACCAAGCTTAGTGAAAGACATTTTGTGACTTATTACATTTTTTGTTTGCTGTTTGGTCCCTTATTATTTTTATCTAGACTCCCTGGGATTTGTTGGTATTAAATTATGTACATACAGAAAATATATAAACGTTTTTTCCTGATATTTACTCATTGTACACAAGTTTTCTTACAGTATACTGATTAAATTAAAAGCCTGAAAAGCCCTGAAAAAAGTTTTTATAAATAACTAGCTGTGCCCCGCGGTTTCACCCACAGCGCACCCGTTCCCGTAGGAAATACGGGATAAATAGTATCCTATATCCGTCTAAGCGATGTTAGTTCATTGCGATTGTAAAGCAACGCGCAGCTCGTCCCCTACTCGGATGGGTGGCCGATAGTAACATTTCTATCTGAGCGCTATCGTGCTTTGGCGGGCACGTTATATAGTCGTTCCCGGTTGTTTCAATCGCCAGACCATGTCGGAGGTCTTCAGGCGGCCTCAAAACTACAACACCAGGGATGGTCACTAACCTACACGAACTTTATTACTTATCTATAGATTAGCAGCGCCCCGCGGCTTTGCCCGCGTTGAGCCCGTTCCCGTAGGAATTTTCGAAAATCCTTTCTTAGTGTGCACTTAAGTCACTTGAAGAACCTTCCTGCCAAATTTCATGTTTCTAGGTGTAGCGGTTGAGGCTGTGCGTTGATTATCAGTCAGTCAGTCAGGACTTTGAATTTTATATGTATAGATAACATTACCATGCCTTTGTCCTGCAGTCTCCATCCCACATTATTTAAAGACCAATATATTTACAATTCGAAACCAACTAGAATTCAAAGGCATCCTTTACGTGAATAAAACAGTTTATCTAATCAGGGATCGGATGTAATTACATTAGCAGCCCGTTCAGGAATATCCGAACGGTGTGCCCCGGCGTTGTTGCACGTCTGTTCCAATTTGTGGACCGAACAACTTGGCAAGATTACGTAGTGATGGGACAAATCTTGGTTTTGTTAGACAGAGACTGGTCTTGAATTGTTGAAGAAAGCAATGGAAATAAGATGGCAAGGAAGAAAGAAGCAACATCACTTTTCAAGATGTTTAGTGTCTTATCGTTAAAAATTTATTGTGAATTATTAATTTATTAGTTTCATGTATTTTCCAACTGTCAATATTCATTACTTACTTTTACATTAATTAGATATTATTTCAATTATGTTTTCGGTAACAAGATCCATAATTACCCACAAAATTCTAAAAAACTACTTATTTCAAGACCGAGTCTCGAAATTCCTTTTCCCATCACTATGTGTTACCTGTGCATAGTGTTGACACGTTAAAAGTTACGTCTTCGCCGCTCTGCTTCAAGCTAGCGGAAGCTAAATCGACGACACTTATATTTACCTTTTACTCGAAGATAAAAGTATTTTCTGGTAGCTATACTTATTTATTCTGGTGACAACTTGGAAAAACTGAGATTCCCTTGAAGGTACTTTTGTCACTGATGTATAAAGTACTAGCAGCGCCCCGCGGTTTTACCCGCGTTGTGTCCATTCCTGTGGGAATTTCGGGATGAAAACGGATGTTACTCGTGGATAATGTAGCTTTCGAATGGTGAAAGAATTTTTAAAAACGGTCCAATAGTTTTTGAGCCTATTCATTACAACCAAACAAACAAAGTTTTCCTCTTTATAATATTAGTGTAGATAATGAAGAGCTCAGGTCCAAAGGCAAAATCTGGCTTGGCTCAACTCTTACGGATGTGTGGCCAATAGTGGTATTTCCATCTGACCGCTATCATGCTTTGGAGGGCATGTAAAATTGTTGGTCCCGGTTATTGCAATCGGTAGACCGCCTACTCGAATTTACTTTACAGTGAAATAATTGTGAATATTCTCCCAGTTTTATTTTTAGCGTTGTTAAAATTAAATACCGTATATTCATATGCATATAGTAAAAGAGCGATCATTTTAATATTACTAAGTCACTCCAATTTTATTTTATATGTATAAAAGTTTAGATTACTAGTAGCGCCCCGCGGTTTTACCCGCGTTGTGCCTGTTCCCGTGGGAATTTCGGAATGAAAAATAGCCTATAACTTTTGCGTTGAATGTGACTATGTATTACAAAAAGAATTATTCAAATCGGACTGATAATTCCTGAGATTACCTCGAACATACAACAAACAAACTTACAAATTTTACCTCTTTATAATATTATATTATAAGTATAGATCGATTATACAAAACCATACAAACAGTCGACTAGTCGCTATTATTAGAGATAACCCATAATAAAACCGAGAGAATCACACAATTGAACAGACAATGCCATATGTATATACCTGTAATAATTTCTAATTTCGTACCCTATCGTATCTAATGAACCCCACAGAATAACATGTAGGTACTCGTATATTGGACGCGGTTCCGGTCGATATTCTGCCATTAATTCACCTTGCGGCTTATACATACCACATACAGAATATTATGTGATATTACAAACGCTATTCTATTGAGTAATACCAATAAGAGCTGTTATTGTTGAATCGAAATGGTTATTGTGTTGGTTAGAGTGTTAGACCAGCATTTGGCCAGGTATTGCACTGTCATTTGCCTTCCAAAGATACTCCACACGGGGCTGTTGGGACACTAGGCTAGAGCTATGGAATAATAAGTTCCCTCCTCCGTTATCTTTCTTTCTTTCTTTTACACATTATTAACGTATCACTACGGGTGCAATCCACTCGAAACTGCTTATTAAAACAATCTATTATGCTGCGAAAAACCCGTAATTAAACGTTAACAAAAGTTATTATTAAACTATTAACAAGTAAGTTTGCATAGATTACTGGCCAGACGTTATTTTGCTTTCTATACAGGTACGTCTATTAAATCCACGCGTAATTTTTCATAATATATTACAATCAAAATCACTTATTAAATCTCTCTGAGTATGTCAATAAGAGCAAATAGTCAAGAACTCTCTAATATCAAGACAAGACTATAAGATTAACTGTAATCGTTAAAAAGAAACATCTTTCAAGGGAGAGTCAGCAGATTAAGCGTCAAAAGTCACGAGGGTTCAGTTATCAGTACAGACAGACAGAAAGGGTGCAATGGAGTAATACCACTTATCTAAGTCCGGTTTGCTCACAACCCGTCCGCTGTAGTTAGCACAATTACACCATACCAACGCACAACTCCCCTCTTGCTTTATTATACGAGTACAACGGTTATATATTTTCCAGTGTAAACGGATGTATGTTATTTTTATTTTCTTTTATGTTAATGTTATTGGTTTAGTTAAAATGTAATAAGGTTCATTCTTCATACATAATAATTTCTAAATACACAAAAACGGTACGCACATTTATCGTATTGCAGGATACCAGCAATATTTTATATCATGTTAACAATTTCACTGCGCCAGAAAATCATTGATTATCTACCGATCTTTGAAACCATACCATATCATTGTCATACTTACCAATGTTTTATTATCAGTCTTCTTCTTCTTCTTTTCGAGTCGAGTTATTATCAGTGATGGATGAATACTAAACTCAAAACCGGACACCAACCTACACTAGCTACCAGCACTCTACTTGGTTTTCTTTCTGTATGGTTCGAATTTCAAAAACATTCGAAGCATCACTCATTAACTTAAATCATCAAATTTTCAAGAGTATCGCACGCAAATCTATTTCCGACCCTAAGCCGACGCAAGGCTGAGACAGAGAGAATAATTTAACAGCATGTTCATCTTGCGTCCAGTAGGGGGCGTTGACGACGTATTCTGAAAGGAACCAGAGTAATAACGTAACAATAGTTTGACTAAGCGATGTTAGCTCATTGCAATCGTGCACGGTTAGCTCAGCCCCTACATGGATGGGTGACCGATGGTGGCATTTCTAACTGAGTAAGAGCGTTTGTCCACCGCCGCCGGCACCGGACCGTCACCGGGAACGAGATTATTTCGGCCCGAGTTTATTATGACGTGACGGATGTGCGGTGGACACGCGGCTAAAGCAAAACGCTCTAAATGTATCTACCGCTACTTCGGCGCCGTCATCTCTTTCCCGGTGACGGTCCGGTGCCGGCGGCGGTGGACAAACGCTCTAAGTCTTCGCAGGGAACGTACATTTTCGGCTCCGGTTGTAAGACCATGTCGGAGGCTTATAGGCAGTCTAAAAACTCCGACACTAGGGTTGGACACTAACCTACTTAGTCTTACTTAGTTACTTACTTAATAACCTCAGACGGTCAATTAGGAAGTAAGGCAGGGATTATCCCGAGTTTTAACGCACTTCTACGCTCTGAATGGGATATAGGATTTGTTCTGAGACTTTGAGATATGGTGACCTTTTGGCAAAATGTTAGAGCATTTGTAGGACGCAATAACATTGGAATAGGTTGGTCATGTCTTGCATGAGGCGACTTGTTTACAAAATGCAATTAGAATATGTTTTAAAATGATGCTGCATGTTATTGTGCCTAGTTTAAACGAGTAGTTATGTAGTTTTATTCAATGAAAAGAAAAAATACTTATAAGTAAAATCGTTACGTCATTAAAGTGTCAAAACGTTCACCAGGAACTCCTCCGGGGAGATCACGCCTACAAACCTAGAGATTTTGGCATAATAATATAATGTATGAAAAATTACGGCAATTAGTTGTGTAGATTTAATGGATGTCTCTGAGTTCGGAAATATATGACTGGAAGATTAATGATAGCCTATAAAATTGAATCATTATTTCCATCTATCATTTTAATCATTATTTTCTATTTTGTTTACCAGAATAAGATCCCACTGTACACACAAGATTCGATGGAAATAAACGTACAAGTTTCCAACTGTCCCACAACCTGCAGTCGCCTGAAGACATTCTACGTACAAACATCTTGCTCTACGTATATTTACGTATATATGGACTGTCGTCTACAGCTCCCGGTAACTGTAAATAAGGAAAAGCTATTTTTGATATACATTCACCTGTTTCAAAAGTTCTAAGTGTTTTCTTTTGTTACGTTGTCTTTGGGTGTGTATTCCATTTTAAAGTATTAATATTAGCAATGAATATATTTGTATTTTAAATGAATATAGTGAGAATAAAGTGACTTGTACAAGTCTTCAAAAGCTTTCAAATGACATGTCGTTTCACTTTTGAGCATTGGGTCAGGCTCCATAGGAACCTGCCCAAGGTCCTCTGCCGTATAATGTGAATATGAGAAGAGTCTGTAATTCGACTTGAAGGCTTTTTCAGTAGGCGCCTTTTAAATGTAAGAGCCTTAGTCTGTTCCAAGAAAACACATGAAAAGGCACACTAGAGACATCCTTCAGGTTTTTCTGTTTGCCACACACTATTTAGCCTATTAAATAATGTAATTTGTAGAGTAAGACTGGCTCAATAAAGAATTGTAGCACCCAAACCAGTTTTAAGTCTATTGTGATTATCGTGGGCTTTATATTAGGGCAGATGGCACAAGAAAGTGACAAGAACTCTTTAATCTGTATACTTGAATATGTTTAAAAAACAAATGACGTTCGTTTTAAGTTACAAACAGCTATTATAGACTAAAGGGTTCTTGTACAAGTCGCCCTCAGGCATACGACGTATCGCTTCGAGTCGCAATCTAAATAGCAATCGTTTTGCAATAATGTGTTAGTACAGTAACACAAGCTGTCTCAATATAAAAAATAATCATCGAATAAGATTTAATATCTTTTTATCCGACATCAGAGATTGATTGATCAATCCCCTGACATTCGTATTGGTACAGATATTCGTAATATTAACCTCAAAGGAAGACTGTTCAATCTATAAGAATATTACAAGTTACCGGAGAATTATTGTACGTTCTTCCTTCTTATGAATTATCTTTTTGATACAAATTGATGGATAAGGAACTCTTTGTTTTGATAGCTATTTCTGTCTCAGTTATTTTTGGCTTACTAATGTTAGGGATAATAATCAGAATATCAACTATCTCCAAATATATTTAAAATCAATCCAGTACTTCTTTTATTCGTGGTCTTCAGTGACTACAGTTCCTGGAAAAATCCAAAACGTGAGATAAAAAAATTAAAATAAGCGAAGTGTATCGGAACGTAGCTTCAATCCAAAACAATCCAGTAGTTTAAAAATGTTCTTGAACCAGACAATAAACTATGTCACTATTAATTGAAACGTACTGTTACCACGCGAAATGAAATTCACTTTTTAAAAAAGGAATTTATTAATTAGAATTAGAATTAACAACTTAGGTTTTTTCTTAAGACAACCGCTCTATTTGGAGAGTAAAAGTAGACTGCCCAACGGTGCTCTCACTCTGAGCTAACCAGTCATAGTTACTGCTGAGTGGACTGTTATTGTTATTAAGGAGGCATTATCCCTTACATTTATGGGGTATAACACCTCCCCCTTTAGGAAGAGGCTTTGGGGTTTTCCCAAAGTCTCGTGTTAGACTCTAGTTCTTAGTGGGGCAATTGTACGGGTTATTTCAATGCTAGTGTCTGGTCTGTCTGTCATTTCTATATCTTCAGGATTAGTTTTGGTTACTGGTTGATTTATAGATAGATTAGACTTAAATGAGCGGTTGTTGAATTTCTTACAAATTTTCTTAATAGCTAGGTAAAAAAGAAACAAAGCAATTAAAATTAATATTACATTAATAAGTATGGAGTACTGTGTCCCATATTGAACAATATGAGGTTGGTCCTTGATTTTATCTAGATCGTTTAAGATGGATTTATATTTAAGTCCATTTTCTGAATGAAGTTCGTCTAGATCTATATTGTATAAACGAATAGGAGACACATTACTGTTTATAACATTTACTTTGTCTAGGTTACAACAAGTATCATTAATTAAGTTAAAATCTGGAATATGATTAATTGGTGAAGTAATCTGTATAACATTACGTTTTGGTACAAAAGTGGCGCTGTTACAATATCCAATACAGTCTTTAGGAATATTGAGAATTCCTGTACCCAGAATGTTAATTTCATACAATCTTGAGTTTAAACAATCTACAGATAACTTTTTGGGTTCGGACTGTACATACAACCAACTATTGTTTGTCAATGATTTCCATATATCTAATTTTCCGTATATAATCTTTGTATTACACTGTGACGGTTTTTCACTTATCACTTTAGCTAATAGCTCACTTTCACATATTGGTTTTGCGTCGGTGGAATATACACTTTCGAGGTCACAGATGAAATTTCCTGGGTTGACGGATCTACATATTCCTAGGTCATTAAAGGTGCAGTAGTGCGACTTGTCTATGGTCATTGCTATGTATCTATTATCTGGAATAATTAGCGTAAACGAATTGGGTTCTTTGGGTTCATGTGGTACTGGAATAGCAATGTTGTGGAACAATACATATTCTTTTACATTAACTAGTGGTACTTGTAAGACGAAAACTACTTTATCTCTAATGTAAAAACTAACTATTTTAGATGTACTTAGAATTAAATGTATAGAATTAATACTTAAAGTTACAGGTAATTCTAAATCACTAGACAAATGTCTGTAATTATCGGCAAGCTCTTTGTACAACTGTGCGGGGGTCATTATTGCAGGGTGAAGAATATCTTGACTGCTAAACATAATAGCATTAATGACGTCTTCCAATTGGAAGGACAGGGTAAGTATAGCAGTTTCTAGAACGTTAAATACTTCGTTAAATTTCGCAAGGATCTGTAGACCGTTAGTTACTTTACTAATATTTTTAATATTCAGCGAGAGCTTGTCGATAGCTACACCGAGATTTTTCTCGTTTTCCCTAATCTTATATAAACTATCATTATACGATCTTAATATAGAAGTAGTCACTAAGATATTTTCCTTCATTAGAGAGGCTAGCTGTTTTTCATTATCTTGTAAAGATGTTATAGCTTCGTCATATCTCATGCCATCATTCTCGTCCAATGAACCAAATAATTGTTTCATGGCTGTTCCTATGACACCTACCCAGGCACTACGTTTGGTTCTATTGTCAAGGAGATGTGAAATGGCAGAGAACTCTTTATTCATATCTTGGAATCGCGCTGTTATAGGTTGAATTAAGTTGTGGCATTCTATTTCAATTTCTACAATCCTAGTTTCTTTACAAAGTTGTTTTAAAGTTACTAAGGTGGTTTCAATATTACTAATGTGTGGTTTGAAATGTGCAATATCTATTGGTATAACTATTTGTAACTGAGCATTACTAATCTTAAGTTTTCCTAAGTAATCGTAATAGAGTCCTGAACTTGAAGTAATCGGCTGGACGAAGTTCCGCTGGGGTTCGCCCCGTGTCAGACTGAAAACAATGATTGTGAAGGCTAAGGTAAGTAACTACTTTGTCTTATTCTATTTTATTCTTAAATAATTATTTTTTATATTTTTGTATTTTATTTTATTTTAATCAATCTTATTTTATGTTTCAGGTTCGCGTGGATTTTCTGAGGAAAGACTATATACTACATTTGTTTACTACTAATTAATATTTATTTATTTACAGGTTACTTCCGGTGACTTCAGCCAGCTTTACCTGGTCGAAGTGATGCGTAACATGACGCCTATTAATAAGAAGGGTAAGTGTGTTGTTGCCATTGATTTTAATGACTTTATAGGGACCTTTCCAAACCGGTGAGAGTACTTTACGCATTCTCAAGTGATTTCTTAGGTAAACATAGTCTCCAGTTTTATATTTTATTGGGCGACTATGATTATCGTAATAGGCTTTGGAGGATTCCTTAGATTTCCTTATGTAACCTAATGCTTTATCTCTTGAATGTTTCAGTCTATTCTGAAGCATTCGGACGTAATCAGGGTAAGTAGCTCCGGGGGTTTCTTCATATACAGAATTTGGAATTAAAGGTTTGCTTCCGAACATAAGTTCGTAAGGAGTGTAATGAGTTGTAGAGTGGACCGATGTATTGTATGTAAGCATAGCGGTATAAACATAACGAGGCCAATTCGTTTGACCTTCGTCTACAAAAGATCGCAGATATTCTTTAAGAGTTGAATGGCTTCGCTCCAGAGCACCCTGGGTTTGGGGATGATATGGAGAAGACCAGAGATTCTTGATTTTTAAGAATTTGCAAGTTTCCTTAAATAATTCTGAAGTGAAATTAGTACCCTGATCAGTGAGGATAGTTTTAGGTATACCAAATATTGAAATATAGTGAAGTAAGCATTCACTAGTCTCTTCGGCTGTCGTGCTACGAATTGGGTATGCGGACGAAAACTTGGTGAGGTCGTCTTGGATTGTAAGTATGTACTTGAGTTTCGCTGGACCAGATTCGGGTAAAGGTCCAACGATGTCTAACGCAATTCTTTGACAAGGTTCCGTTGAGGTACTAGTTATCTGCATCGGCGCGCGGTTAATCTGCCTAAGAGATTTATTGAGTTGACATTGGGGACATTTCTTAATAAAGTTCTCGATATCACTACGCATGTTTTTCCAATAGAATACTTCTTGAATTCTTTTGAGCATTCGACTACTACCAAGATGTCCGGCTATTGGGATATCGTGGTTTTCTCTCAATATTTTAGGAATTTCAGACAGAGAAGGGTAAATTATCTTATCTTTATATATATGGATATTAATATCTGAATTATTAAATAAGAAAAGTATCATGTTGTATATTTTGACAAATTGATGTGTATCAAAAGGATTTTTGAATTCGGTTATTGCAATGTCGGAATTTGAATCGCCAGCTAAACTTATGACTAATTCATTCCTAATATTCTTAAGGCAATTGTAGATATCTACGTAGGAGGATTTATCAAAGTGATAGACTTTGAAAAACAAAAAGTAATACTTTTTGCCAGCGTGTTCAAATGATATAAAAGAATTTAGGGTTCTTTCTTTATTTACAATTTCAGAGCTGTCAGGTAAGGTATCGAGGATGTTCTGAATGAAAGGATTGGACTCATCAAGATCAATAGAAGTAGGTAAGACGATTATTTTGCATTTTGATTTAGTTATATCTTCGTTATATTCGAGAATTTTAGTATTTAATACTGTATCATTATTGGTCATTACTTTCAGGAATGAAGAGTAATCGTCATCAGGTAAGTTTAAACTTGGAGAAGCATTTTCAGGTGGAATAGACTCTACGGGATCGGGCAATTGTGCTTCTGTATTTTGGTTTTCAGGAACTGGAAAATTAAGGATTTCGTCGGGGATTTGATCTACTAATTCATCAGGGATTTGTGAATCTGTTACTAGATCCTCGGGAGTCTGGGGATTCACTACTGAATCTTGAATTTGTGGATCTGCCATTACCTCATCGGGATTAAAAGAGGGTGGTGATATTAGTAAGTCCATTAGGTCTTTGTCTAATTCGGGTGCGTTTTCTGGTTGAATAGGATTTACCGGGAATCGAGAAAGAGCATCGGCGTTGGTGTTTATTTTGCCCTTTTTATATTTTATTTCGTATTCAAATTCCTCTAGCTTCAGACGCCACCGAATTAGACGTGAGCCTGGATCTTTGCATTTGAATAACCACTCAAGTGGTTTGTGATCCGTTAGGACGGAGAAACGGCGCCCATACAAGTAGGGCCTGAATGTTTTAGTGCCGAAGATTACAGCGAGGCATTCTTTTTCAGTGACACTGTAATTGCATTCGGCACGATTGAGAGTGCGAGAGGCGAAGGCAATAGGCCGATCTTGTCCTATAGGGCCTTGAGATAGAATTGCTGATATGGCAAAGTTAGAAGCGTCACATGTTAGGTTAAATGGTTGTGTGAAATCAGGATATGCTAGGATCGGAGCTGTCACAAGTTTATTCTTTAGACTCTCAAAAGCTAGTTGTTGTTCATTTTGCCAAATAAATGGAATGTCCTTTTTCAGGAGAGAAGTTAAAGGTTTGGCAAGTTTCGCGAATTCGGGTATAAACCTTCTATAATACGAGACTAATCCTAAGAAGGATTTTATATCTTTGGGAGACTGAGGAATTGGAAATTCGGATACGGATTTCGTTTTTTCAGGATTCGGCTTTACTCCTTCCTCGCTAACTACATGTCCTAAATAACCTACTTCCCTACGGAGAAACTCACATTTCTCTGGTTGGAGTTTCAAGTTGAAATTACGGATTCTGCTGAAAACTGCTTTAAGATTATCGATGTGGGAAGGAAGGTCTTCTGAATAAATGACTATGTCATCTAAATAGACAAAACATCGGATGCCTTGTAACCCGGAAAGACATAAATTCATCAATTTTTGGAATGTTGACGGTGCGTTTTTAAGCCCAAAGGGCATACGAGTGAATTGGTAATGTCCTTGAGGCACTGAGAACGCAGTCTTGGGTGCGTCCTCTGGTGAAATTAAGATTTGATGAAAACCGGAAGTGAGGTCTAAGGTACTAAAATATTTGCTTTTGCCCAATTGATCAAGAATTTCTGAAATTTGTGGAATCGGATAAGTTTCGCCTATTGTTATATCATTCAATTTGCGGTAGTCAATGACAATGCGCCATTTGCGTTTGCCTTGAGAGTCTGCCTTTTTGGGAACGACCCAAATTGGCGAGCTCCAGGGGGAAGAGGAAGGTTCTATTATATTTTGATCAAGCATTTTGTTAATTTGTGTCTCTACTTCTTTTTTGTGACACTCCGGAAATCTATATGATTTGGTATGAATGGGAGTGTCACTACTAGTCTTAATATCGTGTCGGATAGCAGACGTGTAAGTAAGTTGTTCATCGGGTAAGCAAAAGATATCTGAAAATTGGGAACAAAGTTCTACAAGGGCATCTCTCTCTTCTTTATTCAAATGTTCCATTCTTAATGAATTGATAACTTCGTCGGTGCGTTTAGATGTATCAAAATTAGACATGTTTACTGGATATGAAGCTGAAGGTAAAGGTTCTATTTTTAGATTTAAATTAGTTTTAACATTCACAAAGCGCTCAGATGTGTTGGCTACGGTAATGTTTACGCGCTTATTGTCTTTGACTTTAACGATACAATTGGAAATAAGAAGATCTTCAGAGAGGTGTTGATCTGTAATTATTCCTTCTTTCAGATCAGTTTTCCGAACAGAACATTCTATTACTGCTTCAGTTCGAGGTGGAATAACGAAAAAGGGTTCAGAGAAGAATAACTTAATTTCTTGTTTTCCTATATTTAGAGTATCATGAGTGTAATCTATTTTACACCCGAATTTGGTCAGGAAATCGGTTCCAATAATTCCATCATATGGTAAGTTAATGTCTCTAACGACGTGGAACTTATATGACATGGATTGATTATTTCCTGTCTTTAGTTTTAACTGAAAATGTCCGATGGTGGTGGTTGGCTCATCGCCAGGATCTATACCTTTGAGTTTAATTACTTCTTTAACTAATTTCTGATTAGCTCGGACACTTGATTCCTTGAGGAGGCATATGGCAGAACCTGAATCAACTAGCAGAGACAGAGGAATATCCGATACTTGAGATTCTAACAGAACATGAGGTAAGAGTCGTTTAGTCGTATCGATGTGTATTTCGTATACTTCTTTAGAGTTGGAAATGGATTGACTGTCAGTTTGGGGCTGGTTACCCTGTTGGTTAGTCTGTAAATTATTTGAATTAGAATGAGCGAGAGTTTGGGGCTGGCTACCCTGTTCGTGGCTCAATGAATAAGATGCAGTGGAATTTGAATTGGATTTTGAATGAGCGAGAGTTTGGGGCTGGCTACCCTGTTCGTGGCTCAATGAATAAGATGCAGTGGAATTTGAATTGGATTTTGAATGAGCGAGAGTTTGGGGCTGGTTACCCTGTTCGTGGCTCAATGAATTGGGTTTTGAATGAGCGAGAGTTTGGGGCTGGTTACCCTGTTCGTGGCTCAATGAATTGGGTTTTGAATGAGCGAGAGTTTGGGGCTGGTTACCCTGTTCGTGGCTCAAGGAATTAGAAGAGGTGTCGGTTTTCGAGGAGTTCGGTCCCGTACGACACCGGGACGAGACGTTTATTCGTTTTTTGTTTCAAAGTCCACAGTGTCGTAGCCCTCAGTCTCGGCTGGGTATTCGGATTCGGGGACATTGGATGCGAAGTGGACGCGCTGTGGCGTCCTCGAGGGGTTTTGATCTGTTCTAAATCTGTTATTGTTGAATTGGCGTCTTCGGCATTGATCTATGGTATGCCCTGAGAACTTACAGTAGCTGCATACCGGAGATGAGTTGTTATTGGGATTATAATTGGGCCTAGACGTATTGGGATGCGGCGATTGGAAGGAAGAGGGTCGTTGGAAAGTGTTATTAGTGAAAGGTCTGTAATTATTAGATCTTTGTGATTGTGAATTGTTTTTAGGTCTGTTTTCAAATTTAGACTCAGTTAATGGTCGTCTGTATAGAGTCTGTTGGATTCGTTCCTCTGAAACCGCAAAGTTAATGGCTTCGTTCAAAGTTTTCGGTGATTTGCACCGAACAATATTCGAGATTCGGGGTTGAAGACCCATAAGAAAGTGGTGTAAAGCAAGGTCTTCCATGGCCGCTGTTCGGCCAGGGAGTTCCTTCTGCTTAGAAGTCGAGAGTGAGATTTCGGTAAGTAATTTTGAGAGGTAAGTCTCCATCTTTAACGCATACTGACTAACATTTTCTTGCGGGCCCTGCCTGCTCTCTTGGAGTTCCATCAACAGATGTGAATAGTGTTTCCGTTCACTGAACTGGGTCTTAAGGAATTCCTTAAGTTGCTCCCAGTTCGTGAATTCCTTGATGGAGCAGGCAACTTCCGCTTTACCGTTCAGTTGCGCAAGGATGAATTTGAATAAGATCGGTTTTTGATTATCTGACGCGAGGTCGAATGCGTTGTCGCAATTCACAAGAAAGGAATTCAGGGTTTCTCTGTTGCCATCGTATGATTTTACAAATTTGAACAAAATGTTTAGATCTAATTCTGCCATGGTAATGTTGGCGGCGGTTCGCCTTGTGACGCGAGGAGAATTTGACGGGGATTTGACAGAAATTTCGCTAGCACCCTGCTCTAACTCGGGAATATCTAAGTGAAGTTTGCCGTCCTCCGATTTTGGCACCTTTGGCATAATTATATCTACACAATAGGTAAAGTACCACGTTATTTATTCATGCACTATACGAACAACTAGAATTAATGAACACAAAGAACTCAATTCGCTAGTCAAAACAATGGCCAAAGACTTACTGCATAAACGCGTGGGCGACCGATAAGAGCAAGGCGACGCTTGGCCTTGGCAGGAACATTCCGACGGGATGACTCGGGCTTGTAGATTGATGCGCGATGGCTCGACTCGATGAGATGGATGTGTAGATGATCTCTGCAGGAAGGACGAAACCACTGGGACCACGGGCCCCAGGACACGCAGGACGTTGGTATGTGTCGAGATGATGCAGGTCTCCTTTATAGGAGCACGAAGTCGCCCCCAAACAATTAGGGCTGAAGAGTTTGTACACAGGCACTTTCACTTTGCCGCACTGATCCTCGTAAGGATACGAATTTGATAATAAGGATATAGCACTTTAGAAATGTAGGATACGGCGGGTCTACTGAACGGTGTCGGGCACTGGGGCTTCCGTATCCCACCGCTGCCACCAAATGTTACCACGCGAAATGAAATTCACTTTTTAAAAAAGGAATTTATTAATTAGAATTAGAATTAGAATTAACAACTTAGGTTTTTTCTTAAGACAACCGCTCTATTTGGAGAGTAAAAGTAGACTGCCCAACGGTGCTCTCACTCTGAGCTAACCAGTCATAGTTACTGCTGAGTGGACTGTTATTGTTATTAAGGAGGCATTATCCCTTACATTTATGGGGTATAACAGTACGTTAATGTCATTATTATTATTTGTTAACAGTAGCCTGCGTTGTACGTAAGTTCCTGTTTAAACAAATAATAATAAACTATGTTGTTCATAGTACAAAATTATCAGAAGAAGCACAAGACAAATAATTAATAATATTTACTTAAGCTATCACTGGAATGAATACTGTTAAAACGTAAATATTAGAAGCATCTAATCGAATTATAGTTACCATTCCAAGAAATGAATCCACGTCAATCTAATTCCCATCTTATCTCAATAAGCAGAAGTGTATTTTGTATAATTAATGTCTCCTCCCACTGGCAACATTTCTCAATTTCACTTCAATTCAGGTGTTGCCATAACTCTCTGTCTCATCAACTTTGAATAATATATATTTTGTTGACAAACAAAATTGATTAATTATTAACTTTATATTAAAGCTTCCTACTGAATTTCTGTCTGAAACACGCTTTATTTTTGTGAAATAATAATTAATTTTAAACATCCAAAAACTTTGGGAGATTTGTAGTCATTTGCTTAAGTAGTGTCTTAATTGCCAGATGCTTTTTATATGAGAAACTAGCAGCGCCCCGCGGCTTTGCCCGCGTTGAGCCCGTTCCCGTAGGAATTTTCGATAATCCTTTCTTAGTGTGCACTAACGTCACTTGAAGAACCTTCCTGCCAAATTTCATGTTTCTGACAGTCAGTCAGGACTTTGAATTTTATATATATAGATAATATTAATACCATCTTGTATGTGTTGGTACAAGATAACACATTGGATCACATCAAATAGATGTACAGTTTTGTCATAAAACATTGAGCGAAACACGATGCAAACCAGTGATTTGTATATCAATTATTTTTTCAGTAAATTCTGTGTTACATAACAGAGGCAACAGAAATAAATATTAGCGAGTCATGTCGATTATTTTCTGCTGGAGTTCTTCGGAAGAAGTGCGTTTAAAAGAGCCTGTTTTAGAACCAAACTGAAAAAACTTTGTCTCTATAATAGGAAAGCTTCTCCCTCCTAGACGATAAGATAGAACTATCGCACTTACCTGGTCTAATCCGATGATTGCAATTTTGAATCAGTTTAAGTTTTTCAATGATAGTAAATTCATATATAGAATTCCTTTTTTAAATAAATCGGTCAAAAGCCATGAGTAGTAAACACGGAAATTGTTTTTTTTTCATACGATGAAATAGGTTCAATTAAATCGTTGAAAAAAAAATGATTTCGCAAAAATCGACGGAAATCTGCTACTTCCGGAAGATGAGTGAAAAAAACAATCAATTGGAAGGGTTCCGTTTGTTTTTAATATCTTTTGTAAACATGGCGTTGGAACGAGATTTTTTCAATATATTTCTACAAGCGTAATTTCTAGGTACCTATTACCTAACGTTACATTAATTACTCTGAAATTGAGTAGGTATCTCACGATTCAACATGTTATATACTAGTAGCGTTAGGGTCTCGCGGTCTAACCCACGTTTTACTCGTTCCCGCTGGTATTTCGGGATAAAATGTGTTATTCCCATGTGTTATTTTAATGTATTACCTATATGACAAGTTTCACCTAAATCCGTTCAGTAGTTTTTACACGGAAGAGTAATACACATTATCATCCATCCATCCATTCTTTCAAACATTCGCATTTATAATATAACTAGCTGTGCCCCGCGGTTTCACCCACAGCGCACCCGTTCCCGTACGAAATACGGGATAAATAGTATCCTATATCCGTTTCCTGGTTCTAAGCTACCTCCCCACCAGCTTTCAGCCAAATCAGTTCAGCCGTTCTCGAGTTATAAATAGTGCAACTAACACGACTTTCTTTTATATATATAGACTAGCGGCGCCCCGCGGTTTTACCCGCGCTGTGCCCGTTCCCGTGGGAATTTCGGGATAAAAAAATAGCCTATAACCTTCCCGTTGAATGTAGTTATCCATTACAAAAAGAATTATTCAAATCGGTTCAGTAGTTTCTGAGATTAGCGCGTTTAAACAAACAAACAAACAAACAAACAAACAAAACAAACTCTTCAGCTTTATAATATTAGTATAGATTAGGACAAGTAGGATAGCAAGATTAGTATAAGTAAGACATATTAAGGCTGGTATCAAGTAGCAATCGTTTAAATTTCTAACTATAACCGCAATCTCCTCGTTAAACAACTTTTATCGAACCAAACATAACACTCTAAAATAATTTACGGGTCTCTAAAAGAACGTTTAGATGCAGCAATCGAGGATTACCAACGTAATGGGAGTCGATGGGGCTGATGGGTGCCATTAAATATGTATACGAACGTTTGGAAATGTTATGCGTTGACCAGCGATACTAACTACTGGGTAATCTGTGCACAGTCATAATTAGATTACATTACGGTGTATCCTTACTGCTGTGACATGTCCTGGGGTATACGTTGGCTTTGGGTGTCAAGTGATGGCCACTATAAGCCGAAGGTAGTACTGGCATTCTAGAGAGAAGACAAAAAAATCCGTAGGTAATAACGTATAACTGCCACACTCAAAGACGTCTATTAAATCGAAACTTAACGAATTGACGTAATTTTTCATACATATGTCAAAATCACTCATCAAATATCTACTAAGAAAGCATTTAACGTTTCATTTCTCTGAGTACGGGCGTAAGGTTTGTCTATTTATGTTTAAGATATGAACAGTGGACACAACTTTTTCTTTCTTTCATCGAGTGGATGGACAACCTGATCAATCCTGGTGTCACAGTTATTGAACCGCCAAAGGCCTCTGACATGGCTCATGTAACGACTACTATCCGTAGAAAGTAACCGGGACCGACGGCTTAACGTGTCCTCCGAAGCATGAAATCGTCTTATATTCAGAGCGATGCATAGTAAAAGCTGGTTCTGACAGAACTGGCAGTCACGATTCAAAAATAAACTATCATCTCTCTTATTCAAAAGATACATCCAACATAAAGTCCTGAACAATATTTCATTTCAAAACTTCTCCACTATCAATTGTTCCGTCAATAAAATATATTGCCAACAAAATCTGCGTCTCAACTCGAAACACTGTGGGCGAAATAATTTATGTTAAATCTTCAAAGTTTTCTCGCAGCGGGCGGTTTGCCTCGGGCTTTGTGAGAGCATTGAGAATGCAAAAATATATAAAAACGATGGCGCATACTCTTGTTAATTAGCCTTTAATAATAACGTTAGATATACATGCTTTGCAGAGCACAAAGGTGAACGAGCAACAGTTTTTTTAAGCAATTGTTATTGCGGTCTGAGACGCAACGTTAAAATTGAGCGACTTGTCAAACTACGAGCTGGTGAGTCCAATAGAACACGGTGTACTATTGGACACACGAGCGTATGTTCTAACATGTGTCATATTACGCTCGTGTTGATTTGTACACGCCGACTCGCATCTTGTTAGCTCACTTAGGCCAACACCACAGTAGACGGAAACTCCGTCTCGGATATCCATGACGTAACGTCAGTACATGTTTTTGCATATAACTTGAGCCGCGACGGAGCAACCGATCTTCTGTGTAGTATGGCCACTATTTGCAAATTAAATGTAGGTATATAATAAAAAGTTCTGGTGGAAAATTCGTGACGGAGTGTCCGTCAAGTGTGGTGCTGGCCTTAATCTAAACATGCTATATAAATGCCTTATATTATAGACTAGCAGCGCCCCGCGGTTTTACCCGCGTTGTGCCCGTTCCCGTGGGAATTTCGGGATAAAATGTAGCCTATAGCCTTCCTCGATAAATAGACTATCTAACAGTGAAAGAATTATTCAAATCGGTTCAGTAGTTTCTGAGATTAGCGCGTTTAAACAAACAAACAAACAAACAAACAAACAAACAAACAAACAAACAAACAAACAAACAAACAAACAAAACAAACTCTTCAGCTTTATAATATTAGTATAGATACACCAAGGTGACCGAACAAAGGTACTATTGTAAGTAATTGATGTCTCGGTCTTACTTAAATTAACCAACGAAGAGGTTACGTAAGTAAGCGTGTCAATCCAAAAATTGCCTGCCAGCTTTTGCGGGAGTAAATGGAACAGACACATAGGTAATTATGTTCCATAGTAAATGCCAGCAATGTCGCCAATCGTCAGACCCAGACGCTATCTTTAATACAGTGTTTTCTAAAAGATTTTTCTCATGTCAAGCCAAGCCATTTATATCATTTTCTGTTTTATACGATTACTTATAGAAAATAGTCATTTTATATAATAGTTTTACATCGCTCAAACTACGCCACGAACGCTACAAATTCAAATAAAAAATTACAAACAAAACTGTCACCTATGAAAGGCCGAAGAAGTTCCATAAGTATTCCTGCTTATAATTTTGAATAGCTATAACAAAATTGGTCAAGTCCCAGTCGGTGTTTGATTAATTATCACTTCATATGACAAAATGGCATAAGTTTAATTAAGTGTAAGTTAAGTCAATAAACTTATATTATGTGTACAGTCAGCCAAAAATGTGGTCTACCACCCTACGGTTAAGATTCATTTCATCGTCGTGAAACAACAAGGTCAATTTTCATTTAATAATAGAGGTCCAACTAAGTCACCCAATGATGTCAAATGTCAGGCATCTCAGATAACAGACAAAACGTCATAACATAATTGTGCATAGAAAAGTCAACCTTAGCGATCGTTACATCTCGCAGAAACTTTTGTCAAAAGTGGTAGACCACTTTCTTGGCCGACTGTACCGTGGCATCTTTGATGGTCACGACTAGGGCTGCTGCGGATAGATTTATTGACAGTGATATTTTTTGATAACGAATTTCTGATAAACAACCCTAGTATCATATAAACACATTCAAAAAAGTTTGCTAACACTAGCTTTCATAGTAAATCTGTTCTATACCAATACCATTTACTTCTCTATATCACCATGTCACCCCACATGTGTCACCCATTACAGAACTGTCACCCATGTGCAGCCTGTCTACATTTTCAGTGATAAATCGAAAGAACAAAGAGATCCTACTCAATGGACCAGCACAAGATTTCATTGTAATTAAGTACAGAATATTGTAGATGTGTAATTTGTTACGTCGGATTTTCTTTAACTTGTTTTTTGTTGGTAATTAGAAGAATTGTTTCTTTTTCGTATTTATTAGTGTATATTGTGTTTATTTTTGTTAGTAGATATGTTAAAAACCTTCACTTTACATGCTTTAAGTATGTTTTTTTCTCTTATTCCATTATTAATAGATACCATAGCTATTTAGCAAAGTAATAAGCCGTCACCCGTTCATCACCCGTTCCTTAACATCAGTTGCCCTTATCATATCAGTATAGAATCGCAAGACTATATATTATCACGGTCTTAGCAAACATGTATTAGGAAAGGTGAAAAAGTATAAAGATAATATGACGTCAACTGTACACTTAAAAGGCCATATTCACTTATTCCCTTAACAGCATTTCTCCTCCTGTCACTTAAACTGTCCAAAGACTCCTAACTGTCCATTACTCTCATAGAATAGAGCACTAACAAAAGCCTAGTTATAACTAATTCTGCTTGTCTCACGTACGTAATTAAGCGTTCTTGGTTAATAATGAACGTGAATACCGGCGATACGTCACGGCTGTGACGTCACGACGTCGCCCATTATGCAGTTATGATCATCCCTGACTTACATACAAAGTGGATCAGAATGTAGATAGGTAGGTGTACTAAGTAGTAGTGACACGAAAAGGTAGTTCGGAATAGTTCTAGTAAAGTGGCGCTTTGGTGATTGGGTGATTGGACAGTTGGGCGTTTTCATTAGTGAACGAGTGTCATACATGCGGCATGCCTTTAAAAAAGTATAGATTTTAATTATGGTATCGTGATTTATTTATTCAGATTCAATTAATAATTATCTGATTTTCTATATGCCTAGAAAATATATAAGTTCATCTATATGCTTCTTAATATCACGAAAATTACGTAAATAGTTTTTACACGATAATTTTAAATTATATTGCATTATACACGTAATAATCTCGGTCAAAATTAGGCGCCGTTCACGCAGGCGTTTTTAACGTTTTTTAAACCTAACTTAACCGAAATTCATTCAAAGCGTCCAATCATATTCTCTAGACCTTTTCATCTTCAATTTTAACAATTACAAACAATTAAGGGCCCGTTCAACAAACATTCGAGTTCATCCATTAGCGTCCCATAATTGGTGCAAAAGAACTCCTGACTTGACCTCACGTAGTTATCACCTTAATTATTCCTCCCTCTTTGATCCGCCGACTTCCTTTGAAGAATAACAAAAAAAGATCTTTTGTTTCGCCCCAATTATAATAATTCACTTCATTTGTTCGATGACAGTTTACGGTCAAAGAAAATGGATTAAAATGAAGACTGGAAAGTAATTGTCATTTTATGTCTCGTTAGATGGAAATGCGTCATTAGTTTGGAATTGGATGAAATTTCATTTTTCAGGTGAATTATTTTTTATCATTTTATCTGGGTTGACATGATCCGTGCTTGAATAAAATCGTACCGTGTAAACGTTTGATCCGAGCGCACGAGACGTGGGTGCTGGGCTACGAATCAGACCATCAGTCTTACATTCGATACAATGTTACTACTTAGTTTTGGCCTAATTAACCGTGGTGTTATTTATTAATATAAATAAAGAAAGCTAAATTAAATAAATCTATTATTGCAATTCAGTACGAAGATTGTGATTACCTTTGCGTAATTGCATAGACAAATTGGTGATCTTATATTCGAACCTACTGAAATAAAGTACAGTATTTATATTGTATCAGCAATTATATTGTACAAACATATTTTCGAAAAATAATGAATATTCCACCGATATCAAGTTATTAAAATAAAAATGTCGACATTCCTCACTTATTTAAATGTAATTAACAATATAAACAATATCGGAAACTTTATGAATAATAAAATTATTTTATCGCGATCGCTTTCAGCAAACATTTAATTTGACCGAACGCGGTTTGTTGGCCGCAGAATTGAGATGACCAAATGTACCGATCCATTTCATAATACAGTTCGATAGTTCGTTATTTTTAATACAACATTAAGGCAAAATCATACTGGTATACGCCCGTACTCAGAGTCGTCAAATGCTACCTTAGTAGAGATTTAATGAGTGATTTTGATATTTAATGTATGAAAAATTACGTTAAATGGTTTCGTACGATTCAATAAAAGTCTCTGAGTGCGAGAGTTAGTGCATTATTTTCTTAATATACAATTATTATTGCGGTTTGGAAATTTAAAAACAATCTCCAGATTCAACTTGCAAGATATCCAAAAACTCACATTTAGAAGTCCCTGTAGAATAACGAACGTGATATAACAGACTGATTGGTGGAATATTTAAAATTTGAGTATTCCGCCAATGTGTCACCAATCAACAATCACCAATCAAGTCGCCTTCTGTCACGTTCATAACAAACAGTTTTGTCAAAAATGTATGAAATATTACTTCTTAATTCGAGGGAAGTTTGAAAATTCGAGGGTAACAAACGATTAGAAGCAATCACTTACGAAATTAAGTTGAAAATTCAATAAAGTTTTCCTAAACAGTGTAATGAAAACAAATTAGCTTAGACAAATGGGCGTTATCAATTAATGAAAGTGCCTTCAACATAAATTAATATTTGTTCATCGACCATTACTGAAATTAAATGCACGACAGATTTATTGGGAAAGGTGTTTTCTATTACATTGTAAAGTTTATTTATTTAGAGTGTCATAATTGATAATTTATGTTCCACCGTTCAGCCTTGCTTTTGTTAAGATTGGCGTGCGATGCAATTATAAAATTAATTTTCTCTATTAAAAGGACTTAACAGGTTTTTTTTCTATTTTTATATGAACAAACAGGACTAATTCACACACGGTTATAAACGACCAAACGCATAAACATAATATTGATGTGAAAGATCTAGTAGGGAATCCATCCATACATTAACCTCTACGTATCTACTCAGTGCGTCAGTCCAGTAGTGAAAGCGTAACAAACAGAGTTAGTTACTTTCGCAAGTATAATACTCGTATACTATATAGCAGCGCCCCACGGTTTTACCCGCGTTGTGCCCGTTCCCATGGGAATTTTGGGATGAAAAATAGCCTATAACCTTCCCGTTGAACGTGGCTATCTATTACAAAAATAATTATTCAAATCGGACTGGTAATTCCCGAGATTAGCTCGAACATA
Organism: Cyclophora punctaria; assembly: GCA_951394245.1. Classification (NCBI taxonomy): domain Eukaryota; kingdom Metazoa; phylum Arthropoda; class Insecta; order Lepidoptera; family Geometridae; genus Cyclophora; species Cyclophora punctaria. Next base: position 2,617,291 of record OX596182.1, read on the forward strand.
CAAACAAACAAACTTACAAAATTTACCTCTTTATAATATTAGTATAGAAGTACACAAAACAAGCTGTGATAAGCTGTGATATGAATTCATTTACCATCACTGCATAAAAAAGCAATTCATTATTCGTAACTACAATTGAAAGCGCTATAATCAGAGCTACAAACAAATTGAAACGCTTCGGTGTGAATAATTGATATACAGATGTTATTGTTCGGTTTAATCCTTTGCACTGCGATTGAAGGCAATGCGTTTGTCATGTATATTTAAAAGGTAGCGCGATATAGGTGGTATCAATTGGAATCAATTGCCAGTGCCATCTGCATTGCGATGCGATAAATCTGCGAGCCGCTGCAATCACAGTTTCCTGACGGGTGTGTAGTTTAATCAGTAGGATTGTGTGATAAAGAAGTGACGGTTCTGTTGTTGTAAAGATGGTTATAGCTCCAGTTCACTACTGCAAATTATACACAATTAGCAGTACCACACGGTTTTACCCGCGTTCTGCTAGTTCTCATGGAAATTTTGGGATGAAATAGTTTATTAACTTTCCGTTGAATGTGGCTATCAATTACAAAACTCATTATTCATGTCGGATTGGTGGCTTCTGAGAAAAGTACGTTCAAACAAACAAATAAACAAAAATATTCAGTTGTTATATTAGTATTGATAGATAGAAGATATAGATATAGATAGATATATTATGCGTTCTCGCAGCGATCGTTAGCTTGATGATTTTTCGGACACGTGTCAAAATAATTTCTGTGTAGTTTTTGACACAATATTAGTGACGATGATAGATATCAAACGAGAAACAATCATCAGGGTATAATTTACGTTCGTTGAAAAGCATAAGCAGATACTTAAAAAGTATTTGAATTTCATAAAATTGATTTGTCAATGAAAAACCCGTAGGTATATCTGTCTTCTATTTCGTATTTAATAGTTCCTGTAGAGTAGAAACATTGCACAACCCACTGAACAAAAACAAACAAAGACACAGTCTGTACTTTGAATCTCTATATTACATACCTCTGTGGCTTTCACTCTGTAGTTAACCTACTGTATGGGACTGCACTATGGCTTTGTATGATATATTGTGATCCGTGAGATAGCACCGCGGCAGATAGCACGCCCGGGTTCGATAGCAGTGATCAACATGCGATTACTATTCGCTATCCACTGAATATCTCCCCACCCTTTAATTATTTCTATGGTCAGTTCGCCGTAGCACTAAAATGTTTGAATCTGTTAGGTGCGGTGGAACTATCTATCCGAGTTACGTTTCAGTGGTTCTAATTAAATTCTATTCAATAGTTAGTCCTGGTCAAAAGCTTACTGACCGCGGTACTCAGACGTCAAATGCTTCCTCAGTAGAGATTTTAATGAGTGATTTTGACAAGTAATGTATGAAAAGTTACGTCAATTAGTTAGTTATTGGTTTAATGGTCGTCTCTGAGTATGAAATGACGTCCCTGAGTTAGATATGTTCTAGTTAATTACTATTGAATAAACTTTGTTGTCTATTTTCTCGTATTCATCGACAAGAGCATAGAGCATAGCTCTTAATTTAAAGAGAGATAACAATACCTGATTTCTCATTTCATTAGAATTACATTAGAACAGAAATTAAATTACAAAGTGCAACATAATAGAAAGCCTTTAAGGCACGTTCTAGTTTACCTCAACTAAGGTCGGTACACACAAGAGAATAATGAAACATCTACAGAAGCGTTTATCATAATACCAGTATTTAACGGTGTGTAATAGTGCGGGGGCGGGCAGAGGGCGGGCAAAAGCGGGGCAAGTGTGGGGCAGGCGGTGCAACTTTTTGAATACATTCACCGTTCGCGCAATTACTGAGTTTTATGCACTCTGGGTAACCCGTTCCCCGGCTTTGTTAGGGCCGGGACGTAACGGGTAGTGCTTGTTACAAATTGTTCCCCATTTCACCGTTTTTGAGGTCGTATCATTGTACGGGTTATCACACAAAGTGATGTTGAATACTTTTGGCCGGTGTTCGGCGTGTGTTTTAATCTGGACTCTTGTTCTAGTAGTTTGAATTGATGTGGTGATATGAATTGTTAATTATGATTGCGTTTTTGGGAGTTATGTTCTTGTATACAGCATTATATATATCTTGATAATGTAATAATAAAATATTAAACCCAACTCGGTGTAACGCTTTTCATCCTAACTAGGGCACTGCATACGCAAGTACGCACGCCGCCACAATTTTATGGTATAGAATAAAACCGCGAACATCAAGCTTGTACCCAGCCGGTATAGTTTGATAATTTAATTACTTTGTACACTACAAAGTAATTACGCAACTAAATATTTGGATATAGATTTTGAACTTGAGTGGTTTTAGACAGATTACTCGTCAGTTAATGGTTACTGGCCCATCAAAAGAGTGGTTGAGATACGCGTTGCTTAACAATCGCGAGCAGTTAACAACGCTTAGTCGAATTAAAAAAATCGTTTAAGCGTAAAGCTTGTTATTGAAAGCGCTTATGCGAGTGTGTACTTTCGTCATTTACCTCACGTACAATTCGTATGAAAATTATAGACTTGCTTAATACAGCGCTTATAGTGTACGCGGGTCGCTTAATATGCGCTTTTGAAAGCTCAAACTTCATATAAGTATTATATATAAAAATAAGCAGAACAATTTGTTTATATACACGCTCTTACCCCTTTTACGAGTATACCAAAATTCTTATGGGAACTAGTAAAGCGTTTATTTAATTATTAGATAGTAAAAGTAGTAATCAAACATGATGAATAAAAGCGAGTTTTAATGGCATGTAAGGTAATAGGTCACGGTAGGTCACAGTAGGTCACAGGAGGGCGGTGTGAGGTCACAGAGGTTTATTAATGTATCCTGCCGTTAATATTTGATATCAGGAAGGTTGGAAGCCAGCTTTACAGCAAGAGACGACTAGAGAATTTCAGAGGGGGCACCCCTGGTATAAGGTAAGCAATAGCGACAACGACTTGCAATTTTCAAGAGTCAATTTTTTAATGTTATCTAATAGGAAATACTAGTTTGCCGTAGTTATAGCTACGACCTAGCTCTCCCAGGCATCTCCTACAGGAACGCGGGCAATACCGCGAGGCTCTGCTAGTGTGTCAATAGATAAACAACTTGCCTTGCGGGTAACCTCGCAAGGCAAGTATAAGCGATTCGGTCTTGTTCCTGATTCACAAAGTCAAATTGATCCTAATTTGATATTAGATTTATGTACCTACTAAATTTAATTTAATTGATAAAATTAAACGCCTCGGTGGTTTAGTTGTATGTGCGCTCGCCTACCAAGACTGAGGTCCCGGGTTCAATTCCCGGGTCGAGCGAAAACATGTTTCCTTTTCAAATATGGCTCGAGTTTGAGATCACCAACCCGCATTTAGCAAGCGTGGTGATTATGCCTAATCCTCCTCACTGTACTGATAACTTCAGTGATATGAGAGGCCTTTGCCCAGCAATGGGACATTACTGGCTAATACTTACTTCCTTACTTTAAATTAAATTAAAATCTTGGAGTGTATTTTTAAACAGTTAACATAAACTCAACATCTTTCATATACATTAACGAAAGCTTTCATAATTTTAATGACCAAAAATTTTCCTTCCAGTTCTTGATTTAATTAACTTCTAAAAGAAACTTCAGTAAGAAACTCGCATTCGTCAAATTCGTAGGAAGATTAAAATTAGTTAGCGAATTCACTTTCGAAACATGACATTATTACTTCAATTTATTTAAAACTGGAACGCCTCGGTGGTCTAGTGGTATTCACTCGCTTTGCAAGATTGAGGTCTCGGGTTCAATTCCCAGGTCGAGCAAAAATATACATGAATCCTACTTTTCAAGCATGGATACAAACCCGCATAAGACTAACATAGTCCAATTTGAATCGTTCTTTATGATTTAGATAGTTAAATTCAAGGAAAATTTACAATCTACTTACAAGGCCGTATGTGACCATGTTGGCTCAAAACTTTAAGTAAATTGAATTTGAGGAGGATTTGCTATTAAGCCAAATCACCTATACCTATATATTTTATGGCAGACCACCCCACGTTTGACTGCTTCGATCAACAATTCATAACTAGATATCGGGTCACGTACAAATTCAAAGCTAAATTCTGTCCGCCTGGATGACGTGTGACAGCTTATTTCGTTTACTACCGAACTGAAACAAAAGTTTTATAACATTTCAAAGTTCAACCTAATTACAACCATGACACCTAGCAATAAAGTAGTAAATCTTATGAATAAATAAGAGCTCACTTTTCAAATGAGGCCTTATTCACCGAGACGTATTTTTTGTGCCGACCCGACATCTAGTTGTGTATTGTTGATCGAAGCTTGACTGTGTTAATAATGGGAAATGAAAAAGTTGTAGCTATACATATGATAATCTTTATGTACAGTTGGCAAATAAAAAAGCTAGACATTGAGTTCTTTGTCAAATAAAAAATCCGTAACTAAATCCTCATTGATTTGCTTATTATGTACTAGCAGCGCCCCTCGGTTTTACCCGCATTGTGCCTGCTCCTATGGTAATTTCGGCATGAAAAATAGCCTATAACCTTCCCGTTGAATGTGGCTATCTATTACAAAAAGAGTTATTCAAATCGGACTGATAATTTCCGAGATTAGCTCGAACGTACAAACAAACAAACAAACAAACTTAAAAATTTTACCTCTTTATAATATTAGTATAGATGTAGTACATAGAGAAGTTTGAATAAAACAAGGGTTAATTGGCCCATTTTCCTTATTTATAATTTGACAAAGTACTTTTTTTCATTTGCCAACTGTACCAGTCATCAACATTATAAGGCATCACCGCACACGGAACACAGTCGGTAGAGAATTAAAAAACTCCCGCAAAGTGCTCGCTTTTTGAAGATAAATTCTGAATTTATATAAGGCTCTACGCACACTTACTTAACATGTAGTATTTACAAAATTAAATATTGTACTACAAGATGTTTAACGCGTTTTTTCACCCATGACACCAATAGATGGCGCCAGTGAGGCTGACATTTTGTAGATAGTGCTTACATTATTTTCAGATGTGTATGGCTTTGCATTTCTAGTTAATTGGATTAAATTTTGATGAACGCGCTTATCTCAGCAACTACCCATCCTATTTTAATAATTCGTTTCAAGTCGGATATTTGCTATTTTCCTATCCCAAAATTTCCACAAGAACAAGCTCAACATAAGCCAATCCATATGGTACATAGTACTACTAGTAATGTTCATTCCACAGTATCCATTCTCAACGTAATAAACTAAAATAAAGCATTACCCTATAATGTCCCAATGGGCAAAGGCCTCAAAGATATCAGTACAGTTAGAAAGATTAGTCGTAAACGTCGACATAAAGAGTATTATATTTCCAGAACCAAACTTTAGCACGTGATACTCAAGTGAGCGATGTTCCCTACCGTTATTCAAGAGTCTACTGGATGCAGGAAGTTTGTACTCCAGATCAAAGTCTTTTGTCTTCGGATTAACAAGTCGCTGGACAAATTATTTTGGTCGAGACGAGGCTCTTTTACAAGGTTAGGTTGTACGTTGACGCTTCCAATTATGTCATGGGCTGGTACATTAATTTATCTCACGATTAAGCCAGTCTTGTAGCTAAGTATAGTATAGCTATATAGCTCTGTTGGCTGTGTTGCACGTGTGGTGGGTTTACCTTGTTTGTCTCCTCCATTTACTGTCGCACTCAGAGACGTTCATTAAGTGATACTTTAATAATTTTTCATACATTACATGTCAAAATCACTCATTAAATCTATCTTCTAAGGAAGCATTTAACGTATGTACCTATAGTTTCCTAATATATTTAAGCTGAAGAGTTTTTTTAAATAGTTTCTTTGAACACTTTTGACTTTGGGATAATTTGTAAAATGTACCTAGTCACATTTAAGATAAAGTTTTTAGTAAGTAAGTAAGATGATGTGATGCCCCACTGCTAGGCAAAGGCCTCTCTTCTCACTGAAGGTACCAGTACAGTGAGGTGAATTTTGTAAAAAAAGAAACAGTTATTATTCAAAAGAGGCTCTTTTGAACGTATCGTACATATTATTCTGAAATTCCCGTGGCAACGCGGATAAAACCGACATATATGCGACTTTTTAATGCATAAAACGTAGCGCAATATATTAAGATATATTATAGCTACGTAGATATGTGTAACGAGCTTAATCAGTCCCAATTCCCTTTGAGGGTATCGTTTGCTTTGGTTTGTTATTTGAGGTGTTCTGGTAAAGGTTTCTTTGAAAACCTTTACCAGTAAAACCAAATTATCTATTCACGTTTTCATTGAAATAAATTCCTGTTTTGTTATTTGATCAATTACTTAGTAAATTGATGTTTAAAATTGGTTATGTAAAAGAAGTTATTACCTAGATACAAAAAATCCTTTTAAGATGTAAATACGGATAATTTCGAATAATGAATTTGAAAAACAAATTATCCTGAAAATTCGACCATAATTGACGGATTTGTGCCCAAATATAGTCAGTCACAGTTGTCACAGTAGCACGTGTGGCATAGTTAAGGTAGTGTTGATAAGCATAGTGATAAACCATTTGATTTAATGTCAAAACTGCAAAATTATGTTTGAAGATCAATATCTTAATCACTATAATCTGAAATTCCTTATCAGAGGACTTTGGGCGCACTTTGGGCGGACTTCGGGCGACACCAAGGTTGTCCACTAACCTACTCCAAATTAATAAATCTATACTAATATTATAAAGCTGAAGAATTTGTTTTGTTTGTTTGTTTGTTTAAACGCGCTAATCTCAGAGACTACTGAACCGATTTGAATAATTCTTTCACTGTTAGATAGTCTATTTATCGAGGAAGGCTATAGGCTACATTTTATCCCGAAATTCCCACGGGAACGGGCACAACGCGGGTAAAACCGCGGGGCGCTGCTAGTGAACCATAAGGAACGTTCTACGTAGATAACTTTCAAATACCTAAGCTAATCTCTACACATTTGAACAACTTCAAAAACTCCCAACTTAGCTTTGTAAAACTACACCAAAGATATCAAAGCAAGATTTGTAATAAGAATTTCATTAAGTGTAATAAGTGAGCTTGAGGCACGCTTAAATAGGGATAGTCCAAATAAGAGGATCCTTAGCTACTCGCGGTTATCTAAGGGCCGCTACAGACAAGGCAAGATTACTTTACAAATTAAAATGAAGACAACCGAGCTACTGTTATCCTTATTGAGGCTGTGTTTGATTTAAAAGGATTTTCCTTTGCTTTGTTCGGAAGAAATATTGTGCAGTATTTTGTGTGTTTTGATGTTATGTGATTTTAGTGGTTTTGTGGTCTTCGCTGAAAAGGGGCTGATAATGTTTTGGCAATATCATAACCACATCAGTTGTCTATCTATAATCTAATGTAAATACGATAATCAATGACTGAAGTAAATTGAAAGAAGTTTTCAAAATTGTCGGCTCTCAGCTTGTAAATACACGTAATTTAGACAACAACAAAACGACCGAATTCAGAACCTCCTCCTTCTGAGTTCGGTCGGTTAAAAGCGGCGCCGAACGGCTCACAAAATGCTCTTTCCAATAAACAAGTGAACATCATGTGATCTCCATAATTCTGTTTACTTGACTGTAAAAACCAAACTCACAGAACTCGATACTACACTTCCATACATCGCTAGTTGCGGTCGCTCAGTTCCGTAGCGCCTACAATCACCAAACTTTGTCAATTATCCCAGTCAAATATTGACCCAAACGTAATCTATTCATCGCTCTTTCGCATTTTACTTGTCTAAAACTCAACCGCCGGTTTTTGTCCGATTTACATTTGTCGAGAGTTTGGATTAGCCATTTGAAGTGAGCAACTTTGAATTGTTTTGAATAGGCCCGGCAAAGTAAATGAATGGAGTTTACCTATTTTTAGATTGTTGAATACAATTAATGTGGATTAGCAATTTAGATGTGTATTTAAGTTGTGATTGTTGAAGTGTTTATTAATAAAAGCTTTTGCAATTTTGTACTGTTCTTCTTAAGTCGTGTTGTCTTCTGGCTCTAGACAATAGGTTAAAATTTTAAGGAAATATTTCAATACTATGTGATAATGCTAGCGATTGGCAGAGGTAGCTGGTACAGAGTTTCTAAACCATCCGTCAAATCGGTACCGATAAGCGCCACACGTTGCTGATCGCTCATCGGGGCCCGCAAGCACTGGCAACAGTTCCGGCTGCAGGGTAACTTTCTTTCCTTTTTGTGAGTCACGTAAAGTTCCCTTTCTACTTCTTCAAATCACCACGAGTTTTTTCTGCCTGTCAAAAAGTTATAATTGTTACAGACTAGGTACCTAATAATAAACCATCTACCAACCTTACTATCTTACCCTCACTCACACACGTATATCCCAAAAGGAGGACATGGGACAAATGCTCCCACGTGACAAGAGTATATATCACAAAATTACTTGTTTGGGATCATACCCCGAATGTATAATTAGGGTTGCGTCGAAGTACTTAATTATTAATTGTGCAGGAACATTAAAAGCGATATATTCTCTCTGGTAGCTAAAGCGGGGGTACCAAAAGCTCGCGTTTACATTGATGAGTTTCGGATGATAAAATGTCCTTGCGTACCTATATAATTCTACTTTTTTTACGAGAACATGTTTAGATTCAAACCATCGTGACTGTTATCTATAGACTACTTCTTCCATTGAAGAACAGGGTTCAGTGATAGGATAACAATAGAATGAAATCAATTAACCTTTTTCCTCTTCAGAAGGAATCTCCTTCGTTTGGATAATCGAGTGAAATGTCGATTACGTGTGAAAAAAGTTATTGATCTAGTTAGTTATGATAAGAAGGGGTTAAAATTTGCTCGTCGGAATGAAGAATAACGTTGCATGATCTGTATATGTCATTTCATAAAAAAGACGTGTGGCACTCGGGGACTGCCGCGGTAAAGCTATTGCATTTATATTGGCGAGTTGGCGCAATCGACAATCGCCAACTCGCCAGCTCGCCAGCTCGCCAGCTCGCCAGCTCGCCAGATCGCCAGCTCGCCAGCTCACAAACTCGCCAGTTCGCCAGATCGCCAACTCGCCAGCTCGCCAGCTCACAAACTCGCCAGCTCGCCAACTCGCCAGCTCGTCAACTCCCCCTCTCTCACCCCCTCTCTCACCCCCTCTCTCACCCCCCTCTCTCACCCCCTCTCTCACCCCCCTCTCTCACCCCCCTCTCTCACCCCCCTCTCTCACCCCCTCTCTCACCCCCCTCTCTCACCATCTCTCACCCCCCTCTCTCAACCCATCTCTCACCACCCTCTCTCACCCCCCTCTCTCACCACCCTCTCTCACCCCCCTCTCTCACCACCCTCTCTCACCACCCTCTCTCACCACCCTCTCTCACCCCCCTCTCTCACCACCCTCTCTCACCCCCCTCTCTCACCACCCTCTCTCACCACCCTCTTTCACCCCCCTCTCTCACCACCCTCTCTCACCCCCTCTCTCACCCCTCTCTCTCACCCCCATCTCTCACCTCCTCTCTCACCACCCTCTCTCACCCCCCTCTCTCACCACCCTCTCTCACCACCGTCTCTCACCACCCTCTCTCACCACCCTCTCTCACCACCCTCTCTCACCACCCTCTCTCACCACCCTCTCTCACCACCCTCTCTCACCCCCCTATCTCACCACCCTCTCTCACCACCCTCTCTCACCACCCTCTCTCACCGCCCTCTCTCACCACCCTCTCTCACCACCCTCTCTCACCACCCTCTCTCACCCCCTCTCTCACCACCCTCTCTCACCACCCTCTCTCACCACCCTCTCTCACCACCCTCACTCACCCCCTCTCTCACCCCCTCTCTCACCACCCTCTCTCACCACCCTCTCTCACCACCCTCTCTCACCCCCCTCTCTCACCACCCTCTCTCACCACCCTCTCTCACCACCCTCTCTCACCACCCTCTCTCAAGCCCTCTCTCTCACCCCCTCTCTCACCACCCTCTCTCACCACCCTCACTCACCCCCTCTCTCACCCCCTCTCTCACCACCCTCTCTCACCCCCTCTCTCACCACCCTCTCTCACCACCCTCTCTCACCACCCTCTCTCACCACCCTCTCTCACCACCCTCTCTCACCACCCTCTCTCACCACCCTCTCGCACCACCCTCTCTCACCACCCTCTCTCACCACCCTCTCTCACCCCCTCTCTCACCCCCTCTCTCACCCCCTCTCACCACCCTCTCTCACCACCCTCTCTCACCGCCCTCTCTCACCACCCTCACTCACCCCCTCTCTCACCCCCTCTCTCACCACCCTCTCTCACCACCCTCTCTCACCACCCTCTCTCACCACACTCTCTCACCACCCTCTCTCACCACCCTCTCTCACCACCCTCTCTCACCACCCTCTCTCACCACCCTCTCTCACCACCCTCACTCACCCCCTCTCTCACCCCCTCTCGCTTACCACCCTCTCTCACCCCCCTCTCTCACCCCCTCTCTCACCCCCTGTCTCACCCCCTCTCTCACCCCCTCACTCACCCCCTCTCTCACCCCCTCTCGCTCACCACCCTCTCTCACCACCCTCTCTCACCCCCCTCTCTCACCCCCCTCTCTCACCACCCACTCTTACCACCCTCTCTCACAACCCTCTCTCACCACCCTCTCTCACCACCCTCTCTCACCCCCTCTCTCAACCCCTCTCTCTCACCCCCTCTCTCACCCCCATCTCTCACCCCCAACGCACAATCGCACACAACGCCGTGTCGAAGACTGCCGAACTGAAACGACGTTAGACGATGCACGGCCTTCAAGCCACACCTCCTTCCCGTCGGATCGGGTAAGCGTGAGGTTTTTTTTCGTTACGGTATTTTTGGATTTGGTCCCCGCGCTCAAGGCCCGCGATAGAAGCTATGCAATAGCTTAAAAATTAACATCTACTAAAATTGAAGATTGAACATTTTAAAGTTCTTGTGGACAGAACAAATTACTAACCTTATTATTAAAACGGAAATTTAAGATTTATCTTTACAAATGAAAAGCCCTAGGGCCAGTCTAGTAATTCTGAATCCAGGCTAGCCTATTATGACGACGGCTGTAAACTTCAAATGAAACAAAACACGCCTTCAGGGCAGAACAATAAAACACTTCAAAAGTCTTATATTTTTTAGCTGTATAAGCTCTTTATTCGTCATAATAACTCAGTAGGGATTAGGCCTTAAAGAATTACGTTGCCGCTGGTGGCAACTAAACGTTACTTCTTTATTTTTTGTAAGAGATCGTTGGTAACGAGGTTTCAGCGACGCTTTCTGTGCGGCTGTGAGTTTGATTCCAGAGCAGAGTCTCAGTCTGTAGCGGGCTAGGTATAATATTATAACTACCAGATTAATACTTTAAACATTGACACGTATAAACTTTTTAAACTCACACGATTTGCACTCATTATACTAAATGAAACGGGTCTGTATCGCGTTAGATAATTAAACGTATTTACTAAAATACGTACCCGACGTTTCGAGCGGATTACACCGCTCGTGGTCACGGGAGAACTGGCTGGAGAGGCGAATATTCACTGCACAATATTGTTTTTTCCAATTACCCGCACAAACTACCCGCACTTAATGTTTATCATCAAAATTATTAGTCATTAAGTTGGCGACACACCACGCTCACTACATCCGAATTTTCGGTCAATTTTTTGTGTTACCTACGACCATTAATTACCGGATTCCACATAGACGAGAGCTTAAAACCACTTTCCCGGTTGAAATTCAAGTGTTTTTTGATTTCCACCGCTTCACGAACAATCCTGGAGTAGTAATGTCGTTCCGTGGAAAGGATTTTCGGCGCATGCAACTCAATCCAATGGTTTGGTCCTGATGATAATAAATGGTCGGCAATCGCGGACTTTTCGACCTGGCGGTTTAGTAAATACGTTTAATTATCTAACGCGATACAGACCCGTTTCATTTAGTATATTGACACGTATGTCAACGTAAAATATTCCATATGGAAAGTATTAGTTTTAAAAATATGCATTGCGATCTATATCTTCTTCAGAAATTGAATAAATTTAAGCTATTTCGTATTATTTCACGTCACAACCTAACCCCTCACTCACTTAACCTATTAGCACAGTAACATCCAATCCTATTCAATTAACGAGCCAACTTTCCATCACGTAATTAAACTCAAACTGTACACTCTTTACAAACAAAATTAAAACTAAGCACTTACTCCATGAGACTTGAAAAATCAAACATCCAATTTGTCAAGTTTTAAATATTCAAGTTTGAGTTTTAAAATGAAGTTACTCAAAAGGATTTTGAGACAACTTGAATTACTTCGTGTAACTGCAGAGTTAATTTTAATTACTGTTCTTAGTTGCTTGATGGAAGCATAGATGGGAGGATGAAGATGAGAAAAGAGAATAGAGTTATGGACCAGCTGCCCAAGCATACGAGTGAAGACAAAAGTTTTCTCTCCATTTTATCTCTAATTTTTAGACACATTTCTTTCTATATCTACATGCAACGTATAGAATCTAATTTTTACTCTCAAAGTGAAGACTAAATGCGAGTGATTTTATTATCAGCTGTCGGAATTTTCTGAATCAATATATTCAGAAAATTCCGACAGATAATATGTGTCAATATGACACTGTCATAAAATATCCAGCCAATCATAACAGAGTAAGTAGAACTTAAAGAGACATAAACTCTCGGAAAGAGAGGTTTGTTTTCACTTGTATGCTTGCTCCGCAGGAAGTATAGCTGAGTTAAGTTTCATTAAAATATAGTGAGTTACAAGAACCTTCAGTCAACCTAACTGTCGAGCGCACGTACCACTAGACCACCGATGCATCCTACTTTTCAAGTACCTAACAAAAGATTTATACTAATATCTATCATAAATTAATGCTCGTTAACCGGTATTCAAACTGAGAATACTTGCAAAGTAAATAGACTAATGGGTATAAAATCTGATTATTTAATAACGGTTAACTATTTGATGCCCGTGGGTTTGCGCGTGAACTTGTTACGACGAAGCCTTTGTCCGTTCTTCATCAATATTCATTCGGAGTTAGAACGTTTGAACAGTTTAGGAAGGAAGCAAAATTTTGGGACGGACAAACACTACCGATTTTGATATGTATGTACGTATCACGAGATAATACTATACGCTATTTGTTTATCATATAATTAGTAAATTTTGATCTGTCGACTGATTGTAAACAGCTACAAACCCATTTTTTTTTTTCATTTCATTTACTTATAATATCCAGACATTTAACTAGATTGAGAGGATGGGAAAATTATTCCCTGTGCCAGATTAAGGGGTATACTATAATGGAAAAATGATGGGATAACGTAACCTTAAAAATACCGGAGCAACCGTGAGAGCCTGTAAAATTATAATTTATTATACAACGTTTTATTTAAATTAGAGCTATAAAAGAAAAAAATGGATATTGTGAGCAATTTCTATTTTACGTAATAAAATATGTTTTACGGCCCGTGCTTTTGACTTTGAGCACTTTCAGTTTGAACAGTGTGTAGGCGTCAACATGTATAATGGACGAAATGAAAAGAGTTTTGTAAAATGTGTGGGTTTTGGTTATTTAACCCTGCATAGTATTGTGTGGGTAGAAAACTTTTAGGTGGTATAAAACTTCGATGCTAGGATTGGCCAGTTTACTCGTTCACTTATATTTACGTCAGACTTGCCGAGCTATATGTAGGCTGAGGCAAGTTAGGGCGGATTGCACACGAGCTTTATTACTATTACTGTTACTAGCTACTCTGACACCAGGATTAGTCAGGTTGACCATCCACTCGATGAAGAAGAAGACTAGCTACTAGCATCCCATTGTTGGGTAAAGGCCTCCCCCCATTTCCGCCACTTTTCTCGATCCGAAGCCACCAGTTGCCAGTCCCTCTTGTAGGTGTCCAGTTTTATTAAGAGCCTAAATAATATGTTGTTATAAAAACAAATGACGATCGATTATAATAGTCTTCTATTTAGTGCAACATAAAGCACGTTTTTGAATGAACAGCTTTTGTTTCTCAAACATGTTTAGGCATTTAACAGAATTGACACTTAAGTAATTGACGTAATTTTTCATACATTACATGATAAATCTATACTAAGGAAGCATTTGACTGTGTCGCTGAGTACGTGAATTAAATAATTCTACATCGTTGCGGAGCTGGCGAGTTTAATAGAATACTCGTAGCCTGTGCTCGCAGCTTATAAACACGCCCACACCCTACAAATATTTTAGGGACAAACCTCCTAAAGAAATTGGACCGCAACCACTTTTTAAAAGTGCTAATTTACATAACTAACTCCATCCATTTCACTTTGAATTCTTTATTTAAATATCGAACCAAAGATAAAAAGGAAACATTTCTCTCTGGAATACATCTACGTACGGACCACAATCAAAAGCGAGTCGATATGTAAATCGGCTCACACCCAAAAGTCCCAAAGATACGAGGGGACCCACAGGTACCGGAGCTCACATGTGTGCGCTCTGAGTGTGCGATGTCGTAAGTGGGTTTTATCATGTTTTGGAAATCATGTGGTTTTCAAATTGTACCTCTTGTAGAAGACCATCACTAATACGCATACTGTTAAAATAAAATAAAATAAAATTTATTGTCACACAAAAAAAAATAGGAAAAATACTTTCACGGTTTACTTAAAGCTAAAAAATAGTGTAGCATAGCAATGGGAGGCGTCTCAGCTAATGTTCTACCTGGACCAAGGCTTCAGTAGAACGCTGGTTTTCAGAAACCCTACTCTTATTGGATAGACTCTCTCATTAAAAGATGACGTACATATAATATAATAACTGTTATGTCAGATATCCTCCAATACTATTCCCTCTTATATAATATCTATAACATAAATCGTGATAGTAACTACTTACTATAGTAGTAACTTAACTAGACCATTTTGAATCATCATATTTGTTTTTTTATATCAGACGCAAATAACAGAATAATATAACAAACCAGAAACTCCGCTGCGGGTGAAATCTCAAGGAACAGCAAGATTCAAACAGCAAGATCCAACATAATAGATATAATTTCCGTCTGCTTCTATTAAAAGTAGTATAGTCTATTACTAGGAATAATACAGATGACACTTTTCAACCTAGACTTATTTAGTGGATTGAAAAACTTCGGATTGTACTGGCTCACTACGCTACCACAAATCTATCAAAAGTGCACTTACATCACTTTACCTCATGCATAGTGACCGCCACTTTTCCCAAAGCGATAGTTAGCGATGAACAACGCGCCATTTGTCAAGACAAGTTTAAATAGCCCAGATTATAGTGATAAGCTTGTCCTACAAGACCCTCTATGAAGGTGTCAGGTTGGTCATTAAGGGAATTTAGTTAGGGTAAGGACCATTGTCATGGATTGAGTATTCGTAGCTTTTACCTGTAGAAGTAATCCCGTCGATGTTGATGTACACTTTTTCATCTTATTACAACGGTATAATGTGAAAATGTGTAAACATTTATATCGTTGACTGTACCTATATTATGTATAACTGAATGCGTGAATGATTTTCAATGAATGAACACGATTCTGGTAAATTGAACTATTGAAGTAATGAACGAAAAAAACATTTAAATAATTCTATTTAAAAATTAAATAAAAGCCAGCTTTCTAGACTTTTAAAAACCTTTTCTAATACAAATAAGGGTTAATGGCACATTAACATTCAGATCTAAAGGCAAGATTGCATAAAGTGTTGGGAAAAAATACAAAGAATTGCTATTTTACCAACATTTACCCGGAACCCGACCGATATAAGGACATCCGGGTTTTCCCGGATTTTTCATTCCGTTCTTAAAAATGTGAATTCATAAGTACACTTACATATTTATACGTTTGCGGTACAATAACATTCATTTTGGAAAGCGCTTTAGAATATTATGGAATATATTTTATTTGGTATAAAGATCGTAAGACTCAAAGAAAATATTTTTTATGTCCTTTTGGATTTCCTTAATATGCCAAAATGAAATTTGAGAATCGTTACTGTACGTACATTATTAGTATCTTCTATAAACTGTTAAACTCTATAAAGAAAACAGTAATGAAATAATCTTGTGCTAGAAGAATAAGTACCTACGTCTGTGGTCTTAATATTTGTTAGAATTTGATTTATTATTGACTAGTCGCGCCCCACGGTGTTACCCGCGTTGTAACTTTTCCCACGGGAATTTCGGGATAAACTGTATCCCATGTGTTATTCTGATGTATAACCTATATTACTGTAAAGTTTCATCCAAATCCGTTCAGTAGTTTTTGCGTGAAAGTGTAACAAACAAATATACATACATAGACACATCCTCACAAACTTTCGCATTTATAATATTAAGTAGAATAATGAAGTTTATTTATATTAATGAAATAGACTGTAATCAGCTTCCTGGCACTATCCAAAATACTTTTTTCTTAAGTTTAAGCTATTGGAGTTCAATAGGAATGTTACACTTCCTGTTAAAATCAAGTGATTCATTAGTGTCATCTTTAAAATTGACATATGTCAACGTCGTAATTATTATCCAGGTTTTCTTTTAGCTTCAGACGTAGTATACGTTAGGCTTTTACCTGGTCTTTATTGAAAGTGAATACAGAACTAAGCATCACAGACAATGATATACATAAGGAGACAATAACCCAGCTCCAAATATCTGCAGTACTGCGGTTAATACCTGTCAAAATCCATCGGTTTGCTATCACATTGATGTATTAAGTCCATTCGCCATCAGATTGGACTAGGACCTTGTGAAAGTTATCGCTTTGATGAAGTCATTTAAACCTTTTATTTCAACATACTATTTTGTAGAGGAAGATATTTCCTGTTAACAAAATGCATGGGCGCGACCCCACTAAATCGCGAATAACGTAAGCGCGATCTAAAAAAAACCGGCCAAGTGCGAGTTGGAATCGCGCATGGAGGGTTCCGTACTTTAAAAAACGGCAAAAAATCACGTTTGGTACACCAAACGTACTATACATGGTAGCCCCCTTTGAATATATGTTTAATTTTATTTTAGTATTTGTTGTTATAGCAGCAAAAGAAATACATCATCTGTGAAAATTAGAACTGTCTAGTTATCACCGTTCTTGAGATACAGACGGTGACAGACGGACGGACGGACAGACAGCGAAGTCTCAGTAATAGGGTCGCGATTTTACCCTTTGGGTACGGAACCCTAAAAATCACACTATCGCCATCCACTGGATGCCGATGGAAGCATAGTATAGTTCAGATAAAAATACCACTAACAGCTGCCAATCTGAGTAGTGAGCAAACTGTATGTAACTTAACATCGCGATGAGACCACTCAGTCAAGCAAGAGTGCTACACTTTAATCAAGGTATTTATGTTTACTCACGAAATAGGGATGGGCAGTAAATACTTCAGTCTTGCAGGATATTACTTCACTTAACCTTTATTATTATGCTATTTGCAACAATGTCAAAGTCCTATCCCTTCCTCTCCGATCCTATCTTCATAGTATGGATGTAATTGCGGTGAATGCCGCAGAAGCTACCGCACTGCACTTCGATCTTCAACTCACGGACAAGATACCAAGGAAGTTCGAGATCCTGGCTAGATTAATCATAGTCTAGAAATTGTGCGGTTATCAATGTTTGTTGAGTTGCATATTTCCTTAAAATAAACTTTGGTTGGCCAGTAAAGCTTAGGTTAATTTAGTTAATGCATACTGTAAGAATGACAATTTAATGAAGTTCTTTTTGTTTTGATTGAGACAGTTTGTAGTTATGAGTACTCGTAAAATATATGTATTGATTTATGGTAAGCGTTGTTTACATAAGCGTGAAATGTAAACGATAATCGGAAATGTTAATTGCCGTTGGTTTATAATCCAAGTAGTAAAATTATAAACTTTGTTTTTGATTATGAAATTAAATTTAAAAAGGTATGTTTAGGTCACAATCTATCGACAGTTTATAGTCTTACTAGTTGGATTATAAACCGACGGATCTTTACAATACTACATAGTTACAAGCCAGTTAAACAGACTGCAAGCGTTATAAATCTCAAAATTACTAGCTCGTGTTTACTCAAGTTTCGGGTTCACCGTTTCTACGCTTGCCCAATGAAAACGTTTGAAAATACGACAATTTCTCAATAAATATGTAGCTACAATTTCCAAATACATTTTATTCATCCAAATTCAGAATTCAATACCATCGTCTATCACAGAAATAAACGTCGCAACGCCAAATTATATAATATATGAACCCCGATAACTAGCTATTGAAAATACCATGCGCTCCAAACAAAAAGAGAATTTATATGATAAAAAATGTAATATTCAGTTAATATTTCATCGCATACGCTCTATTAAACACAAAAATCTTTCATAATAAGGCGTGTCTCTTTGAACTGGCGCCGGGAGCGTTTCGCGCTCGAAACTATTGTTTTATTCGGTTTGTGAGCGTGAGGGCCTATTGGACTTGTCTTAGCTTAAAAAACAAAAGCTTACACTTTATTTGGACTCGATTGTTATCCCGCTAGGGGTTGGCCCTTTCCTTTGTGACGATAAGCCGCGAGGGGGTTAGGGGGTGCCTCCACAAGGGGTGATAGTCGATAGGGTTTCTTCGAGAAGGGATTGCATCGCGCCTCGGTGAGATAACGAACGAGTATTCTTGTTTTTGCTCATCGTGCAAAAACCAGATTTGAATTAGATAATGTCCGTTTTATCTGATACCTGTGTTCGGATTTTGAATTTGAATGTTTTCAATTTACACCCTTGTTTGTGGAGGATTAGAGGTTCTTAATCATTTTACGTTTTAAAAGAAAGAAATAAAATAATAATATTTAAATATTAATATAACGCCTCCGTGGTGTGTGCACTCGCCTGCCAAATCTGAGGTCCCGCGTTCAATTCCCAGGTCGAGCGAAAACATGTCACACCTACATTTCAAACATGACTCGGGTTTGAGATCACCAACCCACATTTGACAAGCGTGGTGATTACGCCTAATCCTCCTCACTGTACTGATATCTTCAGTGAGATGAGAGGCCTTTGTTCAGCAGTGGGACATTACAGGCGAATACTTACTTGTATATTAGCATTACGTAGTGCGCTATCAAACACAATCCCCATCTCACTACATCATTTATTTCAGTACGGTTAGGAACAACAGTTGGCTCTCCTAATTTATTTATTACCCACTTCATTGTACTAAATCACGATGTTATGTGCTAAGACACACTGGGGACCTGAATTTTTTGACTTAACACGCTCATACGAAATGAAGGCTGAATTCGCAACACGTTATATGAATACTGATATGTGTTTTCTGAAGATAACGTATTTTACAGCCAATATATTAAACAAACAAGAAATAGATGTTTTAGGGTTGTCGGTATTCTTGTATAGAAGTATTGTGAGGTACAGTTTTGAGGCTGAGATTGTCTGCACCGTGTTAGTAGTAAGAATTTTAAAAAATCTATGACAGGCAAAAAGTATATAAGAAGTCTTGTGCACGTGTATTATGTGCGCTCCTAGATAAGTTTTCACTAATCAAAGGGCAGTTTAATTACTGTGAACTAATCCAGAGTTTTCTGGTCTAAATACTATCTGGGCTAATCTAGCAAAATAATTAAGAATGAGTTCTGTCTCCTTAAAAATACTTTTAAACACGTCACCATAGTGTCACTAGAATTGTTTTCTACGGACAGTAGTCGTTACATGAGCCATGTCAGAGGCCTTTGGCGGCTCAATAACTCTGACACCAGGATTGGTCAGGTTGACCATCCGATGAAGAAGAAGAAGACTAGTATTGTTTTTCTATCACTACTAACAATATACTCGTACATTGGACAAGAGTCAAGTGACATCTTTACATAAGCGACGCGGGTCAATAAACTTAGTAAAAGGAGTGTTGAAGTTTGATCCAGTTCTAGGACTTGGATCTGTTCGTACTTGGACTTGTACTTGGCTTTAACAACTGTTAACAACTCATCAACAACTCGCCTGGACTCGTTTCCCGCTTATCATTATTTAATTAAGTTTTTGAAATTTTCGTTCTTGTTATTTTAGCATTAAAAGCGTGGGAAAGGTTGATATATAGTATTGAAAGGGAAAGGAAAAGGTAAGTAAAAGAATAAAAATACTATAGAAAGGGGTTTGATTATTTTTTTAATAGTATGCATTAAAAAATAAGTAATAGCTACTATTCTGTCATAGCTTGTAATGTCCCACGGTTGGGCAAAGGCCTCTAATCTCAACAAAGATCAGTGTTTCAGCACAGTGAGGAGAAGGCATAATCACAATTAATCAAATAAACATAACAAACAATTTCAAATATCCAACTAATATTATAGATGCGAAAGTTTGTGAGGGTGGATGTACGTATGTTTGTTACTCTTTCACACAAAAAGTACTTATCGGATTTCAATGAAACTCTATAGAAATATAGGTTATACATCAGAATAACACATGGGATACATTTTATCCCGAAATTCCCGCGGGAACGGGTACAACGTGGATAAAGCCGCGGGACGCTGCTAGTGCATTATAATTTGCAAACAAAATAAATATCAATATTTTACTCGAAAAAAACGTATTGTTCAAATAAACGTAATTTCCCATTGAGTTACCGCTGATCATTTTTTAACTGAAACAATGTTTGCATTCAATCATACATTGTTTTGTTGGTATCAGTATTTAGTGCTTATCCTCCCGTTGGCAACAAAAGACCTCAGTAATTTCAATTGTCATATTCATACACGATGCTACACACACATACACATATCCACCATAATATATAAAAACAATTCAAGTCCTTTTTCACATGTGTTAAGGTCGATTTTCGCGTACATTCATCTTAAATCCAAGGACAGGTTCACTGACATTTTTTAAGTTAAATATGCATGGGGTGCGTTTTAATGAAACGAAAATAAAACACTGAAAGTCAGAACCGGGATGTATATTATGTTTATTAAAATATCCACTCAAACGTTCAGGCAACCATGGTTGCCCAAAAATTTTTGACGCCAAACGTCCGGGCAACTATGGTTGCCTCATTGACTCGTTCACTTTAAACGATTTTTTGTCTCTGGCCAGTTCAAAAAGCTTTACGGATATTCCGCTAGATGGATCTGTATTAAATTTCGCGCCTATCCATAGGTAAAACACTATGGCGGGTGACAGCAAGAATAGAAAAAAAAATTGTTTACAAACGGTATGTCAAGTGGTGTCAAGTGTCTGAGAACTCTTTGTTTACATTATAAGTATTTATTTATCTAACATCTTATTGTATTAGTATTATATATTAAAATAATCCCCAAGATTCATTCTTTCAAAATATTTATACGTGCTATCAATCTAAAGTTTGATAGATTGTCTTAACATGTAAATAAAGTCGACACGCGGAAACTACGCCTTTGTGTGTCGGTTTTTCGCTAAGTTTTTGTGTGATATATTATATATTTTAATAAAATTCTTCTTATAATTGGGAGAATAGGTCATAATTAATGTTTAAATAAATTTATACGAAAAGAAAATAACGAAAATAAGTTAGGATGTCATGTTTTTGTATGTTCTTTCCCAAGGTTGTAGGTATGGGTTTGTATGGGCGACCATGGCCGCCGCTGCAGGAATGCGTTGTTTGTTTTGGTTATTGTGCTAGACTGTTTATTCCAAGTAATTATATATTGGTGTCAAAAAAAAGCTTATATAATCTAGTTTAATAATAAGTAAAAAACAATGAGAAAAGTTCAATAACTTTTCGTAGAAACTTGTTGAAACAAATATTTTACTTAAATTTAGCCCGTATTGTTAAGTTCAAATTAATTTTCTGAATTTCAGATTAATTATTGTACTATAATTAGTACATATTTCGATTCCTTAATTATTCAGCTATAAACTGGTATTTTTTACTTTGCCATAGCTGCAATAGTTTGCTAGAAAAAATACTTTGAATCGGTAATGGCATGGGGCGCTCGACGCGGTTCAACACGATCGCGCTCGTGGGCGTTCAAAGGTGTTGACAGTTGTCGCAGCTGACGTTTCAGTGGATTTATTCATTTATTGTTAGAATGTTAATAAAATATAAATCTCACATTTTTCAGACCGCAACTTTATTAAATGTGCGTATATCATTCAGAATGTCATATATGCATTGTGTATGACTGTCATAATATCCGAAATACGTTGTCACATCGTCTCTGACGCACACATACACACGCTTTCCGCTTCAATCGAGTTATTGTGAAACATAAAATTGGAAACGTAATAAAAACACTCGTATTTTACAGTATAAAGTCATAATTCCGACTTTTCATTCGGACGCGGCCATTCAGCGGCTACGGTTGTAGAGCTACGCGGCTACGAGCTACGGCGTAGCGCGTGTCCGCCACCGCCGGAACCGGAAGTCGTTAGCCGCCCGCCCGCCGCGCACCGCCCTGCCGAATGTTAAATTTTATCTGGTGCCAAATGCGTTGAACTATCATACGTAACTTAACATAACGCAGCCGACGTCATTGCGACGAGGGCCGGACTCCCCACGGCTAGGGTTGAGCCCCTTGCGTATCATTTTTTATTTACGCCATGCATATTTTCTTTGTCATGATATGTACGACTATGCTCATCCCAAATAATACCGGATATTATCTTTCCATCAAACAATTTTCACTTCACAAACATCTTCAGAAAAACAAACCTCTTCATTTCATAAAACTTGGGATCACTTCAGTTTGTTATCTGTTTAAGTAAGTTATATCGTTATCAGAGAGATAAGCGGTGTTTATTCAACGGTGCTGATGTCCGGACAAATCACTGATAACCGATAATAACTTTTTGGGGGAGATCTCAACTCGCCCCTTCTTTTATATCCTCATAGTTCTTTGATAGTGATGGGGTTATCACTTATCGATAATATTAATAAGGAATAGATCAATTTATCTAAATTTGGAGGAATCAGTGCATCTTGCATTTTTGACAGCTAATTTTAATAAATATTTGTTGATCAATCCACGCTTAGGTGTACAACATAAACTACAACTGTTAGCTCATCAATCGTATTAAATTGTATCAAAACCATAAAATACTCCCACAATAGTATGCAATGCAGTATTAGTTAATACTACATCCGAGACATTTATTTGAACAATCAAAGGCGTTTCTGATTATTCCATTCAATTTCAAATTTAACAAGTCCATTAAAGTCCAGACAATTAACTAATTGACGTCATTTGTCCTACATTACATACCTATCTATATCACACAAGAAAGCATTTTACGTGTCTGAGTTAAGTATGGGCCTTATTATTTTAAATTATAATAAAAATGTAACATTTTATAAGCGTAAGTATATATTACAATAACAATTCAACGTCCACTTCTTTGATCGACGCCGCATCCCTAGACACGTCTTTAAGGACGCCTCAACGAGATCTGTATGGCGGATCAAAGTGAAGTGAATTATATTAATTAGATCCTTCCCGGCGTCCCTCCGGCCTCCCAGAGTTTACCTTTATATCTATTCAAACGACTCCAGGTTATATATTTGACGGTCTTACAAAGTATTTGGGATCGCTTAAGTTCTTTGAGCATATTAGTCGTATATAAGACTTGGATGTACATTTGAGAAGGAATATAATTTAATTTGGGTCTTTACTGCTATCTTCGGAACGAGATGCCCTATAGTGGCACTTACTTTGCTGTACATTTAAATCAAAGTATAAAATGCGTAGCATTGTTGTTATTTTGTACTTTAATAATAACCAAGACAATATCTCTTTTACTTCTGTTAGTCTTCGGCGTGTTTCTATTAAGGCAGAACTGAGGGCAATTAACATTTGACAAACGACAGTTTATTGCAATGCTGGAAAATTCGCGATGCGTCATGATTGATCAATGGATCTGTGATCATTTTCTGTAAAAACGAACCCTAAGGCTGCCTGAAAAAGTCTAAGTTTACTAATAGACCACTGTTCTCTTTAATTGTTTCCCTATTGGAAGATTCTTTGCTTTGATTATTTGCTTCCTCGCTCCGCAAACGGTGGGTAGGCCGCCTCATAGCCTGTCGTCAATATCTTGCTCCCAACTCCAGTATTTTTCAATCCAATCAAATCTGTTACCCATTGTTACACATCCCATTGTTACACACGTGCTATAAAAATCCAAAACTCAGCAATCTATCTGAGTACCTAGACGGCGAAGACATCTGAATATATTTACGACTGTTTACCAAGAATAGAATTCTACATTAGACCCTCTCAAAAACTAAGTTGGCATTCCGTGTGTGCTATGAATACTAAGCGAGTCACACTCTCTCTTCCCTCACCATTGATTTATTCAATTCTGACGTTTTTCCCACAATGACATAACTGCCTCTGAAAGTCTGTCGGTATTAAGATTCAATGTAACAGTTTTTGCGAATAAAACATGCCTTGAATGATTAAAGCCATCAATATGCTTTTGATTTGGTCGATTTTCTTTGCATTGTACTTACTGTTGCACTCAGATACGTCCGTTAAATCGACATTTAACTAATCGACGTTATTTTTAGTACGTTACATGTCAAAATCACTCATTTAATCTCTACTAAGGAAGCATTTGACGTCTCTGAGTACGGGAGTAAGTAACTGGTGACGATGATTTTGAAATCGATTTTATTGACAGTTGAATGTCACTTGTTTTATTAGCTCACTTTTATTCTTACTTGAAGTTGGCAACCGTTATTGGATAATTGAATTGGGTTGTTTACATTGGCTGGTTGACCGAATCGGCGACCGCCGGTTTACGCCGGATAGAAAAATGCTGATTAACAAAAATCGGTGAATACGGCGAACCGAATATCCATTTAAATTAATTGGTAACCGTGTATGGGCCAAAGTCGCATTTAACAGAAATAATAGATAGGAGCCTCCCTTTATATCAAACGTCTGCGAAGATTGGTACGAGTTGTAACTTTATCCCATTGTAAGCCTATTGAAATCCAGGCTTGACCCACGGTTTCAAGCAGAAACGAACTGAATTTAAGATTATACTCGTACAACTATACCCTGCGGTTTCGCCCGCATTTATTCCGTCACTGCACCGTTAAAATCTTCCCTGAATTACGATAAACATTTCAAAAGCAAAATCTCCAGCTTAAGAGAGACAAACGAACCACAATTATTTTTTAAATATTTGTTTTTTATTTGATGATCACAAATTTAAAAATTACGAATTCAATTTTAAAAGCATAAAATAAAACAATACTCCTAATTTAACAGCAGAAATAATGAAGCCAAATTCAAAATTAAGCAAACAACAGAAAAGCTTGAAGTAGTAATAAAATACAACGGCGGTAAAGATTGTAGGGTTGTATCGAGCGCGCCGTGCCAGCATCATACTCGTTATGAATACCAAGCGAGGGCCTCGCCCACTGATTGATTCTACCTCTCAAAGGATTAAGGTGTGAGTTGGTAAAGCGACTGCAGCAGTCGACTGCAGACTGCAGGCAGCAGGGCGTTGCAGTCGTCCGCAGTGCTGTCTGCAGTCGCTAATTCACTGCCGACTGCACACCATATAATCAACATTGCCAATGTGAGAAAATTACCCCAAAATGCGGGGAATTACAATCAATTAGAAATTCAATAAAACTATTTAAACGTAATGTAATGGTCAACTCGCACATACCGGAAGAATTTACAACTAACTAAGAACCTGAATGAAGTTTATTAAAAATAAGAATACCTACGTAAATCGATTGATATCGTAAAAAGCCTCGAAAAAGACCACTGGAATTCGAATGTTTTAAATTTTCATGAATTCGAAAAAATTCCCAAATTTAAAATTAATAGTTATTTTGTTTTAGTTATAAAATTATTTATAAGTGTACCATGAAATCAAACGACTAATTATGATCTCAATACAAAAAAATACTCTTTTTAATAAATAAATTGAGGAGTAATTATTTTGAAAAATGGTAACCCAAATTCATTTTTCGAATTTTGACATAATACAATTTATGGTCGGAGAGCCGATCGCCACATTTGCTGCCTACCGTTGCAGATACAAATATGATAATAAATAATCGAACGTTTTCAACACAATTTGAAGGAACAAAACAACGTCGGTGACAAAAATAACATGGCTTTGATTAAATGAATTATAGTTATTAAAATACTTTCGTTTAAAGATTTCGGTTTTGTAATGCATTATGTATTTACTAGCAGCGCCCCGCGGTATTGCCCGCGTTGTTCCCGTTCCCGTGGGAATTTCGGAATGAAAAGTAGCCTATAACCTTCCCGTTGAATGTGGCTATCTATTACAAAAAGAATTATTCAAATCGGTTCAGTAGTTTCTGAGATTAGCGCGTTTAAACAAACAAACAAACAAAACAAACTCTTCAGCTTTATAATATTATTCTGTATTTATTCCAACGTGTATTCACTTCGATCAACAATACTGTTAGTGACGATAGCGGATACGTCTCTCATAGTGTGTACGTAGTTTAAGACTGATTAGAATATTTAAGATAAGTTTTATTTAGTCCAGGTATTATTTATTTAAGTAATATTTAGTAATGTACATAATTAAGTATTAAGGATTAAGTCGAGTTTAAGTTTTAATTGTTTATTGAATTCCAAAGTAGTTTTTTACGAGCGAGACGGCACTTTCCAAAGGGGCACAATCTTAGCTACGTCGTTGGAACTAAATTTATATTTAAACCTCAATATTTCATTGAACTGATTTTATATTTTTTGGGGTATACAGTCAAAATGGTCTTTTAAAAAAATGGTAGTGGCTGTCAAAAAAGTGAAGTTATATTATGCTTTTCAAGTTTTCATTATACTACATAGCAGAGATAAAAACCACGACACTTTGATCTATGCCACATTCGTCAATCTTAACATAATGATTTTCTATTGAGTGAAATGATTAATCATTACTAAGCAACCTAAATTGTATTAAAAAAATAACATTAGCTCCTACACTATTATTTTAGTTCGTTTTTCAAAATATTTTTCTCTTATCTGCTGTTGCTCTACGTCACGACTGCAGGACAGCACTCCGCGACCGCAGCAGAAGTGTCACCGCGCGTTCGAAATTTCATAGAAACTAGTAGTGAAGCTGTGTCTGCAGTTGCAGTCGACTGCTGCAGTCGCTGATCCAACTCACACCTTTATTGTTATCAACGCTTGCAGACTTGTAATGCGCGCAGTTTTGTGTGTTATAAGTTGGTGTTAAGGAAATTGTTAAAACTGCAGTTTCTTCAAACTGAAATTAAGACTGGTGAAGCTCGTTCTTTTTGTGTGTTAACAAAACATATGATCCACTTACGTAAGTTATATAGTAACAGTAACAGAGCAGTTATAGTTAATAGCTATACTTACTTGAATTTTAAAATAAATGCACAGCCGTTAGTGAAATTGACAGTCCAGGGCGTTTCAATAATCAGAGGCCTTTAGGCCGTCTAAAATCTCAGACATCAAGGTTGACCACCTACCGGCTTCTCGAACTTACTAACCGGTATAGCAAGATGACATAAGAAAATGAATATGTTATGCCTTCATTCTATTTTGTTGTGTAACTATGAGAAGGTTATGACTGACCATCAGGGTCAGTTTAGGGTAATAAAACAAACCCTAAATACAAGGCATTAAAGGTATAAAATACATAAAAAGCGATAACATTAACATAGTTAGAACTAACTATGTTATCCTAACAGATTATTAAAACTCTCAGTACTGAAATAGAGGCCATTAAAATACCTAATTGGGTACTCTGTACTTACTCCTTGCACTTTCACATAATTACATTCATTTCTATGAGATAACATTACTTTTAGTATTCCTAAGAACACTTGTAATGTTTCTTTTGTTAAGTAGTCAGTTAGTATTACTATTCTGAATCAGTATTAAACTACTAGATCACGTTTTAAATTAAAGACAAAAAAATATATTTTGCTTCTCTCAAAAAATAGGGGTGTTAAGTTTGAGCTGTGCGTGTGTGTGCGTAATGATTTGTGTATACATATGTATGACTGTGTGAGTCTGTCACATGATGTAGTTCCCAAACAAGTGTACCGATATTCATTTGTTTTTTTTTGTTTTCAATACGTGTGTGTGTATGTAATAATTTGTATATGTGTATCTCTGTAACGTAGTGCTATAGTCCCCAACTAGTGTACCGATTTTCATTTGTTTTTTCCTGTTCGCAAGATGATGCCATAGGGTTGTGTGTTAAGTGTTAACTGTCCTTGAATAAAAATCGGTGTTGTTTATGAAAATAAAAATGGCGTAGTAGGTGTAACGTTAATATGAAAGGTTGTGTATGTTCCTAAACAAACCTGTTTGTCTTTTTTTACTCTGATAGAGTCATGTCTGCCTCACTAATAAAACCGTTGTTTTTGGTATGGTTATACTCAGTATAAAATTATTTGGGACGCATTGCCAATACTGTGATATTTTGTATGTAGAAAATGTCCAAATTGTACTATGGATATGTAAGTATGACAACACTATGGATATGGATAATGTACATCATAATGTTATAATGAATAACTTTATACTAAGACTCTTGATACACATATTATGAACTAACTGTTCCGCGCGGTTTCACTCGCAGCGCCCGCTCCCGTGGGAATTTCGGGATTTTTGTTATCCTATTCCTTACCATTATAATCTATACCAAAATAAATAAAATAAAAAAAGAATCATTGAAATCGGTCCAGCCGTTCTCGAGTTATAAATGGTGCAACTAACATGACTTTCTATTACATATATAAATTACTTTTTACTAACAAGGTTGACATACCTTATCGAGACAAGACTATGTTCCAAGAAAATTATTTTAAGTTTATTAGCTAGATTTTTTGAATAATTTCAGCCTATATCTAACATTTTACGTCTAGACGTACAAAGAGCACTATAACTTTATAGATTTCCAATCTCTATTACATGATTTAAATTCTTATTTGCTTGAAATCCCGAGTGCTTTCCAAAATTGATCCAATCCATGGCCATCTGGATCTTGTCGTAAAACAAAGGTGCTGATTCAGGGGTAAGTTTAGGCTTACGGCACACAAAGCAATTCCGTCGTATTTTTCACATTATCACGTTCGCTTTACTAGTTGAGTGTAAAAATGGCTTAAAAATGAGTAGGTATTTATTTTGGGAAACATACAACCAGTTAGCGTTTCTCATATAAAGCGAGCTAGTTTAAAATGTATGAAGTTCATGTTCTTGTAAACTTGCGGAGACGCAGCTTGTTTACTCGCATAATCTTAACGAACTTGACCTGAAGTTGCTACTAATATTGTACGAGTATAGCCTTTAAATCAAAATCTAAATATTGACTTGAGTAAACGTAGCTTAACATTAAAATACGCTAGCAGCACCCTGCGGCTTCACCCGCGTTGTGCCCGTTCCCATTTCCCCATGTAATACAAATTCGAATAGTTTCATAAATCAGCGCGTTCAAACAAACCAACAAAAATTTAACATTTTGAATTGAAACTACGTTTACGGATACACTTTGCTTTTATTTTACGTTTTTTTTATCTGACTTTTCGCTTCTTTTCAGAAACTGTGGTCACAGAAGAAAATATAAACTTTCTATTAACCTTAATGTAATGTGAAATAGTAAACTTAATGAAATCAAACAAACCAATCTTCTTTAAAAAAGGTTCTCTTTAAACAAATGTTAAGAAAACTAATTATAACTAATACTTTCTAATTAATAATCCAATCCCGTGTTCACAAGACCTAGATTCTAATTAATTCTAGTACTTACTAAGAGACCTAACAAATCCTAACTTAATAATGCTTAAGATTTACAAACTTCGTAAAGATATTTAATTTTACATGACTTAATTTAGAAGCCTTTTCAAACTTTAGCTAGCAATATTTTATTCAAAAACAGTTGCTTAACATTTTAATAACTTTTAACATCTATCTTTTTTACCGACATCAAAAAAGGGTTGAACGATTTCATAAGAACTGAAACAGCGTAGACGAGCTAGTAGCAAAAGTATGCTGTAATTACACTACTGTCATCGCATAATGCAGTTCCATAAATTGTTTTAACCTACTGCGGTCTACATTGTCTTCGTACTAAAAGCTAGACTTTGACACTGATTACTAACGCCGAATAATGGTTGACTACCAGTTTCTTTACTCCACCGTTGCGATGACCGCACTTAGCATGCGGAAAAAAACTTAACAAGTTCTCAATAAGCACAATGGTTTGTGAGAACGCTTTCTTGGTCAGGGGTTGCAGGTTCGATTCCTGCCTTAATTCAACAAAAAGTGCAAACATAGTTTTAGGCGACGATATCTGTGTGTCAAATATATTTTCATACTAGCTGTCCTGCGTTTGTTCCACCCGCGACCCAATAGATGTCGCTAGTGTGAATCTAAACCATCCAGGGTGCCATCCAAACGCATACAAAAAAAACATTCAAATCAGTCCAGCCGTTTAGGAGGAATTCACTGAGACGTAGAATTATACTAAAATTATGCATATAAAGATAAAATATTTGTGTATGAATATGTTAAAGTGTTAGTGAGCTAGAATCCATAATACAAGCGCTAAGAGCTCAGTATGGGTCTAATTAACCGTGAGTGAATTTGTCTTGTAAAATTTTTATTTTATTTTATTGCGCCATGACAACCCCATAAATGACCGTAAACAAAACAATTAAAACTACAACAGGCGACTAAATGAAACACGAACATTTATTAAATTAACGGGATATCCGGTTTGATTCGCTTTCAACATAAAATTTACATTTAACTATGATACAACCGAAATTAATTAATTATTAATTCAGTGAAACCGTTTTAAAATTATAACGTTTTACTGATTTACGTGGTATCGATGAAACCTTAATTAAATGATCGTGTTTAACTATTGACGTGACAATGTAAAATAACAATTTTCATTGGATTTTCAGAGGTTTTTTGTAAGATTACTTTTATTAACAACTTGGTAATTACTACTTTCGTGATTTGAATTATAATATGTACTGTGAATTACTCTTAATACGTTAATTAATGATAAGTTAAATGTATTCAAATTTATACTAATAAAGCTAATATCTTTCAAATTGTTTTATTTCACATTTTTATGTGTCGATTCGGCCCCTGTACAGGAACCTTGACCACGGAAGACTAAAGTGTTATAAGTGTATACCTTGTGTATACTCGAGTAAAGTCTAAAGTAAAATATTACAGCTACCGTCAAATACATTTTGTTAGTTAAGGAAAGTTCCGATCTTCTTCATCGAGTGGATGGTCAACCTGACCAATCCTGGTGTCAGAGTTATTGAGCCGCCAAGGACCTCTGACATGGCTCATGTAACGACTACTATCCGTAGAAAGTGAAAAAAGAGAACAAGACGAGAAGTATTCACTTAAACCAGTATATAGACAGTTCTTTATCTATTAGCCGTCTCTTTATGCAGTACATGTACGTATTAATACATATTATCTAATTATACTAATGAAACACAACACTACTTGGCGACACCACATTTTGACATGCGGCAGTGTTGCCAAGCTAATGCGAACGCCTTTCGAATATTAAAAGGTTTGCGACTTTCCCCATTGCAGTGGGCACATTTAGGGTTGCCTATAATTAATGCCGGGTAAATGAGCCTGTCCCGCCATCCCTGATGAATATTTAGATTTATTGACACCCCTAACACACAGATTGGTTGACGAATTAATTCAGAAAATGTATTCGAATGCATTACCTGTTTTATGTTTGTTTGGGGTGAGTTAAGTATGGCTTTTAGGGAAATATTTGTTAATACTGTATGTGATGTGCATATTTCATTGGGCTGGCGATAATTAAGTCTCTGTCATAATAAAGCATGTTAGGGTACTTCATATAACACCCATTAGCCAATCATAGTGTAGTAGTTTTAAGATCCAATGGAAAGGTGACATTTTCAACAGGAATTTTTGATATTGTTTCAGCGTTATTAGCCATTGTTCCTATTTTAAATTCTCTTTTTGAACTCATAATCTTCCCACAGTGCCTAATCTATATGATTTTATTCGTATAAACAACTTCTTTTGTACTAACTTAGTCCAAACAAAAATAAACAGTAGTAACTCTAAGAGCATAAGCTGTATGAGATCATTTTACTCCGGCAGCGGTAACAGGTCACTTCTATATAAGCGAAAATTAAAGCAAAATATTACATACTAGTAGCGCCCCACGGTTTTAC
This sequence comes from Cyclophora punctaria, assembly GCA_951394245.1. Taxonomy (NCBI): domain Eukaryota; kingdom Metazoa; phylum Arthropoda; class Insecta; order Lepidoptera; family Geometridae; genus Cyclophora; species Cyclophora punctaria. Next base: position 2,649,565 of record OX596182.1, read on the forward strand.
CCGCATTGTGCCTGTTCCCGTGGGAATTTCGGGAATTTTTATACACATAAACCTTCCTCTTGAATCACTCTACCTATTTAAAAAAATCCCGTCAAAATCCGTTGCGTAGTTTTAAAGATCTAAGCATACATAGGGACAGACAGGCAGACAGCGGAAAGCGACTTTGTTTTATACTATTAGTGATAGACTTTATTTTTCTGCGATAACATCTTTACGGCGCTTCAAGCTTCAATAAAGCGAGCGTTGAAGTAAGGCTCAGTCTACAACGAGTAGATAAAACGTTACGTTAGAGATTACTAGTTCACTGTTATGCTGATGGGCGCGGGAGTTTAGGCAAAGCTGTACCGTGCCAAAACACTACAAAATTGCATCCAACGCCGAACTAGATGCCTCAGATATTAGATTATCCCCAAGCTTCATTGCAATCTGACATAGTTAAAATGATGCGTCGTTTTGCATACATAATGTGTGCATAATGGCGTACCGAATGCACTCGTATTTAGTTTGGAGACTAATGGGTTTTTCTATGTTAATTTGATTCTGGTGTAGTAATAGAATCTTATGAAGATACTAAAGTATTGTATGGTCTGATAGTACAAAAGCGTTCTGTATTAATAGTGATACTTTGTAATCTACAACCGAACTCATACTGGTTTTCGGATAAGTGGTAAATTCGTACTAAAATTTAATATTATTTTGTACTGCCAGTGTGTATGTACGAGTACAATACCGTATTACATCTATAGTAATATTATAAAGAGGTAAAATTTGTAAGTTTGTTTGTTTGTATGTTCGAGCTAATCTCGGGAATTACCAGTTTTTGTAATGGATAACTACCTTCAACGGGAAGGATATAGGCTATTTTTTATCCCGAAATTCCCACGGGAATGGGCCCTCACGGGTCAAACCGCGGGGAGCCGCTAGTATGTAATATGAGATGTTAATTTTACCTGAATTAATCTTGAGATATTTGGATTAAGCACACGAGTTTCTCTGATTCGATTTACTCCAAAATTCAAACGATAAATAACTAGCCGCGCCCCGCGGTGTTACCAGCATTTTACTTGTTCCCGCGGGAATTTTGGGATAAAATGAGTCCCATGTGTTATTTTGATATATTACTGTAAATCCCAGCCAAATCCGTCCCGTAGTTTTTTCGTGAAAGAGCAACACACATATGTACATACATACATTCATACACACACACACACATGCATACATACATACATACATACACACACACACATTAATACATACATACATACATTAATTGTCCAGTCATATTTACTTATTTTATAACCAAATTATGCTATGTTTAATACAAAAATTAAGTCTCTATTACACAAAATAAAACATGGTTTATTAGGTCAGTGTTTAGACTGAGTTAATATCATAAAACAATGTGGAACAATGTGAACGTGTCACGTTACATGTTTAATTTGTGAAACGATCTGTACGTTCCTTACATTGTTTATATCTTGAGTGTAAAAAGTATTACTCGTCGTATACTAATATTATAAAGCTGAAGAGTTTGTTTTTTTGGTCCGATTTGAATTTTTTTTTTTTGTAATAGATAGCCACATTCAGCGGAAAGGTCATAGGCTATTTTTTATCCCGGAATTCCTACGGGAACGGGCACAACGCGGGCAATACCGCGTGGCGCTGCTAGTTTTAGAGATTTAGTAAAATCAATCACTATTATTGTCTTATTTCCGCACTTAAAGACGTTCATTAAATCGACACTTTATTCATTACTAGCAGCGCCCTGTGGCTTTACCCGCGTTGTACCCGTTCCCATGGGAATTTCGGGATGAAAAATAGCTTATAACCTTCCCATTGAATGTGGCTATCTGTTACAAAAATAATTATTCAAATTGGACTGGACCCGAGATTAGCTCGAACATACAAACAAACAATATTACAAATTTTATCTCTTTATAATATTAGTATAGTAGATTATTACTCTGAGTCAAGCAGTTAGAAAGACGTCGAATACTTCCTAAGTAAAGTTTTAATGAGTGATTTTGACATGAAATGTATGAAAAAATACGGTGTCATAAGTGTTCATACTGCAATTTCAATAGTCCTTAAGCCAGTGGGCGAAAAATTACGACGATAGCTCTCACTCAGACTCAGAACTCACATCACTCAGACCCTTTTCTTTCTCCCTCAGTAAAGAAACAAAGCATATTAAATCAATAGCCAAGGCTTTAGATTAAAAAAGTTTCTAAATAAGATGTTGCACTTATACATCGTTAACTTTATACTGTACGTTGTAATAAAGGGAGTGTCACAAAGTTCACACATTCCTCTGCCGTCAAAGCATGTTTGCATCGCGCCCTATCTCTTTGTAGTCTACCTACATATTGTTTAAGCACTGCACCGTATTAAAAAATGTAGACAGACCCGAGACCCACACACGCCCAGCTCACTCCCGAATTTTGTATTTTAATGAGTTTTGCTTTGTGTTATAAACATATTAGGTTTACGTCGACAGTTTGTAACTAATTCGTGTGGTGTTATTGCTTTTTTGATGGGAAATGATATTTTTATGTTTTTGGTGAAGTTTTGTAATTAATTTGTTTGTGAGAGATGTTTTTGCTTGTTTTGAAAAATCCTTTGTCCTTTCTATATCTACCACAAATGAAATATAAGTACTAACCAGATACATATGTCTATTAAACAGTAAAATGAAAAATGCACGAATCAAACTTGGTATAGCGTTCTAATTGTTAAAATCTCTGAGAAGTCCGAGATAAGTACATTTGCGTCAATATGGTTCCGTACTTCTTTAATTTTCCCTAAAATAATCTTAATAACCTCAAAAAACCTATATTAACCAACTTCCAAAAAAGGATGAGGTTCTCACTCCTTCGGAATATATTTTTACAACACATCCTTGAGTACACTACCTTTGAGTCACAGATTTACATTGAGTACCAAACTACAACTCAACACAACTAAACATACAATCAGCCCAAAAAGTGTCAGTTTTTCTTTTGACATACGTAACCCAAAAAATATGAAAGAGCCAAGAATAATTTTACACGTAAATAAAATATAAGTCATAACATGCATTGAGTTATATGTACTAGTACGTAAGTATAACTCAATGATAACATGTCATAAACTATACTATCTCACGTGTCTGTGTTTTGTTTAACTTATCAGTCCTCAAATAAATTAATAAGATTTAAGTGCTCAATTAAATATTCCACTTTTATAACTCTGGCTTAGTGTATCTACTTTTGACAGACTTGTACTGAAAGTACTGCGATCATTCTTCCACTATTACTATGTAACCCGTCCTCAAGAATAACGACGCGATAAAAGTATAGTCAACTATACTCTATTTCTTTTGAATTGGCACAAAATGTGGACCAATGTCGGCAATTTTCCAGCCGAAGACGATTGCTCCTGAAGAGGAAAAAGGTTTAATGATTTTATTTCATTCTTACCCTATCTCTAAACCTTTTTCCTCTTTAGAAGCAATCGTCTTCGGCTGGAAAATTGACGACATTGGTCCACATTTTGTGCCAATCCAAAAGAAATAGATTATACACTCTTAGTACTGCATTTTGAATGCAGTAGTCAGTTAGTCAGACGGTGAACCACGTAACTTAAATATATAGTAATGTCCCACTGCTAAGCAAACACTCATCACACTGAAGTCAGTACATCAGTTGAAGAAAACATAAGGCGTAGAACAGAATAGAACCGCCGCGCCCCAGCTTACTGCATACCGTATCCTGTTCAATAAGGAAAGACGGATATAATATCAATAACTGAATTCTATACAGGTACAACATAGTTGCAGGTACGGTTTCCATTAAAACGGAGTGGAGTGGTACGGATTCCGATAACCAATCACAGCGCATTTTGATTGTCAAACAGCTCATTGACATTGTCAAAATCTCTTCGTCATGCGTTGTGATTGGTCAGTTGGTTCGCAGCTTGACTCCGCTTCAAAGGAAACGTACCCAATGGTCTATACCTCTTGTGCGAGCAGCCTTGAAGCTTGAATCGTCTATATACTCTTATAGGGTCAGCTCATGAAAATATTGAGCTACCTTGTCATTTTATAAATTTGAAAATTCTCATTGAAATGTTAGTAAGTATTAAGAATCTTGAATATGAAAAGGTTCCAACATTCTTAAATTTGCATGACCCGATTCAACTGTTGATAGCAAGGGTTGAATGCACTCACAATGTGCTAATAAATTAAGGCGTTATTTTAATGATCGCATTGTAATATGTACCTAAACACGTGATTTCATGTTCATGTTCAAATCTTTACGTAAATTATCAAATAAATTGCATCAAAAAATCTTATTTCCTCGTAATCAGCACTAGATAATCAGGTGAAATTCTTTATAAGCCTCAGTTAATGACTACAGTTGTTATCCTTATCAAATCTAGAAATTTCAAGTTGTACCTAACAGCCTTGAAAGACCTTGAAAGACTTACCTACAAATTAGTAATTATAAACTTTACCTCTACTGTAATCATATGTGATTTAGGTACCTACATTCGTCATAAATATGGTGTCAAATCCTTTATTCAAGCTTAAGTGATTAAAAGTAGTCAACCGCCAAATTCATTCGTAGTACAACGATCGTCTACTTTCATTACTGCGTAGACAGAACACAATACCCTTTATCTGGAGTCGGCATTCAGCGCCCCGAGCTGTTAACAGAATTAAAAAACTTTGAACCTATTCACAAGTTCTCCAATGAAACTACAGCTATAGCACTGCTTGTCTCACTTCCTCACTGTATTGTTGTGGCCACTACAAAAATCACAAACTCCACTAAAAGTTTGTATAATCGTTGTTTTTTATACAAACGTTGTACTAAAACTTTGTATAATTGTTGCTTTTTATACGAACTCTGACTGTGTATCAATGAATGTGTTTCGTTGATTGTTGTTGGAATGTTGTTGGGTACAATTGTTTTGTTTCTGTGTTTCGAGTTAATAATGTATGTCTTTGTTGTTGTGAATAAAATTGTTCATTTGTTGTTGAATAATTACGTCGGTTTCTGTAAACATCTAGACTAGAACACAGACATTAAAACCTTTCTGTTTTCTGCACTCACAAACTCTTTTTATATATATTTTTAGTCGAATCTGTATACACTCGCATGCCTCTCAAAGACTGGGCTTGTCCCGTGACTCTGATGAGAAACATTATATTTATAAAAATTCAAAAGGAAAATGTGTTATGTTCCGTTTCGTATATTAAATCTATCAGTTTCGTCTTTCCTTTGTTCTTCAACGCACGTAAAAGTACAGTAGTGATCAAATCAATTACCATATTTACTCCTTTGTACACCTCAGTACAATAAGTTACCGTCTTTGTTTTGATAGCGATCAGGTTATACGTATTTAAAATGGTATGTAACTAGTTAATTTAAAAGTAAACAAGTGGAAAATCTATAAACTTCGATAATGGTGACCATTTATATGTCTGTGGACCATTTGAATACTTTGTCAAATTGTAAAATTATTCTCATTGACATGTCAATATTATAGAAGTATGAATATGACAAGGCATTAATAGTAAAAAAAAATGTCTGATTGTGTATAATCGATTTTCTCAAAAACTACTGAACAGATTTTCACGCAGTTTTCAGTTTCACCAACATACAGAGTAATTCACGATAAAGTTTTGAGACTACTTTCATACCTAAATTCCCCCAGAAACGGGTACAATGCGGGCAAAATTCGGGGGCACTGCGAGTACTAAATTAAATGCCTACAATTTACCTAATATTTCTTTCAATGCCTTAATTAAAGATAATAGTATAAAATCTTCATAATAGACTTCGTTTCGTATTAATTATAAAAGGAACACAAAAATAATTAATGAAGTAGATAAACGGATTATTGTATTTATTATTTTATTATATTCAATACACGATAAGTGATCTCATTCAAGTAATATCCTTTTGTTCTGAATAGTAACAAAACTATGACGTTTCGTGAAAACCGATTTATAATAATCTTTTAATGATACGGGGCATTAAGTGTAGATTATTTTTAATTTGTTTACATGTCTATCGATACAAAAAAATTGATTAATGTGTACGTTTGTACTTAGTGGTTAATTGGTAATATGAAAATTTTTAGGCACTCGTGGCGTAGCTTGACTAAGCGATGTTAGTTCATTGCGATTGTTAAGCACCGTGCAGCTCGAGATTTTTATCTGAGCGCACCCGTACTTCAGAGGGCACGGTTGTTTCAATCGTTAGACCATGTCGGAGGTCATCAGGCGGTCTAAACACTCCAACACCAGGGTTGGCAACTAACCTGCACGAACTTACTTACTTACTATGAAAATCACTCAGTAATGCACATTATAGACAATGGGCATGTACAATTACCAACACAAGTATGACTTAAGGGTGCTCGTAACATATCTATACTATAACTAGCTGCGCCCCGCGGTTTCACCCGCGTTGTACCCGTTCCCGCGGGAATTTCGGGATGAAAAATAGATGTTGGCCGATTCTCAGACCTACTCAATATGCTCACAAAATTTCATGAGAATCGGTCAAGCCGTTTCGGAGGAGTACGTGAACGAACACTGTGACACGAGAATTTTATATATAAGATATCTATACCACAACGGCGGCAATGAAAGTCATTTGAACACGACTGTCACTGGTACTAAACGAAGTAACCAAACTTATAGAAACTCATATCACTTACTAGAAATTTGATATCAATTTTAGTACAATTTTGTTAAATACAATACCTCGCAGGCAAAGTCGTCTGTTACGTCTAACTTACCTATCTAGAAGGTATCACGAAGAACCGTTTTTATACGTATTATAATAACAATGTATTAGGCATTCGATACACTTTTATCAGATATAACTATATAGGACTTAATAGGATTAAGTGTAAAGTTGCCTTTCCACCAGAGCTACGCTATGCAGCTATGCTACGAAAAAATACAAGCTGCCAACAACTCAAGGATACAATTACGTTTACGTTTACAATTACGTAGTCAAATTACTTTCTAGATTATTCAAATTGAAGAAAATAAGTCAGATTAACGATATAGTATCAATATAGATCGATTTTTAAGTCTGGTTTTTGACTGATAAGAAAATAAATAAAAGATACACTATATTACTTCATAGGAGAAACAATTTACAGTAGCGCTCGTGGAATATTTGACTAAGCGATGTTAGTTCATTACGATGGTTAAGCAACGTGTAGCTCGAACCCTACTTGGATGGGTGGCCGATCATGGCATTTCTTCACGTTAAATTGTCCCGGTTGTTTCAATCGTTAGACCATGTCGTAGGCCTTTAGGCGGTCTAAAAACTTACTGGAACTTACTTATAATTCACAAGTAGTCTATGAAACACAATGTTAAGTAGACTTTTCAGCAAACTTCCTATTAGACCAACTAGAGCCAATTTTCGTTCGACCGTTACTACTCAACAGTATTAACGGTTGTTTGTTTCAATCACTTGACTTTGTCGAAAGCTGTTAGACGGTCGAGAAACTTCGACACTAGGGTTGCCCAGTGGCCACTAAGGGCTCCCACACAAAACTGCGATGCGATGCGATGCGAATTCGCATCGCAGAAACTTGCGATGCGATTTTCTGCGATGCGATTTAGTGCGGCGAACCGTTTGGTAGGGTGACCATTCCTTCAAGTGTAGGCCGCACTGGACGTGTTTTTAGGAAGCGTAAGATGGATCGCAAAAAGATTATTGCACTGCTCTTATTGTTTAACTCGCCAGCTCGCCAACTCGCCAACTCGCTAATTCGCCAATGCCAAATGCACGGCCTTCAAGCCACACCTTCTTGCCCGTCGGAGTGGGGAGCGTGAGGTTTTTTCGTTACGGAATTTCTGGATTCGGTCACCGCGCTCAAGGCCCGCGATAGAAGCTATGCAATAGCTTAATAGTTTTGTTATAAAACATATATATTATCTTTCCATTTATCACAAAAAAAAAATTTTTCAATAGCCCAATTCCTGTCCTGAAATGTCCTGAAATGGTGTCACCAAGGATGACGTAATATGACAGGAATGTGCGATGCGAAGCAGATCGGAAATTCTTACGATGCGTCGTGCGAATTCGCAGATTTTTGCGATGCGATGCGAATTCGCAGTTTTGTGTGGGAGCCCTAATCTATTCGATCTTACTTATTACTTACAGTTTACGTAAAGGAAGTGAAAAAACGCATGACAAGAGTGAGAATTTGACAAGCCCGTTGGCACAGTATTCGTTAGTTCAATTCCCGCTCGGAGTCAACAATAAAATTTGTGCAGACATAGTTGTTGGCGATGACGTCTGGGCGTCAATGATATAATCATATAAAGTATGTGTGTGTGTATGTTATGTATTGCTGTAAGAATTTGTCCGGGTACAAAAATAGTACTCTGACATTGCTCGACCAGTTAAAAAATAGTTAGATTGGTAGTCCAGCGATGAAGGTCTGAGGCGCCTCCTATCTTTAACATGTCGATCCATTTAACTCTACCGGCCTCTACCTATACCATAGACATAGAAACCTCTTCGCTCAGACCTCTTCAAATGTAACCTAGACCTAACATCGTATTCTTTTTTCAACTTTCGTGATTACACCTACCCAAGCCATTAACTTAATATCCAATTAAACTCCTCAGATTTGTAAAGTCTTTAAGATAGAACACAAAATCCTTTTACATATTGAAATATGGATTTAAACGTGACCTAATAAAGTATGTTTAACTGCCGTCATCCACGTAATCTTGTTTTATTATCCAAAACTCCCTCGGCGAACATTCCTTTTAGATAATCTCTTCTTAAATGGTTAAGCAAACAGTCCATAAAAGTTTTACCCTTTTTAATAACATCGGTCATCGATATTATACTATTTTTAAACTAAAACGATGCTATATAGATTCTACTCTGTTATAAGTCTAATTAAATTTGTAATAGATGTGTATTTTAGTTGCTATAACATTTATATTTAGCTGCAGTTTGGAAATAAACACTATGTATTTGTATTTGTCTCAAATATACTCGTAGTTGGAGATTTTAAAATAAGAAGGATTACACAATGTTATTTCAAATCAATACAAATATTATAAAACTGAAAAGATTGTGTTTTTTGTGATCCAGTTGGGTTTGAATTATTATTAAGCTATTGCATAGCTTCTATCGCGGGCCTTGAGCGCGGGGACCGAATCCAGAAATTCCGTAACGAAAAAACCTCATTGAAAAAACCTCACGCTCCCCACTTACGCCATCTAGTGATACAAAAAATAACTATGCAATAGCTTTACCGCGGCAGTCCCCGAGTGCCACACGTCTTTTATTCAGTTTTTATTTTTGCACATGATGCCACATTCAAGATGAAAATTATAGGCTATTTTCATCTTAAACTCTCTACGGAAATGCGTAAAACAAAAATAAAACATTATGGTAGTATTTTATAAAAATACCAGCTGTTCCGTGATTTCACTGTACAAGTAGATGGTGCTAATGAGAAAATTGTGTAGATCGCGTTTACGTTATTTTCCCGTATTTAGTAATTTCACGCCCTTACATATTGTTGAGAAGATCAAACCTTCCTCTTTATAAAATTATTAGTATTAGTATAGAAGGGCCTAAGTACACTATACTGTTATGTAGTGAGACAGTGTTCCGGAATATGAAAACATATGCAGGAGCGCACACTAAAGTCATATAACAAACTTATTTGTATGTAATAGACCTAGAGCCCGTGAACCCCAGACTTTCGTCATTTTATAAAAGCTGAAAGTTTGTCAGCGCATGCTCCCACACACAGGTAAGAACGATGGACTATTATGAAGTTTGGGTTATGGTGGCTTTGGCAGGTATACGGTACTAAAGGTGTGTAAAATACCGATCTAAATTCATCAAATAATTAAGTGTCATTTGTGACATGACATATGTCATTTGAAAGCTCTTGAAGAGTTGTACAAGTCACCCTTTGACGGTAATATCGAAATCGACGGCCAACTTGGTGTTTTCGACCGTTGAAGATTGGAGTTGACCTATGCTATGGACGCTGATCCTAATGCTCAACAGTGACATGACCTATATCATTTGAAAGCTCTTGACAAGTTGTATAAGTCACCCTTTGACGGTGATATCGAAATCGACGGCCAACTTGGTGTTTTCGACCATTGAAGATTGGAGTTGACCTATGCTATGGACGCTGATCCTAAGTGACATGACCTATGTCATTTGAAAGCTCTTGACAAGTTGTACAAGTCACCCTTTGACGGTGACATCGAAATCGACGGCCAACTTGGTGTTTTCGACCACCGAAGATTGGAGTTGGCCTATGCCATGGACGCTGATCCTAATGCTCAACAGTGACATGACCTATGTCATTTGAAAGCTCTTGAGGAGTTGTACAAGTCACCCTTTGACGGTGATATCGAAATCGATGGCCAACTTGGTGTTTTCGACCATTGACATTTAGTACCGTATACCTGCCAAAGCCACCATAACCCAAACTTCATAATAGTCCATCGTTCTTACCTGTGTGTGGGAGCATGCGCTGACAAACTTTCAGCTTTTATAAAATAACGAAGGTCTGGGGTTCGCGGGCTCTTGGTCCATAAGACTTAGCTGTTGTGAGACTGACTAAAACGATTTTGTTCGGTCAAAGATAGTCAAACAACAACTCAGTTTTAAATATGTATAATCTAAGCTTCCTATATCACAATTTAAATAATAAATAACTCCATAATCTCCACCTAAGTCATACCAAGTCACATCTCAATCTTCTCTTAGCATGTTATAAATTGATAACGATTAAATCTCTCTCATATCTCAAATCTTAATGAGCATCTTATAATTTCCTTCAAACTCGAGCATGTTTACGTTTTAACGATGAGAAATAATAAATACACCTCTAATTAAGGACGGAAATTAACGCGAAGTGAATCTCCCCCGTTTCATGAAGTTTGAGATAATTAGAAGATTTCAGTTTAGTTTTTGTGATGATTAAAGAGATTCTTCTTGCTAAGGGTCTTTTTAAAGATTGTTTCATAAATTAAGTCTTTGGTAATGAGTTTTTGCTTTACTTATCGAACTAGGAAATTGTTGAACTGTAAGTATGTTTTAGACTAAGGCCTGGTTGTTTCAGCTTACGCATACACACCAGTAAACGTTAACATTAAATATCAGTCTCATCAGACGTAAGAAAATGAAAAATTGTGGATTCTATTGACAACCCGAATAACTTTAACAGGCTGGCATTAAGTTATACAACCACTGACTAATTAGATATTAACTATACTCCTAGATACTTGTAGCGCTCGTGGCGTAGTTCGACTAAGCGATGTTAGTTCATTGCGATTGTTAAGCAACATGCAGCTCGATCCCTACTTGACTGGGTGGCCGATAGTGGCATTACTATTTGAGCACTACCGTGCTTCGGAGGGCACGTTAAAGTGTCGGTTCGGGTTGTTTTAATTGTTAGACCATGTCGGAGGCCTTTAGGCGGTCTAAAAACACCGACACCAGGGTTGGCACTAACCTACTCGAACTTATTTTTACCTAGATACTTGGTTCTAGGCATCATACTTCGGTAGAGTAGAGTGTCAGTAAAAAAAGGCTCTGATTCTCTTTGAATCTGCAAATGCTCTGCACTGCTCTGGATTATATGTGCATTAGTTACCGGTGCCGGATCAGCACCGCCTCGCCTCGAGCGGTAAGTATTCTTTGTAAAAAATACATTAGAAATTCGCTCTCAGCATTAACTCTGAACAGCCTCGCCCGCGGGCTGACCACACGCGGTATACCATGCGATGTCACATACACATACTTACCATGTTGTCACGTGACTTTTTTCTGTCCCAATGCAGGAAAAAGGTCTCCCTCAAACATCGCCAACTCTCACAACGTTAACTGATTATATCGCAGCATCCAGCCATGAGACCATCTAACATTTACTGGTAGTAGCAGGTTAGCAATGTGAAGACATCTAGTGACGTGGCAGAGCCAAATCCCATGTAAGTTTAATAAAGCTTTGGTCCTAATTAAACTATTATATTTGAAAACAAAGGGCTAGTCCTAATTAACCTTTTATTAATGTCAAAACCTACGTAAGTTCCAAGAATAATTGAAACGAGAATAGCTGAATACAATGTAAATAAAATGTCCTTTGTTGAACTACAACTAGCCTGAATTTCTCATTATTTAGTCCTTGAAACTAGAACACAAAGTTAAAGATTTCAACAAAAGTTTAAATAGACCGAGGGACTCCGAAAGGGTATTGTGAGGAACTCGTTAAATATTTAGCGCGATGAAAAGGCGTTTCCACTACAAGAATCATGAACCCACTAATTAAGATGTCTGCCGCGCAAACTCTTATAAAAACGCCAATTTTTCTTTGTCATCCGATATAATTCAAAGGAATTTTTCGTTAACAAACGCCATTACTCTCCACTATCCGTCTTCTTCGGGTTACTTCGTTAATTAGATCCGTAATAAAAGATCACTTTCAATTTATTCAATTTTTTATTCAGAAATTCCAATTAACGTTAGTGTTTGTTTTATAAATTCATTCGCTAGCGTAAGTCTAAACAACCTGCTTACGGTTCCAGTCTTTGGACCGATGTCAACTCGGTCCATCCGCGACGCACTCACTCTAAGGAATTCAAAGTAGACATTTCAATTTAGCTGTCGCCAAGTTTTGGTTCAAATAATAACTATTCAGTTAAGGAATCTACTCTTAACTAAGCTGTATCTATACTAACGTTTGATCCAACTAAGGGTCTGGAAACCAGGTGAATGTGGTGTCTAAATAGGTATTTTATTATATGCAGTATATGCACGCATGTTTGTATGAGATTCACTATACACGAATATTTGATAGTGGAGGATCAAACGTCAGTACTGACGAAGCATCCGAGCGTAAAGACTGTGCGTTGATGGGTGCAATATTTGAAATTCGAATTATTCACCAATCAATTTACAGTATTTTTTAATATCATGTCGTGTCGCTATTGGTCGACGTCATGGTGTTAGGGATGCTAAACAGCTCATATACAGCCTTATTATAAGAAAGGAAAATTCAAATATGAATTCTACAAAGATGGCGTAATCAATATGGCGGCCAAAGAAAAACGTTCACTTCCATCCACTTTACAATCCTTACATACATTCGCTAATAAACTATATAATAAGTACATTAAAGTTTTAATTTAAATGTATAATACAATCACCTTTGGTTGCACTGCTTATTGCTATATTGAGTTTTAATATCTACGCATCCTCGCACACAATCACAATCGATGTATGATACCGATCACGCACACATTCACACCCGTAATAGTATCGAGATAAACTCCAAATATCAAAATACATCATAACAAATTAGAGACAAGATAGTCGTTGTAGAGTTTCTAAGTTATAATTTACATAGTTCTAAACAATTATAATAAAATTAGGTTATAAGTACCTATTTACATGTGACGCGAGTTACAAGTTGTAAATGACTAGATTTGATTCTTTCATACATGGATATTTGGCTGGCTTTTAAAGCACAAGACATACATAGTGCACGTAACGGGTGAGTGTGACAACTTTTCATACAAATACAAGGAATACAACGTCACGCGACCCGCACCCGGCCCGCACCCGCACCCGGCCCGCACCCGCACCCGGCCCCCACCCGCACTATGTGTGTGATGTGTGTCTTCCGCTTAAACTATCGACACTGATTGGATTACAATAAACTTTTTTATTTCACCTGTGTCGTAATTCGTTTAGTTGAATAACTTACTTTATTTAATGAAACTGATTATAATTTAGTTTACTTACGGCCTTATTCATAAGATAATAAACTCGATTTTTAGTTAATAACTGTTTAAATGTGTTTAAAATTTTGCGTAAGTCGGAAAAGGAAATATTATATGATACTTTTTTTTATAAAACGCGATTACATGAGTGGTATTAAAATTGGGTTGGCTGTAATTGGTGGGTTTTTGAAAAAAGAATAGTTACGATCTATATTTAAAACGTTCTTTTTTTTTAAACCGCCAAACACCGTCGCTCACTCCGAGAATTTCGTAGTTTATGGGACAAATTTTTTTTTTTGTTAGTAAAAGTGAATGTTATGACGTCTGCGTTCATATCCATGGACGGATGACACTCAATAGATAAACATAAATTTTACATACATGTAAATTAAACTAACATGTAAACAAAAAATAAATCAGAAATAGTTATTTGGTTTACAGGGTCAACTTCTAAAACGTTAGTATAGACTAACAGCATTAAATATTTTAAGCATTGTTTATTCATCAGATATATCTCATTAACTTCCAAAACAAAAGTATAAAATAAATAAATCAAAATCCTAATATATTGACATATAAATATTAAATTAACCTTGCATAAGCCGTCTCTATTACAACTCAATCTAATGATAACTAAGCAGTTTTTAACGCTTTTCTGACGGTCAGTGCCGACATCCCTTGACGATCAATACTGAAGCTTTTTTTCATAGCAATAGGTTACTACGTAATTCGACTGTCGGTACTGACTGTAAGGAAAGCACTAAATAAAACCTAACAATAAATATGACATCAGTGAGGTGCCAAAGTGCAGCAAAGGTAAAAGAAAAAAACTTTTTTGAAAACAGAACAAACAAATTGACGATGAACGACTAAGTATTCTTTATTTAAATTATATAGTCGCTTTTAACAAATCGTGTACGATTCAAATGTTCTTTTCTTTTATATTCGCGTCGTGTTCTATTTTTCAATATTTGCTAGTTGTTATCTCCATTGCTATACTGTGGTATCCCCGTAATATTAAGACAAGTTAGTTATGAAGGCAAGTTGGTGTAGTGATGTGGGTGGTGGTACGCTGTAAGTCTTGGGTTTTGGTACTCTTTGCCGGACCGCGGACGCAGTGTGCTCGTTGTCTGTCTCATAACCCTGAACAAAGGAATAATAATATCAATTCAACTCCTATTACTTTACAAACTAGGTAGGTTTGACGCCCGTATTTAGAGACGACAAATGCTTTAATTTAATGTGATTTAATGAGTAATTTTGACATATTGTGATGTACGAAAAATTACTTCAATTAGTTAAGTGACCATTTAATGAACGTCTTTGAGTGCGCCATAAATGTAAATGGATTGTTTTAGGTACTGTTATCCGAGTTAAGAAATCAATGTTCTGAAATCAACCTTTGTCCAACAATAGGCAATAACAATTGATAATATATTATTATTAGGCAATTAATTTTCTGGATCTATTAATGAGTTGATTTATTACTGCGTTAGACCAAAGTCCACTTGACGCACGTAATGTGACTAAGAATTCCACGAAATGTATGTATTTTTCCATATAATATTCACTTACCTCATAGTAACTGGAGTGTCAGTAGACGAATGCGAGGAACAAATTGAAAGCGTCTCTATGTAATCCGACATATCGGAGGTACCACTGGACGTGCTGTGAGTGTCTACAACACCTGATGACAAAGAAGGAAGATATTAGACTTATCCAGATACAGATAAAACTAAAAAAAAGAAAAAACCCCTCTGATCTATTTTTACCAAACATCCACCGCATCCACCGCGGAAACTGTTTTTCAAAAACCGCATCAAAATCGATCCATCCGTTTGAGAACTAAAATATCACAGACATACACACACACACATCTATCGACTACAAATGTTGACCCTTACCTCTCAATGGTTTCACAGACAGAACAGGAACTTCAGCCTCAGCAGAAGATGATTTAGCCGGTACTCGTACTCTCTGTAGCGATGCAAAGTCTCTCATAGGATCTGTAGACTTTGATCTTCTTGGCAATGACGTATGGTAGCAGGCTGCAGCGCGACGAGCACTGCGGTAGTGCCGCCTAGCAGCCGCCGTCGTTAACGGTAACTCAAACTCTACTAACTCTCTACCAGGCCGCAGAGAACAACTTGACACACCAGAATCATTTGAGCTGGATGAATCTCTATTACCTCCAGCTTTACCAGGCACAGAACACGCTCGTTTAGCCAAAGTCAAGCCTCGTCCACGACCTTTTGATGCTTCAGAGCTGTCTGCATCAGAATGTTTGTTATCAGCCGTACACTCACACGGAGTTACAACTCTATCGCCGTGAACTGCCATGTTTCTAAGTGTTTCTATGGATGATGTGGAACCGCGACTGCCGACACTGCCTTCAAATTCTTTGACGTCTTCCAAGAAGCGAGATGAGTCAGCGGAACTGGATCTCTTTCTGTATTCAATTCTTTCTGCTCGATCGCCCGTCGATCTTGAAGGTCTTATTTCTACGGTATCTTTAGGTACTGTGCCTAAACGACTTTCATCAGGTCCACATAAAGTAGGATTACTAGCCGATTTCTCATCAAGTAACTTGCTAATAGGACTCTTTGCTGGATGCTTCAATGTATTAAATGCAAAGCTACCTATTGGTGACATTGGCGTGTAACCAGAGTGTAATGGTTTATTTTGATCTAATTTACTGTTCTCAAGGGACTTGGGTGCCATTAGCAAGTAATCATCACCTGGTGTGACAGCTAATGTCTCTAAATGGTGATCGTGATCATCTTTGGCAGGTGGATGACCGCATTTAGTGCATAATCCTTTCTCATTTACAGTAGTTTTAAACGAATTTGGCACAAGATTGGTACTTATTGCTTCTAACTCAGCTTGGGTCACACCAGCTCTTCTTAACAGGTCTTTGGCGTTTTCGTAATGTTCTAAGGACAGAGCAAAGTTGAGATTCTCATAGTTAGCCAAAGGACCGTCATCGATTTCAACTTTCCTTGAATCAACATTAGAAATACTTGGAAAGCTTTCATCTGGTTCAATGGGATGTGTTTTTCTTCTTGTTTTTCTAGATAAATCTATGGTTGCGTATAGCGCGTTACTAGTATTTGGTTTTAAGTTTTCTTTGTTTGGGACTAGGTTATCACTCGAGGCTGTGGTTTTTCTACAATATGGGAGTCTGATCCAGTTATTGGCCCAGTCTGTGACCCTTTGGCATGGACAGCTGGCTGGCTGGATGATCTCATCGGTATCTACTACAGTGGGCTCTTTTCGTCTTCTACCAAACTTAAGAAGACATCCACAAGGCTTCTTCAATATCACTGCATTTGGCGTAGAGCTTTTAGTAATCTTAAATAATTCGTTATTCAAGCATTCCTTTAGCCTCTTTGGTGTATCGTAATATTCTCCTTCCACCTAAAACAAAGACATAGTTAAGTCAAGAAATTTAACGAAAACATTAGAAAAAGGAAATAAATTATGAATAGTGATACTTACCTCTGAAGAAGCTAACTTTGGCACATCGTAATTTTCATAAGGACCAACTTTACTTGGTTTACTGTCCACATGTACACAACTGCATGTTTGTATCGGTAACGGCATCGGAGGTTTCTTGTTAAGGTTCAATTCTAATCTAGAGGGTTTCGGGGGTCTTTGTGGAGGTCTTTCACCGGAACAGTGACAAACCTCCTCAGTCTTATTGGTTTCGCTAGGTAACTTATCACAACTCTGTGCGGTATTTGCTTCGGAAAAATTCTCATGCAACGCTTCCATAGTCCAGGCTGGGTTGAAATGTTTTGCACCAGGTGTAAGAGCGGCTGTTGAAGATCTAGAGAGAGCACCCAGTTTGGATATACAACTCATACATCTTTCCAAGGTGACATTACCCGTGCCTCCCCAATGAGCCGTATCTGTACCTTCAATAGTCTCATTAACAGATGCCGTATCTCCAAAGCCCATGTCTTGGAAGTTTGATCTTTCTGCAGAAGGCCAGTAAGGGGATATTGCTCCGGCTTCTTCTCCAGCACAGCGGTCGTCATATCTTAAGTCTAATGGAGGCAGTGATTGATCTATGGTGTTCAATTCTGAGAGGCGTGTGTCAGGCCTGTACGCTTTGTGGGATTTAGGACTTTCTGCACCTGGTAACAAGGTATACAGTACTGTTAATATTAATCAGTGTAAGGATGCACTACAGTTATTAGATTTATATGTTTCTTACCATCATGTTTCTTCAAATTGACAGGTCTCTTTCTAGGTGATAGTCGTCCTTGGGACGCAAGATCGAAATCATGAGCTATTTCCTTGGCTTGATCTGTGACAAGTACGTGAAGACCCTCTCCTTTTCCAGAGAGTGATCCTCCTTCGAAGCAGAACCTTCCTTCTACCACGCCATATCGTCTGTATCAAAGTGAGATAAGGATAATCATTCACACATCTAAAATTAAAAAGTAAGTAATCGAGTCTGTCAGTGGTTGGCCGCTGACAGACTCGATTACTCGTCGGTTTTATCAGATGCTTGGGCGGTCTTAATACCTATAGTATATACCTGGTATAGGTATTATATGGTCCATTGTCTCTTCTATATTAGTACTAATGTTTCTCATTAGTAAGTTAAAATTTAAGATCTTTTTTCCAAGGTCTTTCTTTTTCTAGTATCATTTCACTAGAAAGCAAGGAACGGGTTAACTTTGAAAAACAAATAACGATTTCCTTTCCTTTCTGTGCATTTAATACCCATTTCTTTAGCAGTCATATTCTAACTACTTCATACCCATCCTTACCTCAAATGTGGTAGATCCCAAACAGCCAGCAAACGAGGAGGTACTCCAGAAGTCAGGGCGAACCTTCTCTCATGGAGGTGAAGATGCGCTGGGCCGGCCGGCAGTCGCTTGCTGCCTCCAGCGCCGACCACCACCAGATACTGGCGAGCTTCGCCGAGATGTAGCTTGACTTTTACCTTTGCAAAGGAATATGTTTATGTAGATACAATGTCATTCATGCCCTTCAAAAATTAAATAATTATGCTGCTCTTCGATAATTCGAAATATTATATCAAAAATCTATAAATCACTTTGTATGATAGATATTTTAATTTAATTACTTTGTAAAAATTTACGAATATTATTAATCAAAACTGTATTGCAATAAATAATGTTAAATAACGTGACCACGACTGATGCAATCCGCAAAAGTCGAGTATGTATTTAAAAAAATACGCTTTATTATATATAATTAATGATTATATTTTTTTATATTTAATTTGATACAATCCAGTTTCATTCTCGTACAAATTCATAACACAATACCTTAAAACTAAAACAAAACACGATCTCCTATTCCACCTCTAAAATATAGGTACATTTATTTACCTGCCACTGTATAAGCCGTTCTCTCGTGTCAAAGGCGAGTATTGCAACGAGATCCCGACACAGGAGTGCGAGAGTGTTCGAGTGTTTGTCCAAGGTGAAGCCAGACTCGCACCCGAGGTAGTGCTGGAGTGATAAAGATGCTTTGCAAGCCCCGCCGCCCCAACGGGACTTGGAGTCTCGGTAGATTTGGACGTGTACGCAATCTGATGACAAGCAAAAGAAAATGTGCTTAAGATTCATCTTATTGATAGTATAAGAACATTTTAATCAAGTCATTTTAACTTTCATTAAAAAAAAAATTAGGTATATGTTCATTGGTACAGCTAAAAATGTAGTTAAGATTGAGACAAAGCTCAGAGCTTACTTAGGGTCTAATTAAACGTGTGTATTTGTATATTATTATTATTTTTATTATATTATAGGGATAAGAATGGTATTCAATCAATACAAAACGAGCAGTGCGGCAACAGTGCGGCGTCGGTACCGCGAAATAATTTTAGTACGCACTGTTGCCGCACTGCTCGTTTTTTATGAAAACACACGATCGTACGTTCACAAAACGACAAACGCACGGCTTCGGCACCGCAGCGGTCCGACACGAAACGCATAATTTGAAAGCACCCGAAGTTTAGTGTAGTGTAGTGAAACTTTGATTGTCACTTTCCTCCCTTACGTAGAGTTTTCATTGTAACAAATTGTAAAAATAGTTTCAATTCCTCAACTTATTGCATTGTTGTGAACATTCTGATCAATAGTAATAAACTAAGGTTAAGCAACGATCTACTGAAATTCCCTGTGTTTTATGGACTTGAAAATAAGCGTCGAGGAATGCTTTGCAAGGGATCCGTTGGCAGTCGGAGCTTCGAGCCAAATTATACAGAGATCACGCTTCATCGAACAATCTACTTTACTAGGGTATAAATTCGATAAACTTTGTACAATATCGGTACCTTTTATTTAAAACCATACATTATTACTTTAATTTAACGATGGTTAAAGTTCTTGTTTATGCAGGAGAAAATTTCAGAAATAGTATTTTGGTACATAGCGAAATTTCAGACATATTGGCATTATTAAATTTAGTTTACACAGATCAAAAACTATTTTATATTATTTAGCGAACCTTGTTATTAATAATTCATAACTAAGCTTAAGTTCAGCTCAGTTTGCTATTAATAACTAAGTAGCACGTCAAATTAATTACAAAGTAGAAGTGCATCTGGTTCGCTGAAGGAATCAGTCTAATGTGCTTAGGGAAATATATCTTCAACCCAATCCAATAGAATATATACGAACATATTATGTACTTCTATTAACTGCATTCCAAACTGCCGCACACAAAAACATCCATTAAACCAACACTTCACTAATTGAAGTCATTTTTCATACATTAAATGTCAAAATCACCCATTAAATATCTGCTAAGGAAGTATTTTACGTCTCTGCGTACGGGCGAAAGGATAATACATCATCAAATCAAGAAAAGTAAAAATCACGAAAAGTATACCTACTGGATTTTTTCAGGAGAATAAATCACAAAAAATATATATACCTAGTATAGTAGGCTTCATATCTAATTTTTCAGCGATCGCAGTTGATATTCACATCACGATCTCCCCCATTAGAGATCACTTGGCTGCGACACCCAAGTAACAACGAGGGAACTCAAACTTAGATTTATACGAGGATTCTTTACCACTTTATGAGGCGATGGCATCATGAATCAACTGGAGAACTCGCATTAAACTGATTCGAAGCCTAATGGTACGGAATTACAGATAGAAATGCTCACTTGTGTGGGCTCGAAGATTGAGAGATATATTGGCTTTAAAGTGTTTTAAGTAGCGACGGTAATTTGTAAGCTATTGCTTTTTGAGTTTAAACTGCGTTCGCTTTTATTTTACACTAACCGCACGGCGATCTAATTTCCTATACCTGTGATCATGGTGATCTCAAACCCGAGCCATGTTTGAAAAGTGGGTAACGTTTTTTCGCTCGACCTGGGAATTGAACCCGGGACCTCGGTCTTGGCAGGCGAGTGCACATACCACTAGACAACCGAGGCGTGAAATGTGACTATACTTTACATAAAAAATCCGATGCGAAATTTCAATTATTTGCTTCTACATAAAAAATTACAAACTTTAGCTCTTCCAAATGTTAGTATAGATTTGTATCTTGATGTTTTAGTCCCTTTTCCGGATGCGTGGTCACAGAACTGAAATGTTAAGCATCTTTACAAGGAAAAATAAATAAGTTAGCCGTTTAGTTCTAAACTGATGAGCACTAGAAGAAACAATGCAGATTTTCAAGACATCTTGTTACTCGTACATTCTGACAGTCATGCATTAAGCATTTAGCTCTTAAAACTGTATTTTAAACTGTATCACGTTTCCTTACGGATCAAAATCGAGCTTCGTTATAAGAGCAGACAACTTACAAGAGAACAGCGCTGTTAGTAATCACTTTTTTCTTTGAAGACAGCAATGGCTTCACGATATCGCGCGACGCGAGGCGCCACATAAATTGTTATATTTTTTTACTCTTTTCAGAAGCATTTGGGCGAACGTTTTCTTTGTTCGCAATTTGTTATGATTTTTTCAGCAGGGTGCTTGTTCTATGAATAATCAGGTGAATGGGGGACCGGTGTCGTTGCGGTCCAAATTATACATAAAGACCATTTCCATCATATTTTTTTGTATACCAATTTAATATTACGACAGAGCTTTTCGAGAGATTAATGTATCTATATCCTGCTATTAACAGTCGAATACAACTTCATTCATTAAACGTATAACTCATTAAGTTTTTATAGAGGATGTAACTATTTACGAAACACAAAGACATTCGTTTTGTCGCAAGTCGTAAAATGCCCTAAATGACATATAAATAAAGCTCGACATTCAAGTGTAATGAGGCCTCACACGACGCGACCAGGATACTATTAAAGCTGGGTATCCACTGAATCGGAACAAAACGTATGCAACGGAATGTCCGATTTTTAATCACTGTGAGCTGTGCTGAATATCAATAGCGAAAGTAGTGACATTACTAGGAATACTAGTAACATTACATTTACAAGTTTATGTCATTTGATGTCTGTTTGATGTATCATGACAAAGTTGTCATCAATTTAACATCAAAGCTAAAGACACTACGGTTGAAAAGTACACCTGTTTAGATCATGGATTTAATATACATATATAAAGTGTTAGGTTCAGTAAATTATCTATACCATAGATATTAATTAGTTACAAAGTGCATTAAAGCACAGAGAAAGGCAGTAAGACATTACATTGGCCAATAATGTCTAACTGCCTTTACTTTTTTTTACTTTTACCTTAAAACAACCCCAATACGTAAGCTGGTATAGTACGCCACATACCCGCTGCATTGGACGCGCAACTTAATGCCGCTACACACGACGCGACAGAATAACTGATCGATATTTTATTACTCGTTCATTATCGACTTTCTGTCGAGGGATGGATTCACGCGTCACTTCATGCTAATTTGAAATAATGAACAGTTGGAAATATTTAATACTTTAATACTTGTTTATTTGCATGTGATAAGCAATAAATGTCGAGTGTCGATGCAAAATAATTTAACTTTGATGGGTGTTATTTAAAATATGGTGTTCGATTTTTATGTTCATGGAATAATTATTTCTTTAATAAGTTGTGCATTACTACATAAGCACAATATGTTGCGGAGATTTGGAAGTGTCCATTGATGTATGAACGTTTGTAAATAGTTATATCACAGGCCATCATGTCAAAGGTCCATAGTTTCGCAGCCTATAATATAAACGTCCACTATAGTTTTTAAACTATCAATGAAATTCCTCTAAGAATAGGAGACGGGACTCTAAACAAGAGAGTCTAGGAACTGGAGAAGAAGTCCGCCGCGACCACGGGTGGTGCAATCTACTCGAAACGTCGGGAAATCAAAGTAAGTGATTTTACTTACTAAAACAACCTTCTGTGCCGCGAAAAACTCGTAGTAATACGTTTATAATGTGTAAAAATCCCGAAAGTTTGAAGAAGTTAACTTTTCCTTAGTATAGTTATAAATAGAGCACCACTATATCACAGACATAGGTTTACATAAACATATATACTAATAAAGAGACTACCCCCAATCTCGTAAAACAAGAACCATACTAAAACTTGTCCAAAAACTACTCCATATAATTATAGATCATTCACAGATCCTATTAACGACATCCCCAAGTGTTCTATTTCGGGAGACACTTGCACGCATCAGGTACTTTGAATGGCACAAATCGCCCGTAACTCATACGGCGGCGATTACGTCGCGCGCCACATTTGTCGCGCGAGTCTTTGTTCGAGCGATCGCGTCTTTTGTCGACCGTTTCATTTCACCAAATATATCAGTTACGCGTGATTGAACATACTTATTGTTCAGACGTTATTACCATTATTTTTACGGAGATTTTTAGGAGATTTTTATGGTGTATAATTGATGGAAAGTTCTTTATTTTTGACATACTTACAAAAGTGAAAATTGTATAACCATAATATTTTTTCGTTCGACTTCATTCTACACTAGTAACGCCTGGTGGTTTTACTCGCGTTGTGTCCATTTTCGTGGGAATTTCGGGATAAAAATATTCTATTACCTTCTCGTTGAATATGACAATCCATTACAAAAGGAAATATTAAAATCGGATTAGTAGTTTCTGAGATTAGCGCGTTCAAACAATGAAAAGAAAACTCTTCAGCTTTATTAAGCTACATATTTCGAATATTTACCGAGTAAATATTATCATTAAATTTAAAGCAATAAAGCAACATCGCACGTGTAAATTGTAAACGTGTATTCATTATTTATTCAATTTGTATTAAAATCAAATTAACATTTTGATACGGGTGACAGGTGAAGCGTTCCTATTATTAATTCGCGAGCCAATTAGAATCACAAACTAGCAGAGTGCGACACATCACACACACTGTAATTAACTGTCTGATTAATCGCGTTTTGATAGCGGCTGCGGTGGGTCGCGTTGTGTGTGGCGCGCTTTATGTGCATCGCGTCAAATGACGCTGATGTTAAAAGTGTTGCATCGACAGCTGCTCTCAACACATGATACATTTCATAGGACGGGTTCAAAACGGCATAACGTAATGGAAATTAATGAATTGCAATCAACAACACGCTTCAAACATCCATCTACATTTTATCTTTGATAGTTGCTTTATTAAAACGACAATATAGGTTACAACCATAAAGTTAAAAGAGAATAAATTCGAATTTTAAACGCGTGAACGATAAAAATCGTTAAGTATCGATTAAATTCGGTGTTCGTAATTAATGCAATAAACAATCGTGTTAGTAAATTTAAATGTAATTGGTTAGAGCGATGTGCTGTGTGGTGGTCGCTCGGTCGCGCGGCAGTCGCACGGTCGCCGACGGTCACGCGACCATGCGGTTCGTATAATTTGCGTTTCAATTAGTTGGCAACGTTCGCGATAATTAATGACCGCCGTTCTGTCCTCACGTGACTTCACAATGCATCGATGCCGAGTCTTAATTGACAAGTAGTCCTTAATTTGTCATTCAAAACTTAAATGTTCGACTTCTTTTTTTAAATGGTTTAACAACGCTTTGTTTGTTGCTGTGATTTTTGTAGTTGAAACAGTATTCAAATTAAGAATCTAGTTTGTTAACACGTCATCTAAGTTCCAATGACTTTAGTTTTTAACTTTTTAGACAAATGAACAAAGAGTCTGTGAACTTTATTAAACGAGTTTGCATGACTTTCGAACCCCTAACTTTGGGTTGTCGTGTCATTGGGTCAAACAAAGCACGTTATAGTTTACAAATGTCTCTCATGTTTAATGTTACTCTCAAACTAATAACATAGATGATAAGTAAAACGCCGTCATCGCTTCCTCATATTGATTCACGGGCGGCACGCGTGGAGTCCCCTCCAAATAGCTTTGCCTACGTAAAGTAAAATCCTGTCCAAAATATTAATAGTAGCCCGATGGTAGAGTGCAAGTTATTCGGCGTGCGGTGTACCTGGTTGTAATAAAGCGGTTCCTGTTAGCCCCCGGGGCGACGTGACCGGGGTCTCGATTGACCCAGGGTCGGGTCCACTTAGCCCCCGCTCTCTGGAGGACCCTTCATAAACTCCATCGTAAATATTCAGTTTTTATCTCTGTATTGCTGTTGTGTTGCTAAATTGATGTTTACTTACTTATACGATGTTTATTGGGATATATTTGACCCCAATTTGTATATAGTTCAACCCTTATCCGAACGGTGGTTACGGAAAACCTTGTTTTAGTATTTATACGTAAGTTTAGCAAATTCAGATGGTATTAAAAAGCGACGGTAATTATGATCCCACTCAGGGCATACCTTAGATAGTCCATTCACTTCCTGGACAAAACATACTATGCAGTATCCATACCGTGATGTAAACATTAGGGTGTAATTACCGCGCTTGTTCAATGCGAGTCCGTCCTAGTTCGTACATTAGTATTTATTACCAGTATTAAACCTATTAGGTAAGGTATCGCTTATAATGTATGAGTTTACAAACTACGAGTAGGTGACATCGACAGCACTGGCGTTTTGCGTGACTATGTCACATTATGTCAAAGTTCAAACTTTTCTTTGGTATTCGCGAACTTACAGCTCGCTGTAAAATCATTTACCTAAACAGCGCATCAGTAATGAAAAACAATTGAATCTAACAAAACTCAGCACCGTTTTACTTTAAACGTAGCTGGCTGGAAGTTCCCCTAAATCTTTCAACTAATAAGGGAAATAATAGCCCCAAACACAAAGTCCTTTAAAGGTCATTGCCCCATCATTACTTGACACTTAAGACCAACATTGTGTTCTAAAATTGAACAACAAAAAATAGAATATTTTATGTTTCTCGAAATATACTGCTTTGGAATTTATGGAAGAGTATGCCATGACAGCGAAGTTGTTGACTATTTACTACTAGCAGCGCCCCGCGGTATTACCCGCGTTGTTCCCGTTCCCGTGGGAATTTCGGAATGAAAAGTAGCCTATAACCTTCCCGTTGAATGTGGCTATCCATTACAAAAAGAATTTTTCAAATCAGTTCAGTAGTTTCTGAGATTAGCGCGTTTAAACAAACAAACAAACAAATCAAACTCTTCAGCTTTATAATATTAGTATAGATGTACTGTGATTTTTTTTGTGTGTGTGTGATTTTTTTATGATAAATAAATGTGATAAATGCTATTGTAATAAAAGAAAAATTTACAAGTAAAATTTATACCAAAATGACAGCTGTAACAATCAATGTCAAAGTTGGTCCATTGGATTTTTCTAAAATATTCCATGTTTTTTATCTGAGTTAAAATGTCAAAATTTGCCTGAAACATACAAAATAGGCCTTAAATAACAGTAAATAAGATATAAAATGATTTATTACGTCAGCTATCCATCAAATCTTTAGTCCAATTTGATGGATTGTGGTACTTTGTCTCTGACAAAGAGAACGCCGGAAGAGGGTTAAAGGCTAAAGGCTAACAGCTATAATTTCAAATTTCGAAAAAGTCGTTACAAATTGAAGAAACGAGTTCCATTAATAAAATTACTTTATGGTGTTTAATTGTAAAGTTAACTTCGAGTTTCATGAAACTCTTAACTGTAAAATGTTCAAAGCTTAAACCAATAACAGTTAAATTAAACGAGATTGAAATCAACTCCGAATTAGAGATATCTTCTTCAATCCTATACAGCGGTTTTTATTTGAAAGGGACATTAGGATTAAGACCCTTTTCAATCAAAAAACGTACTTCAAACTTATCCCATTGCGACAGGGTTCAAATAAAAACACTAACAAAAACAGGCATAACATTAACTATTCTTACTATCCATAGAATCGTGTAACATGCAAAAAGAACATCCTTAACCAAATCTTTATTTATTCCTTCCTAAAACAGAATAACAAATGCTTCCCAAAATACTCCGCATCTTGAAAGTCTCACTTAAAGCAATGCTGCAAGAACAGCCAATTGGTACCCCAGTCTATACATAGCCGGATTTATTTGCTGGGTCCCAAGGGTCCCATGCGGCCACGTGCCGAGTCTTATCGCCCTTACTAAAGGGGGTCTTTCATGGGGTTCTTTCCGACCCCACAGTAGGCCCACACTCATGACCTTGATTTGTTTGTTCGAACGATCAGTAAAGAGCTTTGTAGAGCATAAAACACTAAGCAAAGATTGACATTGGCACCCTTTTTCATTTAGGGGGGTAACATGAAGATATTCAATTTTGGATGTTTTTTTGTTTATGGTTAAAATCAATAAGTTTCTTATTGAGTGATGTAGAAACTTCCAATAGTCTCAGTGCCTCACGTTTCCGAAATAATTTTAAAAACATTATAAAAATTACAGTGACTTTTCCTTATGAAGTACCGGACTCATTCAAGGCTAACCGTAGCCCCACAAACCAAGCTAAGCTCTAAGCTGTTCTGTAATCTAAAATATAGTACGACGCACGTACTTTTCCTTTTTTAAATGTAATAAAAAAAATATGGAATTTATTTGACAGTATCTGTTTGCGTAGTATGTACTACACAGCGTCAAACCAATGGTAACTGTCATACTATCATTCCAATACAATTATAATCAAACAAGTAATTGCACCGAAATTAAACTGTCTATGAGTGATGATACATTCTGAATACGTTAGCTTTATAATCTATCTATATGTATAAAAATCAATCGTGGTTCGTTAGTCTCGCTAAAACTCGAGAACGGCCGGACCGATTTAGTTGATTTTGGTTTTGAAATGTTTGTCGTATTACAAGGAAGGTTTAAACGGTACGCAGTGACGCAGTGAATAAAGGCGGGTGAAACCGCAGGGCACAGCTAGTCTTATCTTAATATAACTACTATTAGAAATAGAATATTTTCCTAAAATATCGAATGTTATCAACAAAATCTCTTCGGAAATATCCCATATTTGAAGCATACAACATCCAACAGTATTTTCATTCAATATTACATTCTGGAAACCTTTAGACATCATATTTCCGACGAAACTTTCCAATAAATTCAACAAATTGATACTCGGGTTTTAGATGGATTAAAAAGACATTAGAAAGTCTCGAACTGGAGCGAATACATATTGAAGTACCTGCCTTATATTAATATTATAATTAAAGAGTAATTTTGGTAACTTCGTTATGCCTTTTCGGTAATGTTCGAGATAGCTGAAGAGTTTTGTGACTAAATTGAGACTATGGGCGGGTTGCTTCAGCTTACGTTAACGCATCAGTAATCGTACATAATGTAGTTTTGCGGCTGGTTATCGTAACATACGTTCGATAAAAAAAATTAAAAAAATCGATGTTAAATACAAACCACCTTCATAAACGATATTTAAAGTGTTTTGTCTCTTTCGCTCTTTGGCAAATAGCGTATGTCGGAAAGGGACAAACCATTTGATGGCTAAAATTCTGTTCATAAACGTTTATGAATAAGCCCATAAATATGTAGTGTTGTTTCATGGCTTAAATGACAGTCTTTTAAAGTTATTCCGGCGGCCAATACAAAGCCACGCTTTTTCATTTCCTTCCGTCTGTTGAGACTGACATTTTCTTTTGAATTGAAACTACGTTTACGGATACACTTCGCTTATATTTTACATATTTATCTGAAGTTTCAGCCTTCCTGTAAAGGGGTCCTTTTTAAAACCCTGGTCACAGAAGGAACCATGGTCACAGAATACTCAGTCTTCACAGAATACTCAGTCTTCTGTAACCACGGTTCTTATAAAGGGTCCGAAACGTCAGATAAAAATGTAAAATAAAAGCGACGTGTATCCGTAAAGCTAGTTTCAATTCAATATGAGTAGTGTTCGCTTAAACTTAAGAAACTAACCAGTCTGACATTTAGTGTTAATGTTTACTGGTCTGTGAATGTAAGCTGTACCATCTCACCCTTAATACAGCTTCCGGCTGGACCATGAGGATGCGGTCAGTCCTTTACCGAAGCCGCACATAGTGAGCACAGCGTTAGCTACGCACTACCGATATGACGTCAGTAGTCAGTAGAGATACCATGTAGATTTAACACTTTCGAATTGAAACCAAATGGAATCGATCTTATACTAAAACTTACATTTAAATTGACAATGGAATAGGTGACTGGGCTTCTTCGTCTTATCGAGTCAATATGGTTATCTCTCTTATTTTTATTTATTTATATGTGTCCGGACCAGAATTTGGTCACCTCTATCGCACTGTTACTGGCTTTCCATAAATCCTCCATAGTGCAGGACATGGGGCAGTTAGTGCATTTTAGTAGGTGTTTCATATTCTGGATGGCGCCACATTCACAATTTCTGTTCTCTGAGAAACCCTACTTGACACGGTTTTCGTAGCATCTCCCAACACCAGTTCGGAGTCTACTTAAAAATTTCCAAACTCTCCAGGTAAGATCACCACCCGTATTGCTGAATCTCTCGATCGGTCGCATTGTAAACCCCCACCTCTAAAGAAGGGTGTTTTAAGTCAGACGTTAATATCTGTTTGTGTGTGACTGTTTGTTTGTAGCATTCTAGCTCTCTAATGAATGGGACGATTTCGATACGGTTTTTTTTATTTGAAAGCCAGTTTATTTTTGGTTCTTAGCCATGTATGGTAAGAATCGATCCAGCCGTTTTCCATTTAAAAATGTTAATTTTACTTGTATGAACTCGTTGCCACGCAGGTTGTAAGCTCGATCAATATAAAATATACCTTACGGTCATAATAATAACAACGTTCTGTTCACTTATAACTTTGATAATTGAACACAAACAGAACCAAACAACATTAACTAAATAATCATCAAACTATTTGTATGTAAGTTATTCGAAATGATAAAGTTGGTCAAACTTTTACTGCCATTAGTAAATTCGCTCAAACATGAAGCGAACGAGATAACTTCGCGACGAATAATTCAATTTTCTCTTCTCTGGTTATTGCTGCTAAGCGAAATTAACCTTTACTACGCACCTTCTAAGATTCGTTATTGCGTGTATTTTAGATGGTACATACGTCTTTGTGTACCGTATTTTAGCTAAAACTAGGCGTATGTGAATGACGAGGTATAAATCGACGTTATGAAATAATATATGAACTAGAAACTAATAAGCAATTCAGCCTTTAATCTAGACTGAAACGTGAGAGATTGAGCTAGATATTAATATTTCTTCGTTTCATCAAAAACAAGTTAAAGTTTAATCGATATAATCTGTACTAAAAAAATAAAAAGTATTGGAACGAAGTTCCTTATCGCGCGTTGCGAAAGGGGGCTAGACGAAAAAAATTAAGACGTTAAGTTGTAACGACACTTTTTGCGTTAGTGAGAGACAGACAGCGAAACATGCCGTGCGGCATGCGCATGTTTCTCTGTCTGTCTCTCTCTCTCTCTTATAGAAAGAAAGCCAGATATTTTCGTTTCGTCTTTTTAACCTTTTTCCTCTCAAAAACAACCAGACCGATTTGAATGATTATTTTAAGGACGGTCAGCCACATTCAACGGGAAGGTTATAAGGCTATTTGTCATCTCAAAATTCCCACGGAAACGGGCAAACCGCGGGGCAATGCTTGTAGAAGTATATATCAGTTAAACGAGCTTTCAATCAACCAAGACATTAGATAATAGATACTGTTGTGAATCATTTTCTGTAAAATGAACTTCGGTCAAACGTACAGTCAAGTACAAAAGTTGATGAGCACATTCAATTTTACAAACCACCTCAACATCCATGTTCTACTAATTGGTGGTGTTGACTCTTTTTTTGTAAACTAATGATAAGGTGAACGTCTTGTCATGACACTTAATTACGGAA
Organism: Cyclophora punctaria; assembly: GCA_951394245.1. Classification (NCBI taxonomy): domain Eukaryota; kingdom Metazoa; phylum Arthropoda; class Insecta; order Lepidoptera; family Geometridae; genus Cyclophora; species Cyclophora punctaria. Next base: position 2,680,582 of record OX596182.1, read on the forward strand.
TCTTTACGTGTTCAAGTGTTTTTCAATATTGAATGTGTTCATTATTTAAAATGTAAACTACGTTTACAGATACACTTCGCTTTTATTTTACATTTTTATCCGACGTTTCGGTTCCTTTACAGGAACCGTGGTCACAGAAGACTCGAAATGTAAAATCAAAGCGATGTGTATACGTAAACGTAGTTTCAATTCAAGCAACACTACTCATAGTGATCGCTTAAACTTAAGAAACCAGTTTGTGTTCATCTACTTTTGCAGTTAACTGTACGTACGGTAAAACTAGGGTAACCCAGGAGCTACGGTGCTACAGACAAAGATATCAAAACACACGTCACACTTATGACACCGCCTATTTAGCACCGAGGGTTAAAGGACAAAGGCTATTTTATCTCTTATCAAAATCTTCAAAATCCCCACGATGTATGTTAAAAAGTGTCCCTCTTTTTACATTCAAACATTCGCTATACTATGACACCCCTTTTTTATTTGAGTAATTACTGCTGAGTCCTCTTCTGTACTGATATCTTCAGTGAGAGCTTACACTACACCGAACAATATAGATACTCGTATGTAGGGAAGTGTTGTGTGTGAGATGGAACTCATAGTTTAAGTTACTCCTACATTATTGAATACTAGAGCAACAACGGCTCTACCTATAACATTCCCGTTCCGTGGAAATCGAAGTTAAAATACTAACTTATACCTCCTGAATGAATGAATGAAACAAGTAAACCTTTTTCATCTTTTGTTCATCAATTGTTTTTGGGTTGAAAAATGGCCATATTAATTAAGATTTTATATCCCTTAAGAAATATAGAGGGTTGTGATGACAGGATAGTAGGAGAAAGAGATATGTGGATAGAACTCCATCGACAAGAGAGCAGCTCTTTTGTTTAAAAAGAAGATGAAAGAAAAAACAGATTATAAATATGAATAACAGATAGTGAAGCTACTTTTAATTGCAGAGGTTGTGAAATGCAGCCTTCACATTAATTAATGCACTCCCGAACTATCCGTTATATAACTAAATCATAACTAGCTATCCAACTCTGTGGCAGTCTGTGGTTCGAGGTACATTTAGTTTCTAGGTACCTACATTTAGTTTCTAGGTATTACTGTACAATTAGAAGAACAAGTTAATGATACGAAAACATGTTTCCTTTACTTAATTATATTTAGCGCTCGTAGAGTAATTTGACTACGTAATGTTAGCTCATTGCATTGTTAAGCAACGTGCAGCTCGGTCTGTACATGGATGGGTGGCCGATAGCGCCATTTCTCTCTGAACGCTACCGTGCTTCTCAGGGCACGAAACATTGTCAGTTTTGCCCACCCATCCAAGTGGCGGCCAAGCTGCACGTTACTTAACAATCGCAATAAATTAACATCGCTTAGTCAATTCAACAACCGACTATTGTACCAGCTGTAACTATCGGTACAAATGTAATCTATATAATATACAATTCAAAGTCCTGACTGACTGACTGATAATCAACGCACAGCCTCAACCGCAACACCTAGAAGCATGACTTGGCAGGAAGGTTCTTCAAGTGACGTAAGTGCACACTAAGAAAGGATTTTCGAAAATTCTATCTCTAAGGGATAAAATAGGGGTCCAAAAGTTTGTTTGTGGAACTGGCTCAACGCGAAGCCGTGGGGGGTTGCTAGTAATATATAATTATTCACTACTATGATATACATTGTACACTCTACCCGACTTACTGTACAAGGTTAGGTCTTTTCGGTAAAACAAAATATGGAGCTGGTTATATGAATTCACGTCATCCAATTAAATTGCCAACGGCTGTTCTCTAGCCCGCAGTACCATGTAAAACAAAATATGAATCTAGTTACAGTACATATCAATTCACCTCCCAATTGTATTACCAACTACTGTACTACTAATTTTGACGTTAGCACACATCTAGCTATTCAGGTGTTTGCTAATTAGCATATCATTACGATGAGATCACTGCACAGTGCTTCAGTTAGTACTTATGTTTGTGAGCTCAATGTTGTCTTTACAATTTAATGGTAATTGCGAGCTTGTTATGTTTAGTTTCAGGTTAGGTTACACGTAGAGTTGTAGAGGAATAGGTGTTGTTAAAGGTTGAGATGAAAGTGTTGGATCTCTTTTAATTAAATCGTTTTAGTGCAAGGAAGACATAGTCCACGCAAGCCTCCATTCTTGCCGGCTTGCTATTAAAACAATATTACTCGTTTTATAGATATAATAGCAATGCCCCGCGGTTTTACTAGCTTAGTGCCCGTTCCCGTAGGAATTTCGGGATGAAAAATAGCCTAAACCCAGTTGAAAGTGGCTATACATTACATAAAAAAATATTCGAATCGAATTGGTATTTTCTGAGATTAGCGTGTTCAAACAAACAAACTCTTCAACTATTTATTATATTAGTGTGATACACGTGCATAATTAGCTACGAGTATATCCTCATTAATTATATACCCACTCCCGTATTTACTTGACATACGTACGTCTATTTAACAAGCCCCGCATCTGAAACCGGCACCGTCACCAAAACTCGCATTACGCAGTAGATAATACAAATTGGGTTTCGGTAAAATATTCAGCTTGTCCGGTAATATTTGCCCATGCCCCAATTACGCGTATGTATGAATTGCCCCAACGTTGTGTACGTAAGCTATTCTAGTCACGTGGCGAGTTGCCCAGGGCGGGTGCCCAGGGCGTTTGCGGTCGCCCAGGGCCCGCGGTCTCTTCCATCTATTTACTTACTCGTATTGACTTTATGAGTATGTACGCTTTGCTCTGATTGCGTTGGAGAATATTCGAAATGAATTTTATTTTTTAAAAACTGTTCTTTATTTTCGTCTTTTGTCTTACAAATATTTTAGTTGCAACAGAAAATTAAAATACAGATATAACAAAGTTATGACTACATAGTTACTCTTTGCCTCGTTGGGTTCACGCGTTTTTTCTATGTGTCCAACTGTCGCGAGTGATTTTTAATTAATTATTGCGTTTTTTCTTTCAATTAATAACATCTAGGGTGCTCCTGGTATCAGGGGCCCCTTGGAAAATGGAAAATATGAACACACCCACCGTAAGTTATGCTAATGTAACTTCCAAGTATATTTACCCTAAAAAAGAGCAAGCCATTGTTTTGGATTCTATTGACGGAGTCATGCTGCGTGATTATATTCTGTCCCTCTCCAATGTTATTAAACCGTCATCTATCCGTTTCATTTCGCGCATTTCCAATTCAAGAATATGTGTTTATATGGATTCAAAACTGTCAGCTGACAACTTAGTGGATGTCATTAAAAAGGTCAAAGTCAAGGAATATGTATTAGAAATACGTCCACTGATTACCAGGAATAAACGAATTGTTCTCTCTAATGTTTGTCCTATTATTCCACACGAATTTATTGTTGAGAAATTTCAAGAGATGAATATCAAAATTTTGTCGCCCATTACTTATATGAAAGTGGGAATCTCTGATCCCGGTTTCTCGCACATTATGAGTTTCCGTCGTCAATTATATGTTTCACCGGAGGATGAGTCGAAGCTACCAGAGTCCATGCAGATCAATTTCGATGACACTAATTATTGGATTTACATCACGAACGAATCGATGAAATGTTTTGTTTGTAATGGAATGGGCCACTTAGCAAAATTCTGTCCTCAAAGTATTCAAAGTTCTACGCAAGATTCCGTAGTAATACAAAACTCTAATCCAATCGAATTCAACATTCCTCAGACTTCGATAAATGCTCCGCCTGCTATAAAAGTGGTCAATCACAAAGGAGTTAAACGGATACACTCAAGTACTGCATCAGAACCGTCTCAGACCGATCTTATTCCAATTACTCCCACAGCACTCGTAGAAGAACGCCCATTTAGTGATAGCACGGACGATACTACCGACGGCAATATTTCTGTAGATGAAGCTCCAAATAACAAGTCTTTAAAGAAGAAGAAGAAAACTTTAGACCATAGATCAGAAGAACAGGTTTGGAGTGATATTAACTTTGAATTGAATGAAACCAAACAACTATCGCAATTTCCCTTGACCCTGGACCAGTTTAAAAGCCTTTTAGATGTATCTCGTTATAAACAAAATATTCAAGAACTATTAAAGGACTACACTGATAACATTCCTGAATTAATCAGTATGTGTTTGTATCTTCACCCGAAAATGAACAAAAACCTTAAGAATAGATGCTCGAGATTTTTACGTAAGCTTCAAAATTGGTCGAATTTGCAGGATACCCCGTAATTTTTCAGTTTTTTTTTTTTTTTTTCTCACTTTTAATTACGTATCTTATTATTGTTTAGTTTTCTAATTTGATTCATAATGCAATTATTGCAATGGAATGTTAACGGATTTCATATGAGATTTGAACATATAAAATTAATTTTAAATGATATTGATCCATTATGTTTTTGTATACAGGAAACAAATTTTAAAAATAATTATTGTGCTAAGTTAAAAAATTACGATTGTTTTTATAAAAACCGCATACACGGCAGTATTGCAAGTGGTGGTGTAGCTATTTATATAAAACCTGTTACTTTGCCCGAACCAATTATTGTAAATAGTTCACTTGAAGTCATAGCAATAAGAATTAAATTCCCACTTGATATTACTATTTGTAACGTGTATTTACCCAATAATTGTTCTGTTAGCGTTGATGATTTGAATAATTTAATTAATCAGCTTTCTACTCCCTTTATTTTATTAGGAGACTTTAACAGTCACCATTTTCAATGGGGTTCCACTCGTTGTGACCAGAGAGGTAAAATGATAGTTGATTGGATGGATTTACATGATGACATTGTTCTTCTCAACTCTCATCAACCCACTCATTTTAATAATAGTACCGGAAACACAAGCTGTATTGATTTAACTTTTGCTTCACGAAGTTTAGTATCCTACTTTGAATGGAATGCGCTAGACGATCTTTATGATAGTGATCATTTTCCAATTACAATTTCGTTACAAATAGATTTAAATCAAAATGCACAAAACTTACCTCTTCATTGGAAATATAAATGCGCGAATTGGTCCAATTTTAGTCTTGACATCGAAAGTAAAATCAAACAGTTAGACAAAATTAACCTTTCATCTTTTGTGTGTATAAATAGCTTAGTAGACGAATTTAATCAAATAATTCTCAGTTCAGCCCAAAAATACATACCTATGACCAGCGGTCGACAAAGAAAGAGGCAAGTTCCCTGGTGGAATGATGAGTGTTCAAAATCATTAAAGGAAACAAAAAAAGCTTACAGGTCTTATATAAAGCAGAGAAAGAAAAATCTGAGTAACCCCATTTGTATTCAAGAAGAGCTTTTAAAAGAACAATCACTGAAAGTAGAATATCGCAAAAATAGAGCTAGAACTAGGAGATTATTTAAAGAAAGTAGGAAGAAAAGTTGGAATTCATATATTACTTCAATCAACAGTTACACTCCTTTAGGTGTTATATGGCAGAGAATTAACTCAATTAATGGCTATAAAAGGAAAAAACAGGCTATAATATTAAAAACCGAGCAAGGTGAACTTAGCTGTGACCCTAAAACTAACGCAGATTTATTAGCGGCAGCTTTTGCTCAAAACTCGAGTTCAAATAATTATAATCCTAATTTTATAGTATTTAAAAATGAAACCGAAGAAAACCACACAACATTCAATCTTCAAGATAATAGTAACCCCATTAATGATTTGATTTCATTTCATGAACTTAGTTTCTTTTTAGACCAGTTAGGAGATTCTAGTCCGGGTCCCGATAGAATTTCTAATACTATGATCAAAAAACTTCCTCGCTTAGCTCTTGAACGTTTAGTAGACATTTACAATTTCATCTGGACGAATCAGGTTTTCCCAGACCTATGGAGGGAGGCCACTGTGATTCCCATTCCAAAACCTGGCAAAAATTGTACCATAGCCTCTAACTATAGACCTATTTCTCTCACATGTAACTTATGTAAACTACTAGAAAAAATTGTAAGTAGAAGATTGAGGTGGTATTTGGAACATAGTAATTTTTTTTCGAATTTCCAATTTGGATTTAGGCAGTTTAAATCAACTTTAGACCATCTTGTTCATATGGAGAACGACATACTTTCTGCTTTTGCAAATAAAATTAAAGTCATAGTTTTAGCTATGGACCTGGAAAAAGCATATGAAATGGTATGGAACCATAGAGTTTTATTAATTTTAGAACAACTCAATATTAAAGGGAATTTCCTCGCTTTTGTCAGGAATTTTTTGTCAAACAGGAAAATAAGAGTGATGATTAATAATATCTTTTCGAACTTTTTAAGTACAGAAAATGGTGTTCCTCAGGGTTCTGTCTTAAGTGTTATCCTCTTTTTGATTGCCATCAATAGTATTTTAGATGTTATTGAACGTCCTGTTAAAGGTTACTTGTTCGCCGATGATTTAACCATATTATGTAGTGGTAATAACATTAAAATTACAGAGAAGCTTTTACAAAACACCTTAGATAAATTAAATGAATGGTGTATGCATACTGGCTTCAAATTTTCGATAACTAAAACTGAGTTTATGATTTTAGCTAGCAGGAAAATAAAAAATACAATTAACTTAACCATAAACAATCACAAAATAAAGGAAGTAAACAATTTGAGAATATTAGGTCTAATATTTGATAGTAAAATGAAATGGACTTCTCACATTAAACAATTAAAATCTGTATGCTCAAATAGGATGAATGTAATTAAAGTATTATCGTCAAATAGTTGGGGATCTGATAGTAAATGCATTAAAAACACTTACAAAGCTTTAATAAGGCAAAAAATTGATTATGGTTCTATTATTTATGACTCGGCTTCTCCTAGTATCTTAAAACTGTTAGAAAGCATTCATAACACTTGTTTGAGATTAAGTTTAGGCGCCTTTAGGACTAGTCCAGTAAACAGCATCCTTGTCGAAGCGAATGAAATGCCTCTATCGTTTAGAAGAAGACAACTATGCTTAACTTATGCTGCTAAATTTATAACGAATTATAGGGATCCTTCTATTATAACAACTTCATTGTCTTCTGATTTAGAATACAGCTTACGATCATCATTGGCAATCCCTTTTAGACTAAGAGTTAAAAAGTATTTACAAGAAATTGATTTTAAGTTTCCTCCCATTTTTCCACGTAAATTTTCCATCGAACCTATATGGAAATTATCAAACCTCAATATTAATTTAGAAATTGGACTAGAAAATCATCGAGATGTTACCCCTGATTACATTTATAAAAATCTTTTTTATGATTTTATAAATAATCACCCTAATTCCATCTGTTATTTTACTGACGGTTCTGTTTGTGATGGCAAATCGGGCTGTGCGATTGTATCATCAGGTAACAGTCATAAATATAGACTTCATGATCATGCATCTGTTTTCACATGTGAAGCCGTTGCTATACTAAGATGTTTAGAGTTAATTAAGGAAAACACCAGTAATAAAAGCGGTCTCATCTTCTCTGATTCAATGTCATCACTTACTGCTTTATTGAATACTAGAAATAAAGATCCCCTTGTTAATTTAATTCGAGAAAACATAGTTGAGCTTATACAAGGTGGATATCAAATTAAATTAGTTTGGATCCCAGGTCACCAAGGTATTATTGGTAATGAAAGGGCTGATAAAGTTGCTAAAGAAGCTACGCAGCTTGATTGTTGTAATTTTTCTACTTCTAATATTAGCGACGTTGTGAAACATGTTATTCTTAACGTTAAAAAACTTTGGAACAATTATTGGGTAAATGATAATAATAGTGCATTATTTACAATTAGGAAATCAGTGTTTGAAAAGAGTTGTTTGCATCCAAATAATAGAAGAGATGAAGTAGTTTTAAATAGGTTAAGAATTGGTCATACAAATGTCACTCATCTCCACCTCATTACAAAAAATGTTCAGAAGAAATGTTTTAGATGTCATAGTTTTTTAAATATCATACATTTGTTAATAGATTGTCAATGTTATAACACAGAAAGACTTCATACTGGATTGCCAGACAATCTTAAGGATTGTCTGAGCAATACAGATGTAATTGTTAATTTTCTGAAACTCATCAACTTATATCATCTCATTTAATCATACATAATCATTAGTTCATATTAGTTCATATTGGTTGTCGGTCGCTGATGACCTAGTTGTTAGAGCGACCTTAAATAAATAAATTAAAAAAAAAAAAAAAAAAAAAGTTATGACTAAAGAAATTTCAGACTAATAACTTCTTAAACTATTAAAACAAAAAAAAACATAACTATCGAATGAAATAAACTTATCTATAGTTCACTAAGTTCAAATTAGGTGTCAAAACGCCATTAACGGCGCCATAAATTCCTCTTAAATTACTATTATATTATAATAGCGCTATAGCACACTGTATGTCGTTGTAATTAAAACGAACCCTCCAATAAGAACGCGTTTTGACGTATAAAGACTCAGCGGGGTCTAACGAGAGAGTGTCAGGACTCCCGGAGAGTCACGATATATTTCTTAAAGTCTTGTTAAATTGTGTTAGTAATTTTTGGGGAAATATGTGCTTAGAAATGCTTCTCAAGGGTGTTGATTTTCATAGTAGTGTAATGAATATTTCAATTACGGTAGTCACGGTATTCACCGTACTACCGTATTCTTTACAGTACAATCGCTACAGTGCAAAGAATACGGTAGTCGATCGCATTCAGCGAACAATTGCAGCTTTTAAATAATATGGTGGTGTTCACTTTCAATAATGGGACAGTCAAGTTGAGGTATCCTTAGGTAACCGAAGTAGATTGAAATACGGAAGACGAAAACAACAGCAAGTATTATGGATAGTATATTTGAGGCATTATGTCCCTGAAGTTATTATTAACTGTTTGATGAAACGCTGTCATATTTTCAATTATCACATAGTATAAAACAAAGTCACTTTCCGCTGTCTGTCTGTCTGCCCCTATGTATGCTTAGATCTTTAAAACTACGCAACGGATTTTGATGCGTTTTTTTGAATAGATAGAGTGATTCAAGAGGAAGGTTTATATGTATAACAATTCCCGAAATTCCCACGGGAATGGGCAGAACGCGGGTAAATCCGCGGGGCACTGCTAGTTATTTACACAAAATATGTCCCCTATAATAAAACAATATGTCAGAGAAACAAAACTGTTGTACAACATATGTAGGTCATTACAACCTCTTACAATTTATTGTATAGATAGCGATATAACAAATAGACATGTCATTAATAAAAAACAGGTCCAATTAATACTGTCAACCTTTTTATTGAACTTTACCAGAGTAGCGTGCAAGTGCATAGGATAGGGGTTGATTTACAACCCCCAGTAAGGGTAGCAGTGGGTGAACCGTGACTATTTACAAAAGGGTGGAAAGACTACACGCATTTTAACACCTACATTATGCGTATTATAATTTATATGATACTAGGTTTATGGCAGGCTGCGTTAAGTGTCTGCTCTATATAATTAACAAACAAAATATTTAACAATTAAAAATAATTAACAAACAAACAAACAAACAAACAAACAAACAAACAAACAAACAAACAAAACAAACTCTTCAGCTTTATAATATTAGTATAGATATAAAGCTGAAGAGTTTGTTTTGTTTGTTTGTTTGTTTAAACGCGCTAATCTCAGAAACTACTGAACCGATTTGAATAATTCTTTCACTGTTAGATAGTCTATTTATCAAGGAAGGCTATAGGCTACATTTTATCCCGAAATTCCCACGGGAACGGGCACAACGCGGGTAAAACCGCGGGGCGCTGCTAGTAGGGCTATATTTAGCTTACAAGTGCATCTTGCTATGATAATAAACGCTAGATAATTATAATATACCGAAATTAAAATACTGATCCGTTTCTGTATATGAAGAAGTAAAATGTATTTACTCAAGATTACATTTTTGAAGGCAAAAAGGTTGTCTATTGTTTTCCAAAATATCAATTTGTAAAACCACAAAGCGATCGCTAACGCAACCGTAACAAACAAGCGTGGTTATGTAGCGTATCATGTTACGCTGTCAACTGCCGACGTAACGTCGAGGACACAATTACCTGTGTCACAAGATGTGTCGCAGTGTCTAAAGCTACATGTCACTAACTATAATTTTGTGTCACAAGTTATTTGTTGGGTAACGTGAATGCTCTGGACATCTGTTATATGATATGTGTTGTTAAAAATAAAATGTTTTAGGTACCTATTTTGTTTTCTTATATTTGGGAAAGAGGTTGTGTAACTGAATCCTTTTGTTTTTTTCTGAGTTTAATATCTGATTATTTGGAAATTAGGAACTTGTATCAATTATTTCATACATCTATTTACTATTTACATTACATTCGATACTGCCCAACAAAACAAAGTTGTAAATATAATTAAATTACAAACGTAAGCATACACAGCGCCAAGACCAAAGATGAGTTGAACTATCTATTAGTATTTAAAACGAAACCCACCCACGTATAAAACCAATTCAATCTTTACCAGCTTCAATGCTCCACAAACTACTGCAAATGTTTGTCCCAACACATTACGTTACACAAACTAATAACTAAGCAAACATAACACAATAATACAAGTCTAATTTGTACAAGAGTCTAATTTATACGCTTGCCAAATGATACCGCGAGCGCGTACAAGAACAACAGGCAAAACTCTATGAGCATAATTATACTGACATTTATTGTTGTACGTGGCTTTTAAGTTTGTGCCGACGGTATAAATGCTGGTTGTTTAAAACGTCTTGATTACAAAGTGTTCGCGATTATGCCGCGACTAGACGAGGCGACTTTGACGCGCTAACGAGCAACGTCGCATTTGACGACAAGTCATTTGACAAGTGAATGTGCGACAAAACGAGACACGCTTCACTGTAACTGTGCCTTAATTAATATGTTAAGTGTTGTGTTTACCTTACATTGTTGCGCTGTGGAATTATGTTGTTCTGTGTTTTTCATTAAAATGGGAAAGTAAAATAGCTTTATTTTTGTCCGAAATGAAATTTGAAACTGTGGAACAAAATTACACTTCTTGTTTTCAACTTAACAAGACATAAAAATGAAAATTAAATAAAAAGAATCTGAGAATAACTCTAGCAAAAGGAAGGGAAATGGTTAACAGTTAAAAAAGATGTAGCAATTAGAGCGAGGCGTTTCATCAAGGCACGATGTGATCATTAGCGCTTTTAGTGAGAAGTGGGACGAGCTTGTCGCCTCGTGTGTACCCGCACTTATTTCGAACTAGTTACTCTCTTACGAATGGGCTTTAAAAGATCCACTAATGACGTTGCTAGTTACGTGTTTCAATATGACACGTGAAATTTGAAATCTACCTATAAGCAGTCCATATATCTCCTTGGCGAAACATGGCTGTTACTGCTATTGTCATAACATCTTGTAATACCTTTGTATTGAACAATCATGTTTATTGAACAACCAATTGATTGGGTTGATAAGGAAATAGGAATAGAAATTATGATTCTCTTTGATAAAAAACCGCCCAGTTAGTTCAGTACATTGCCAGCCAGTTAAACTCAACAAACAAACCGAAAACCCACAAAGTTCTCCTTAAATATTTATAAAAGCATACATAATCCAGCACAGCTTCATCCCGGCCCCGAAGCCCACTTAGCTAAAGCACTAACCCTTATCCAAATACTCACGTCCTTGAACAAATCTTGTGTTGTATTTGTGTTTAACATCCTACGGTAACGGCGTATCTACTTGAATTAACATAAATTTCATTCTCAAATGAAGCATTGCACGGATTAGAGGAAGGGATGGAATTATGCATAGGTGTGAGATACCGACGATTTGTTCGCAGACGCGACATGCGAAACCGCTTCGTGTGGAGATGACATTATTCGCACGCGTGTGACGTTGTGAACTGCTGATATACGGAAACATGAGATAAATAATGAGGTACTGTGTTTTGGAAATGCTCCTGTGATAAAGGTTGCATAATATTCAGATTCACTAACGGCGGTATGCTGTTTTATCCGCTTTGATACTGATGACGAGATTAGACATATCTTATATCTTAAGACCTTTACATACATGTTTTAAGATACATACATATTTTTAGACGACTTCGAAAGAAGCTTTCACCATTTATATAATTATTATCTTTAGCCTTGTCTGCTGGGCAAAGGACTCTCCATCCACATTTCTTTGTTTTTGTGTTCATTATTTATATACCGAAAAACCTTCAGACTTTTTTATTAACAACGATGTGAGTAAAGCTGTTGTTAGTTTTTTGGAACTTAGACTTTTTTAAGAAACCTTATTACCTAAGTTATGTTATAAAAACCTCCCTTGACACCCATAAAAATCTCCTTCAAACAAAAAGCTCTACAAAACCTTAAGTCTAAAAATAAGACTAAAGTCTAGTATATACTTTGTCTACTATTGTATACTCTAGTATATACATGTATACTCTAGTATATACATGTATACTCTAGTATATACATGTATACTATAGTATATACATGTATACTCTAGTACATACATGTATACTCTAGTATATACATATATACTCTAGTATGACTCTGTCTAGTAAGTTATAATAAGCTCATCAGTCGGAGTTCTCCTTGCGCATACAAGTTACCGCATTAAGGAGCACCCATAATGATACTTCATGTAAACGGTACCTATTTTGTTAAAATAAGACGTAGAAAATGTCGATAAACTTAATGGAAATTCAGTTCGTAAAAAGATTACTGAAAACAAAAACCATCTATCTTTTTAAATGAGACCGAGCAAATACCTAATATACCAAGTTTTATAAAATATAGCTCAGTATTTTGAGGTTTTATAGAGGTTAATACAAATAAGAAAATCTATAGGGAGGGTAGAAATACTTTGACTAAAAAGACACTAAGGAGAAACCGTTCCGAGTTTTATTAAATTCCAAATTAGATTTTTCAAATATTTGAACCTTTACAGTTTCTTTAATTTAATTTTGGTCTCGTTCTTGTTATTCTAGATCGTGGGCTATTATTGAAACAATCTATTTCAATGTTAATCTAAAACTCCCGCCACCCACGATGTCAAACAGTATTTTATTAAAGCCCAAATTACACTGTTTACCTTTTATTAAAAACGACAGGTAAGACAACCTGCCTTATCTAAGAGCTATAAATTATACGAATATTAAATATTGCTTAAGAGTTTATGGAACATTGTGGGGCCGTATTTTATTTCTAATAAGTTATTAAGGACTTGGAAATATGATTGGATCTTTGTACTTTGTAAGCTTTAATGGGACTAATTGATCCTATTTATTGATTGTACCAATATATAACCTCTGTGTCCATCACAGAATATTATTTTAGTCTATAAGACAATTTCATAAAGCTCTTTTTACTTAGTACTTGTATATCAAACGTGGCATAGTTATATTAGCGTTGTTACTTCGTGTCGATTGTTAAGCAACGTGCTTCTACTTGGATGAGTGGCCGACATTGTCATTTCTATCTGTGTGTCGGAGGGTACGTAAAATTGTCAGTCCCGGGTGTTTCTATCGTTGGGCCATTGGAGGCTTTTACGCGGTCTAAAATCTCCGATACTAGGGTTGGCCATTAGCCTAGCTAGACGACCTTACGTAGTCTCTAGACGTAACTACCAACTAAACCATTTTTATTTATTTTTTTATCAGTTTGACACAAATATTTTCTTTATCCTAGTTTACTACAATTGGTTATTTTCTACGGATAGTAGTCGTTACATGAGCCATGTCAGAGGCCTTTGGCGGCTCAATAACTCTGACACCAGGATTGGTCAGGTTGACCATCCACTCGATGAAGAAGAAGAAGAAGACTACAATTGAACCACTTTATACCCATGAGAGCTCGCTAACAATAACTCCTGAGTTGTCAAATGTTTTGTCAAAATCTGACAAATTACCGTTAGTACATTAACGTACCTGCTTATTTTATGTTTTATGTTATGCTGTTCGTTATTCATTCGCATTTATTTTGTTGGCTCTCATACACACTAATAATAATAATAATCCTCCAGCCGATTTCGGCCACGGCGACCGCTTCTACTCCTAGCTTCCTCGTCTTGCATGTGCTCTAACATGACTCCCGTAGCCGATTTTGTTAGCGAAGGTCCGCGCGCACTGGGGACACGTTAGAGCACCGTCTCTGTAGTTGTAATGGAAAGCCGCTGGTGGTCGGGCTTTCAGAAGATCACGCTTGGCATCCAGCTCAGTACGCCGACGCAATTCAAAGCTATGCACTTTGTTTTTGACGCGTGATCTCCAATCAGCACGATTGCATGCCAATTCTTCAAAATGAGAAGGGTCTATGTCACATGCCTTCATGTGGCGCTTGAGCACATCCTTATACCGCAGGATTTGTCCGCCTTGCTTTCGCTTGCCTACCTGCAGTTCCCCGTAAAAGATGCGCTTAGCGACCCTTTCATCAGACATTCGCCTCACATGGCCGCACCAACGAAGTTGTCTCCTCATAAGGTACGATTCAATGCCACCTACATTGGCTCGTCTCAAAACTTCTGTATTGCGCACACGATCTGACCAATGGATGTTGAGAATGGAACGGAGACATTTGAGGTGGAAACGGTCAAGTTGTCTAATGTGACGGCGGTACGTTGTCCATGTTTCGGCGGAGTATAAGATATTCGGCAACACTATGGCCATGTACACCGAGACTTTTGTAGACAGCTTAAGGTCGTGAGAACGGAAGATCTTATTGTTCAGCTTACCGAAAGCTGCCGCAGCAGCACCGATTCGGCTGTTGATTTCGGCGTCAATATCACACTTGGATGTTACCGTGCTACCCAAGTAACGAAAACTATCCACCTGCTTCAACAGGTCTTCACCGAGCTTAATGGTCAGCGTCTCACGACCATTTATGTCCAATGACATTACTTCCGTCTTCTTGACGCTGATCTTCAGGCCGAATTTACAGCATTGCTCTTGAAGAGTCGTCACCAGCAGCTGAAGGCTCTCGGGGGAATCTGCTACAAAACATAAGTCATCTGCGTAAATTATATCTAGGATGTCCGTTTGAGATACCTTCCTTTTGGCCTTCAACCTGGATAGGTTGAAGAGATTGCCGTCTGTTCGGAAGCGTATACGAACACCATCAGGAGAAGATTTTAATACTTCCCGAACTACAACTGCGAAATATAGGGCGAACAGAGTGGGGGCCAACACGCAACCTTGCTTCACTCCACAGGTAACGGAGAAGAAGTCGGATTGTTCGCCGTCAGCCGTCACACAGCACTCCATGTCGTCGTGCAGGAGTCGCAGAAGTCGCACAAATTTCTCCGTGCATCCCAGCTTTTTTAAAACTAGCCAGAGGGCTTCTCGAGGTATGCAGTCAAAGGCCTTCAACAGGTCTATAAAGCAGAGATACAGGCTTCTGCCCTGCTCTCTACTTTTTTCCTGTAGCTGTCGGACTGAGAATATTGCCTCACATGTTCCTCTGTCAGGTCGAAAGCCAAATTGTGTTTCCGGCAGAATGTTTTCAGAAAGTGTCCTGAGGCGGTTCAGAAGTACCCTGGCAAAGACTTTCCCAGGGACTGAAAGAAGTGAGATACCACGGTAAGAGTTACAATCACTTCGGTCACCTTTGTTCTTGTACAGGGCCGATATACGTGACAGTTTAAATGTTTTGGGAACCTGTTCCTCCTCCCACATACGTGCAAACATTTCCCAAACCCGTGAGTGCAACTCATCACCGCCATATTTAAGCAGTTCACCCGGTATAAAGTCTACGCCCACCGCGCGCTTGTTTTGTTGTTGTTTAATAGCAGACACAACTTCGTCACGGGACAAGGCTACATCTAACTCAGTGGCTGTTTCGAATTGAGGTAAAGTATTAATGTATGCTAAATCAGCTGTTCGGTCAGTATTAAGCAAAGTGTTGAAGTGCTCCACCCACCGCTTGAGTACTTCTTCTTTGCTTTTCAGGAGATTTTGTCCATCCATTGACTTCAAAGGTACTCTGTTAAAACTGATATTGCCTATGAGATTTCTTATTTCACTGTAAAATTGTCCTAATTGGTTACTGTCAGCAAGCCACTACATATAATGAGCCTTGTCACACCACCATTTATCCTTCCTGTCTCTGGTGAACTTCCGAAGTTTCTGCTCGCTGGTCTTTATCTTCGCGCTACTTGCACTACGCTGCCTGAGGAGGTCTCTATGTTTGGCTACGGCTTCAGTCAGCTCTTTATCGTTTTCATCAAACCAATCCTCATTTGCTCTAGATTTTAGGCCAACGGTGTTGATGGCCACGTCTTGTATGGTAGACGTGAGAGTTGTCCAGCCAGTCTCAATACCACCGTCCTCAAGACTGGTAGACAACATTTTAGAGCTTAGAGTTTCCTGGTAGCATTCTCTAACTACAGAGCTTTTCAGCTTGTCCACGTTCACACTAAGCGGTTTTTTTCTATTTGTCCTGACCGGGGCTCGAAGGCGAAGACGCAGTCTAGTCACGACTAGCCTATGATCCGTCCAACAGTGAGCACCTCGCATCACACGAGTGATTAGGACCTGGGAGATATCCCGCTGTCTTACAATGGCGTAGTCAATTAGATGCCAGTGCTTGGATCTTGGGTGCATCCACGTAGTTTTGTGCTTGGCAGGGAGGCGAAACATTGTGTTTGTAACTGCAAGTTGGAATTGAGCACATAAACTAAGCAGCAACTGACCATTCGAGTTCATGTTGCCTAACCCGTGTCGACCCAGAACTTTCGGCCAGGCTTCATAGTCACGCCCTACTCTGGCATTAAAGTCCCCCAGCAACAAAATGCGTTCACTATTGGGCACTTTCAATAAGCACTGTGCAAGCTCATCGTAAAATTTGTCCTTAATGTCATCAGTTTTATCCATCGTTGGTGCATAAATACTGATAACGTTAAGGAAATTATTATGGTGTAAATGTAATCGCAGGGTGGTAATGCGGTCCGATATATGAATCGGACATTCTTGAAGACCCTTGGCAATATTGTTCTTGACCGCGAAACCAACTCCCGACCGTCTCGGTTCTGATGCGGCTGTTCCTTTCCAGAAGAAAGTATAGCCACCGCCGTGCTCGGTCAACTCACCTTCATCGGCAAGGTGTGTTTCGCTGAGAGCAGCCACATCGATATTGTACCGACGAAGTTCCCGAGCCACTATAGCGGTCTTCCGTTCAGGGCATGAGATGATAACCGTTCTTCAAGTTGTCAAAATGTTTGTCAACTCTGGTGAACGGTCGCCATTGTTCGTGTAATGTTTGCGCATGCGCACTCACCTGCCACGGGTGACAGCTTCCGCATCACACACCAGCGTGACTTCCACTGTTGACAAAATGGTAATATATTAGATGGTTTAAAGATAATAAATGTTTGATATGTGGATTCAAGTTGATACTATAGCAATGTATGGTTCTTTTACTAATGTATATTTTGTTTTTTATTTTTTGTTTGTTCATAAGTTGACTAAAGCTGTTTAAAAATATTTTATTGAACAATGCTAAGAGTTTCTTCCTACCATATGACAAGGCAAGGGCCTTGCGTTAGTGCCTAGCCTGTTATGCTATGTATAGCATTTGATATCCACCAATCATATCAAGTATGTTTAAAACAAATGACGTTCGTTTTAAATAGTGTTCTATTTGGTGCATCATAAAATATAATTTTGAACGAATTGCTTTAGTCACTTGAACATATTAAGGTACCTTATAGATTTAAGAGTTATTTGCAATAGACAAAACTAGAATATTAGAAGCAGTCCAGGCCATTTTCAACCTCAAATTATAATTAACTTCATTGTGGATAAAACAAGAAGGTTAAAGGAAGGACTTTCTATGAAACAATTAAATACCTTCTTTCCATCTCTAAACTTGACAGTTCCTTCGATAATGGTGTTATCGTCCGCCATTTTGTATCGTCACTGCACTGTCACTATGTCACACACATACCGTCACGTCGCACTCACTGACACTTTGTTTGGGGCGCATCACTAATCACTGGTGTCACATCACTATCTGTCACTTTTGAGTACCTGAAACAAGGAAAAGTTATTTTATTTATATTAGGCGGTCTAAAAACTATGACACCAGCGTTGGCCACTAACCTACTCGAAATGCATGAATGGATCCATGAGAAATATCAAACAAATTCAACATTTCCATAAAATTCTCCTAGTCTGGAAACGCCTTATATCTCAAGAATATTTTGTAACTTGAAGAGTATTTCCTCAAAACTATTCGTAATAAACGTCCCATTGTAGAAGAAGAATTGTTCGATAACTTTTCGGTTATCGACTTCTGAAGTAGCGGCTGTCTGTTGCTTAAAGAAAAGTTAGCTTTTATTTTTGGTTGAATATTGTTGTATCGCGTGGTCTAGTGGTATGTGCACTCGCCTGCCAAGACTGAGATCCTGGGTTCAATTCCCGGGTTTGAGATCACCAACCCGCATTAGGCAAGCGTGGTGATTACGCCTAATCCTCACTGTACTGATATCCACAGAGAGATGAGAAGCCTTTGCCCAGCAGTGAGACATAACAGGCTAATTAATACTTTTCTTTTGTTGTCGTATATTGTATTAAGGTAGAGACACACAACTAACTTCATGGTGTGCGAAGAGTAATAATAATATCTTTATTTCACCAATAAGTATACAAGTACATAAGATTATGTTCCAATAATGAGTACAATTGTTTACATGAGATTGAGTCCCTGGCCTCTAAACTAGGAGAGAGTATAGTCTAACCGCCGCACTCAGAGCTAAACTATGCCTTAGTAGAGGCCATGATGCCAGTTTTAAGGATAAAGCAAACATGCTACTTTTACCAAAACATCTCCAAACTCCAGTCTTAAAAACCCCAAACACGACTGAGTAAGCAAGTTCGAGGACGTATTGGCCATCCCTGGTGTCGGAGCTTTTAGACCGCGTAAAGGCCTCCGACATAGTATAACGATTGAAACAACCGAGACCGACAATGACATATAACGTTTAAAAAAAGCGGCAATTAGTTAAGTATCGATTTAATTGACATCTCTACCTACTAAGTATTATTTAGTGACAATTTTGTCAATTTTACTTTGTAAATTATATTGCGTGGGTGGCCTTAATACGCATATCTCCCCCTACGGCTTTTATAGTCTTGAGCTCTTTGATGTCCGAAAATAGAATACACTTTGCACACACGTCCTGCATGCAGAAGATGCATTGTTTTGGATTCGAATTCCAAAAAAGGATAATTAAGACGCTACCTGATTTATCTTTTAAAGATTCTCCTTGGTCCTACCTCAATTCTGATTTTAATCGTTGTTAAGTTTGGCTGGCGACTTCAATAGAAAGCGTCACAGTGTCGGAGTTTTAATGAGACTGAATAATATTTATTTTCAAATTATATCATAACTAGTACCCGGCGATTTTACCCGCGTATTGCCCGTTCCCATAGGAATTTTGGGATGGTGAAAAATAGCCTATAACCTTTCCGTTGAACGTGGCTATTACGAAAAGAATTATTCAAATCGGACGGGTAACTCCCAAGAGCTCGAACATACAAACATATAACAATTTTACTTCTTTATAATATTAGTATAGATGAATCAGTTACAAAGCAGCATTCAATTATCTCCTAAAATAGCTCCATTGTCTCCATCCATTCCCCAACACAGCACAGCACTGGAGTCAATAACAGTTTACACCTAAATATCAAATGACTTAGCAAATACCGAAACAATAGCTACAAGACCAGGCGTAATTGAGTTGGTTCATACCCATATGCATCCGATACCGGTAAGTTACTAATATGTGCTTTATTATTTAGCTGACAAGGTTTATAGTAGGTCAAAGTCCAGTAAGCGGTTTATATGGGATTTGGTTAATGCGAGCGGTCGCCTTCGAGCTGGCTCGAATCTCTTCCGACACCACATTCGAAGGCTCTACCTCATTATACTTCGTTCGTACCATAAGGGCTCAAAGGAGTAATTACAAGTTGCCTTGCAAATTAAAAGGATTCCGAAGTTAGTTGGAGTGAAAACCGTGATAGTTACAAGTTATATTAACTGCGGTTTAGTGGATGCTTTGCTGCGAGATAGTTCGTGATTGATAGTAATTATATTTGTTGGTGGCTTGTTACAATAGTAATTGAATTACTATGCAGTGGGTTTGGGTAAGTACCTATCTGTGTAAGGTATAATTCTGCTTTTATATTTTAAACTATAGTCGGATCTTATACGAAAAATTTCAAGATTTCAAATCACAAATATGGAAACTTTTTCTTCACAATTTAACAGCTCATCCTACTAACATTATAAATGCAAAAGTTTGTGAGGATGTATGTATGTATGTTTGTTACCCTTTCACGGATAAACTACTGACCGGATTTGGATGAAACTTTACAGTAATATAGGTTCAATACATGGAATATATTTTATCGTCGTAAAAGAGTAACAAACATACAAACATCCTCACAAACTTTCGCATTTACAATATTAGTAGGTACATGTCAAGTGCACAGACAACCAAATTCCCGGCACCACTAAAACCTCACAACAGTTTAGTAAAACATTACATACATGTTCGTAAAGCCAGTCGGTTTTTGCGGAAAAAGACGCAACGCAGGTAAATAAAGGTAGGAGTAAGTGCTTTGGAGACGGTCTCAGCTGTCTCGAGAATTAAGCCCTTTGACGAGATCTAAGAGGCTTCCACCGACCTGCCAACCAAGAGCTTGGACCTATCTCTATCTCTACCTATATCAATTTATACCTGCCTCTAACATTTTTCTCTATAAAGTAGATGCTATAACTTTTTTCTTGTTAGATGCCAGATAGATCACGACTTATCTACTACTTAATCATGTTTGTCGTAGAGATCACTATTAGTGAGTATTTATGATCATTACTTGAAGGAAAAATTGCATCAATCTATACCATATATTACTTTACTATTTATATTTTTAGAGATTATTATATTCCCCCTTTTTAAACCGTAAAGGTATTCTTAATATGAGAGCTCGACTGGAACTGCATTATGCGTGTCTTACTCAGAAAGTGATATGGACGAAGAAGCCAGAATATCTGTTCGAAAAGTTAACGTGGGTTAGGGACATTTCTGTGAGAAGCCGTCGTTCCAATAACATTAACATGCTTAGGTTCCCTGCGTACACATCCGCGCGGTACAGGGGATGCTTCAAGTTTGCAGCAGCAAGCATATGGAACGACCTCCCTCCACCTCTTAGGTATAAGATGAGTGTAGAAACATTTAAATTAAAATATAAACAGGCCTTGTTAAAAAGGCAACTTGCTGCTGAAAACTTAACGCATTCTAAATGGACACACTTTCCACTTAAACTATTTTTCTAATAAACCTTTTTTTCTTTTTCTTTTTCTTTTTTTTTTATTGCTTTATATCATAAAACAAACTTTTCATACCAATTCTTGCACGTATCAATGAGCATACACACACACACACACACACACACACACACACACACACACACACACCCACACTCACACAAACCCACACACACACACACACCCACACTCACACAAACCCGCACACACGAAACACTCGCACGCGCGCATACACACAAACCCGCACAGACACAAACACACACACTTTCATTGATTAGGCGACCCCTCTCCTATTTCAACTCCCTCCTAAGATCTCTGGGAGTCAGGAAGGGCTGAAAAACAGCGTTGTGTAGACTCTGTCCGCACAACACACAGCTGAGCCCCTTACCTTTTGCCCATTTTCTTCAAATGTTATTAATTTTAAGTTTAATTTTTTCTGTATTGTACTTTCCTTATGTGGCAATAAATTGATTTTTATTTTATTTATTTATTTAGATTATTTTTTCCAAATGTAGATAAAGTCATTTTAATTTGAGAGACTTGGATTTTCAAAATAATTTTGTGCCATTTAAATTAGGTGTATAATTTTAAGGAGAAAAAATTTAAAAAAGCTGTTCCGTTTACCTTTTGTTATACAATAGTAATAATGCTCAGCGATCCAAACGGATCTATCTGCATGTACCCTTATAGTACTCAGACAGTAATAAATAATCTAGGTGCTCCACATCAAGACACCAACGATCTCAATTCTAAATGCCTATCCTTACCTGACTTAATGAAATAGTATAACCTTCCTAATTGAATCATTTAAGGGAAGGTCCTCTGACCATTAAACTTAAAAGCTCTTACAATAGATAGAACTAGGCTTTAATAGGAAACCTAGATTTCACTCGGTATCCTTAATAATAGTAACTAACTGCCACACTCAGAGATGTTCATTAAATCGACACTGAACTAATTTAGGTAATTTTTTAATTTTTTTTTTAAATTTGTAAGTTTGTTTGTTTGTTTGTATGTTCGAGCAAATCTCGGGAATTACCAGTCCGATTTGAATAATTATTTTTAATGGATAACTACATTCAACGGGAAGGTTATAGGCTATTTTTTATCCCGAAATTCTCACGGGAACGGGCCCAACGCGGGTAAAACCGCGGGGCGCCGCTAGTAAATTTTATGTCAAAATCACTCATTAAATCTCTACTATGGAAGAATTTGAGGTACGGGCGTTAATCATTAATCTATACAACTGAAGAGTTTGTTTTTTTCTTTGTGTAAACACTAATCACAGAAACGACTAATCCGATTTAAATAATTACTTTGTACTTTAATGTATACCCACATTCAACGGGAAGGTAATAAATAAGTTATTTTTTATCCCCAAATTCCTACAGAAACGGTTACAACACAGGTAAAACCACTGAACGCCGTTAGTTTTCTTTACTATTAATGCTATCATAAAAATCTCTCCATAAACATACAGCCCTATAAATTATAACGTCATTATTAATTATCCCCCATAAACAAGTGACATCTACACACATACCTACTCAAACAGACGCGCAAAGACTTGTCTCGTCTCACTTTAATTAATGACTCATTGTCTCTCCTTCAAATATTGTACATTCCCGTAGGCCCCAAGGCAACACAAATTGTCTATACCGTACTATATGACAATGTTTGCACACATTTGTACGAAACCACTTCTGTCTTTGTAACTTTTGTGATACGAGTTCGCTTCCTCATTTTATGCTTATGTTGGATTGTTCGTTACACCAATTGTTGTACAGATTTGATTTAGACTTATGTTTGTTTTAATGCTACGTTTTGAAGTGTCGCTTTAATGTATTAGAAGGTATCTTGTTGATTTAAGAAGATACTTATTCGAATTATGAAATGTAGAGTGATTTGTGCTTTTGCTTTCGGTAATGGGCATTAAGTATTTAGTACTATTTAGTACTAGTATAATATTACATACACATTACATTTTTATTTTAGTGCTTCTCCTCAGAGTCACAAGACAAGCCCGATCTTTTCGAGAGTTGCGCGAGGGAATACAGATCCAACTCGTAGAGGCCCTTTGAAGAAAATCGAACCATACCAAACCGTTAAATTGTGAATGAAACGACAAAGTTGTCACCGTATCCAATCAAAATTAATCTACTCATAATCTATACTATAGTTGGATTATAAACCAACGGCGTTTAGAATTCTCCGGTGACATGGACACGCAGGCTGAGAGGGCCATTATCCGAATATGACGAATCCGAAATGTAACACGCATCTATACGTAGCGTGCTAAATATATCAAATATGTATTCGTGCAGAAAAAAATACTATGGACCAAGAGCCCGCGAACCCCAGACCTTCGTTATTTTATAAAAGCTGAAAGTTTGTCAGCGCATGCTCCCACACACAGGTAAGAACGATGGACTATTATGAAGTTTGGGTTATGGTGGCTTTGGCAGGTATACGGTACTAAATGTCAATGGTCGAAAACACCAAGTTGGCCGTCGATTTCGATGTCACCGTCAAAGGGTGACTTGTACAACTTGTCAAGAGCTTTCAAATGACATAGGTCATGTCACTTAGGATCAGCGTCCATAGCATAGGTCAACTCCAATCTTCAATGGTCGAAAACACCAAGTTGGCCGTCGATTTCGATATCACCGTCAAAGGGTGACTTATACAACTTGTCAAGAGCTTTCAAATGATATAGGTCATGTCACTGTTGAGCATTAGGATCAGCGTCCATAGCATAGGTCAACTCCAATCTTCAATGGTCGAAAACACCAAGTTGGCCGTCGATTTCGATATCACCGTCAAAGGGTGACTTGTACAACTCTTCAAGAGCTTTCAAATGACATATGTCATGTCACAAATGACACTTAATTATTTGATGAATTTAGATCGGTATTTTACACACCTTTAGTACCGTATACCTGCCAAAGCCACCATAACCCAAACTTCATAATAGTCCATCGTTCTTACCTGTGTGTGGGAGCATGCGCTGACAAACTTTCAGCTTTTATAAAATGACGAAAGTCTGGGGTTCACGGGCTCTAGGTCTACTAGTCTCAATTTGCCTTAACTAAAAGAATACTCGCAATATTCAATTGTATTCATTCAATTATTTATATTCTGTGATCGTTCACATTTTATTTTTCTTCTATATTTCTAGAGGGCTAATTGGCTTTCTATATTTGCAATTGTTTTCTTTATTTTTATCATTGGTTTTTTTTATATGAATATTGTAAAAATGTAAATCATTTACTTCTATGTAAAATAGCTAGCCTTAAGAATGAATTTACCCAAAAATATGTAAATTAAAGGCAAATTAAATTGCACAAGCATTCTTTATTTTTTTTACCACTTAATATGTTTGATAAAAAAATGACGTTCGTTTCAAATAGTGTTCTATTTTTTGCACAATAAAATACAATTTTGAATAAACAGCTTTCTTTTAACACATTTCGATACCACGTAAACCTCCTCACTGTACCTATAACATGAGTGAGTAGACGTCCTTTGTCCTATATTAAAACGTAAAGGCCAAAACCTTCGAGCCTGTTTACTTTTGGCTGTCGGATAGATATTCTAAATTTAAATGGATGTCAACGGCTCTTATATGTGTTATAGGAGTCTGGCATTAAAGTCCTATAAGTAAGAATAGCTTCATATAATATGTTCTGCTACTGAGACGTCTAAATAAATCCGGTCCCGACAGAACCTCAAATCTTCTCGTTCATACAAACTGAGCTATATATCATATTCGGAGTTCGGTCGTATTGACATTTGCTATTTAAGCTCTCGTATGTATGGTCCCTAGAGAAAAGCTTGCCATTAACGATGCACCCCATTTTCCTAAATGTTTTATGTTATTCTTATAAATATAATAAAGCAGCTTTATTGTATACTAATATCCACGTCTGTTGAAGTTCATTATCTCGTTGGGAAAATAAATTATAATCTGTTAATGAAGTACATACTTAAGCAACTCTCAAAAGCAAACTGAGGATGCATTTCCATTGATTGTACCATTGAAACAGTACGGAGCTCAATCAACCAATCCAAAAAATAACGTATTAAAATTATCACACAACGCAATGACATTGTCACAATCTTTACGTAATGCGTTGCGATTGGTCAAGCTTCGCCCCGCTTTTGTGAACGCACCCTTAGCATCAACTATATGAGATACGAGCATAATAATCAGATTATGTAGAAGCGTTTGGAAATATGTACCCATCCATCTGTGATGTCAATCAACACATTCTCTTTTCAAACATGACTCGAGTTTGAGATCACCAACCCGCATTAAGGTACTGACAGATGTGCTCAAAAAGAGCATGCTAATAAGCTTGCTTAAAATTAGCATGCTCTGCAAACTGTTCACATTTGCCAGAAATAAGCATGCTTGTTTTAATTAATTATACATCAATTAATTGCATAAAACATGTTCTGACGTGCTCGGATCACGCCCCCCCCTACCCGCGCCTCAGGTAGCATGCTCGAAAATCAAACGTTGTTTGATTTTTGAGCATGCTCTAAATAAGCATGCTCATTACATTACACACGTGCTACTAATGAGCACTTGCTCAATAAAAGCATGCTTAATGCTTATGTGCTAGTAATGAGCACGTCTGGCAGTACCTTTAGGCAAGCGTGGTGATTACGCCTAATCCTTCTCAATGTACTGATATCTTCAGTGAGATAAGAGGTCTTTGCCCAGCATTGGGATTTTACAGGACACATACAATATGTGGTAAAATGTTTATTTTGTCCTCCAAGCAAGTAAAAGATCAAGCTTTTTAAAAGCATCTTTTTATTGGGTAACTATTATAAAGTGACTAGCTGCGCTCCGCGATATCCCCCGCGTTGAACCCGTTCCCGCGGGAATTTCGGGATGAAAAATAGATGTTGTCCGATTCTCAGATCTACCCGTTATGCACACAAAATTTCATGAGAATCGGTCGAGCCGTTTCGGAGGAGTATGGGAACGAATATTGTGACACGAGAATTTTATATATTAGAAGATAACACCTAGATATAAATCTATATCAGTATTTTTATAGAGTCGCCAGAAAGAGCTTTTATAAATAAATATCTTAATACTTATTATTGTTTTTTGTCTTATCTGTTGTACCTAATAAGGCAATTAAATATTATATCGAATATACCGTTTCTTATTTTTACAAACGTCATAAAAAGATAATTAATTCGTCTCTATAGAACGTGTACACAATAGGAATTTGTTACAATTAAAATGGCAATAAAATTATATCTCATTGACAATAAAATCGTGTAATCAAAATATTTTATGATTCTAACAATTTATTATTTAATTAATTTAATATACGCTTCATTTGACTATAAAGATTACATTTTCTTTGTAATAATTGGCGCCCAACGAGGAACAAAAATGTACATATTAAAATAAAAAACATAAATTAAAAAACTCACCTATATTTACATCCAAAAATCTTAAAATCACAACACTAATAAGCACTTAAACACGTAACTATAGTTTACAATTAACACTACAATTGTTGAGTTTACGGCGTGTCGTAAAGTTTGCGTGTGATTGTGAGAGGAGAACTCGCGTGGGGTCCCCGGGACTGATCGGGACTCACTGACGGAGCGAGTGGCCGGGACCGGGAGAACCCCCCCCCCCTCCGGGGCGAGGGGGACACCCGCCCCGACCCGCCACAGTCTTCAGGGAAATTTTGACGAATGACATTTTCGTAATGTTTCACAGTTCACTTTGAGAACACAGCGGGACGATGCACTCCACTAATTGCACTTTTAATGAATACTGGGGTCTCGAAAGTAATGAACGATGAGCAATTTGTGTAATTGGCAAAGTTGGATGCTGTTGGATGGCCTCATCCGACAGTTTTATTCGATTGATTCGGTTTGATGAACGCCAGCCGCGAGTCAGCGCCTTGCCTCGTTATCTCGATACTTAAACCCCCCAAAGGCCATAAAAGTCGATATTATCCATGATGAGTGCGCTCACCATTACATAAGGATTATGATAGCGAATAAAAATCCTTATCGAGGGTCTTAGATTACGTAAAAAGCTCATACAACCGTAATGAAGAGTGTAATTTAATGCTGTTTAGCGTTAGCACTCACTTATTCTGTTACATTTTTCAATGTTATCGATATTTGTTTATTAGCATTATATCGTCTGTTCGTATGTAATTATAGCATCATCAATTAGCTACCGGCCTTTGATATAGTTAAAACTATTCAGTACAAAAACCTATACGTAATGTTATTTTTTTGTTAATTAGTTGTCTCCGAATAACTCTTTTATTTATTTACGAGTATATTAAGATAAATAAGGATCAAGCATTAAATCCTACCTTATTTAATAAAAACTCAATTACATGAACCAAAAGCATCAACTATAAAATCGATTACGAAGAAGAAAGAACATTAGAATTTAATAACGTATTCACAGTCAGCTGAACATGAAAGGACGATAAACGTTGATTTACAGCTAAAATTAAATCCCCAGATATCGATTGGCTACACTTTTGCGAACAATTGAATGCATCGCCTCGGATTTAGATCCTGGTTCCTAATCGCGACCCTTACAACACTAGCACCACACTTTGATACACAAAATTGAACCTTAATACAATGCAATAGAGACCATACTAATCGCATATGCAAGAATATGCATAAGTCAAGGGCAGCGAAGGGAGGGAACTCGGTACATTAAAGAGGAGATTTATATCATTTGTCCCTTACTAGTGACTCGTGCCGATAATTGATACATCATCGCGTAGCTTCCAGCGATAGTGCAGTAGAAAAAAAGTAGTAGGGGAGACCAACTAAAAGTACCCTTCGAAAAAACGTTAGTAAAATGAACTATGAAATTAATCCACATTCCATTTCACTAAGTGACTTTTGGACCAATATTAATGGTGCTTTTTTGTAATTTGTTTCTGTAAATTTTGTACTACATTTATTAATTTTGTATGCCCGTTTTTATTAACGTTATGTGCGAGTGTATGTTGTGAATGTTGTGAACAATTCTAGTCACTGAATATTATTGTTTATTATTCCGCGAAACAAAACATTATGGTTTATTTAGTCGATTCTAAAAATAAGAACATAACGTTTGTGTTAACAAAGTTTTTATTTCAACTAATTAAAACAAAAATAACATTCACATAAAATTGTACTAAATAATTAAACAAAATAGTATTAACGCGAACTAATGGTATCAATTCCTGAATATGTAGAACTAAATAATAACCAATATGATAACTCATACATAGGTTAAGTTCAAAAATCGCAGTGTGGTATCTATATAGGTACTATACTAATATTATAAAGAGGTAAAATTGGTAAGTTTGTTTGTTTGTTTGTATGTTCGAGCTAATCTCGGGAATCAACTTTTGAATAATTATTTTTGCAATGGATAGCCACATTCAACGGGAAGGCTATTTTTCATCCCGAAATTCCCACGGGAACGAGCACAACGCGGGCAAAACCCCGAGACGCTGCTAGTTAATAATAAAATTAACCTAAATCCTCTCTCCACAGCTGCATTAAACATTTTCTAATTACAACCCAATACAATGTAAGGTACATAATAAAACAGGACTCCAAAATGAGCTCTCGAAATGACAAAACTTCTCTTGTGCGTGATTCGAAACATCAAATAAAGTTGTATTTTATACCGTTTATTTGTTCTACTCCATTGTTGATTCATTCAAAGGGCTCCGGAGTTTCACTTTGTATCCGGCGTTGTTAAAAACTCCATATAAAATGAAATTTTGATGTAACTCCCTCATTTGAATGACGACACTTGTAACTCGTACTTGTATTTCAGTTACATATGTACTGTGTATCTCTATGGAGCTATGCGTTGAAAAAGTCGGGAGAAAAAATTAGTTATTTTGTTGTGTACGAGTTGTTTTTACGAAATTATCTTGTGTTTTTGTTTTACATTACAATAGTCAATTTAATTGAAATATTCCGCGATTTAGCTTTTTAACAAAAGACGCAAAAAGTGTGTCATAATGTTTTGGTGTTTATAATCGACTATTTTTTTTCCCCAAAGGCTTATTGGACAAGAGTCTTACTGTTACTGTTACTGTTAGCCTGTATCATCCCATTGTTGGGCAAATTCCTACCCCCATTTCCGCCACATTTCTCAATTCGAAGCCACCAGTTGCCAAGAGTCTTATGCTGAAAAAAAACTGAAAAATTCGTCAACAAATTCAATACGGACCAAACTTAGTAGCAGCTAGTAATTCACATACAAGAGTAATGCAGTATCGCACAAGAGAAAAAACGTAAATAAGTTTGCGTCTCTCAACTAGAATTTCTGCTCCACCGGCTATAATGAACGTGGAACTTAAATCGCCACTTATTACGTGCAATCAACGATCAACCGACTGAAATAAAAGTTAAAGCATTTTTAAACTATATAATACCACTATTGAATGAAGTCGTTAAGCTTTGTTGGCCGTCTGCCAACCACTAACGTGGATTATCACCGTGTATACTCGCATCGCACCACCTTAGGGTGGATAGCCATCACCTCCTATACAGTTCGATTATGTCTACATTTGGCAACCGAAGCCAGACTCTTGCAATTATTAGGACATTAGCAGAGATATTAAGTTAGTTGAGTGATGTTATTTTGTAGTGGTTTAATGGTATTTTTATTTGAACCTTGACACATAATGAGGCAGGAGTAAAGTACAGTGTAAGTTTGTGTGTGTATTTGCGTGTGAGCACGTGTGTGTGTGAGTATGTGCGCGTAACTTCGTGTCAGTCTGTATGCCATGTTTGAATCAATGTATGGATGGGGTATATCATCATTCAAAAAAACAAATCATAGTATGCACTATTAAGCACCATCATCACCACCATCTTAACTCTACTGTCAAAATAGTATATAATCAAATCCAGTTTAAATTAACATGCGACTCAGTATTCATTATAAGTGATTCTGATGATTTTTTTCAAATGACTTCATAACCGGTGTATCGCGGGAGGCTGTATACACACGAGCGGGTTGATCCGCACTTTATTAACATTTCACAAGTCCTCGTGCAAACACGCCACGCAGTTAATGATTCGGCTCAGAACGAAGGTACACTCCAAATATTAATGCTACTTTATTAGGTACCTGTTCTGAGTTATGTTTACGAGAAGTATTTCTTCTCACTGATCTTCAGCGAGCTGAGACTGTCCAGTAGCAGATAGATATATATTACTGGTGATTACTTTACTTTACTTTACAGGCTAATCCTACTAATCTTACTTCCTAATATTATAAATACGAAAGTTTGTGAGGATGTATGTATGTTTGTTAGTCTTTCACGCAAAAATTACTGAACGGATTTGATGAAAGTTTACACCAAAATAAATCATAGGATATTTTTTATCCCGAAATTCCCGCGGGAACGGGTACAACACGAGCAACACCGCACCATCGTCGTAGAAATATTAGCTACTATCAAGAATATTAAGTAACACCGATACTCATATTCTTGCTATCAACAGAATACCATTACAATCAAATTAAGCGACCGCCTTAAGCCATAAAAGTTTTACTCTATTAGCCAAACAAACGGTAGTATATCATCATTTTACACCGACATAGGGAGAAAAGCTCGCGTGTTTCAAACTGCTCTACGTTATGATATAAAAGCGACAAAAGGCGAGTCATATCTATCATAATTACATTTGATACCGCATTATGTAAACGATATAATTCGCTGCTATTCTGTCCATTAGGATAATAAGAACTCGAAACTTTAACGCAACCAAAGACAGTGATAAACAGAGGAGGATATGTGATACTTCACTGTTCTTACTAAACTAAGTCCATGGACACAAAATCTTTTGGCATACTCGTACTTATTCACACGTAACACAACCATTTCCTGGCAACTTTTTAAACTCATTCTACTAAACTAGCCACGGTTACCGGCGTTGTACCCATTCCCGCGGGAATTAAGGGATAAAATGTATCCCATGTGTTATTCTGTTGTATGACCTATACTACTGTAAAGTTTCATAAAAATCCATTTAGTAATTTTTACGTGAGAGCGTAACAAACATACATACATACATCGACCCTCACAAACTTTCGCATTTATAATATTAATGAGATGTAATGGAACTATTTGGCATAAAAATACATTCATGGTCATAGAATGATACGTTGTATATTCCAACGCGATACAATTTTCACTTAGTACCGTATCTTCCTATATTTATAAATACCATTGCACGGCCCCTTGTTTATTTCAGTTTACCGAATATTTATTATTCTGTTTGCTAAACTTAAAGCCCTTGAAATGTTTAGGCTGAGAAGTTTCCGTCTAAACATAGCTCTTATTTTAATTACTCATAAAACATTTCTGTGCTTAGGTTTTATGTGGACCTTTTATTCAGTTGCTTTAGTTAACTTAGTTTATTTAGTTAATGGGTCTGTTGTCCGACGTTTGTAAAAGTAGGGAAAAAGGTTTAGTGTAATTTATGTTTGTTTTTAAAAACAAGACATATTTCTAATCTATGAGTTACATCTACTTAAACTGACTTTTAAAAAGGATGAGGATGAAAATTTACGTACTTTTTGAGACTTTAACTTAAGTTTTATTTTTGCAAATTGATCGAACTAGCTTCCAAAACCCAATGACTCCAAAATGGTCCCATTGAAGTAGACTGACGTTATTTTAATTTTATTATTTCCATACTTATCATCAATTCCACCATCATTTTATCATTCCAAGTTCACAATATACCATTGACAATAAACGTTCATAAATATGTCATATACCAATATTAATCAGCTGATAGTTACAAACACAGTTATTAGTAGGGCCCAACATCAGCGGTGGGCGTGATTGCAGATAAGATTAAATTCTGTGGTTATATCACACTCAGTTTATTACACCACATGATACTCGGATCGAGATATTACAATGTATAGTAAACACGTGCTGCCTTATCAGATGTTGTATCTATAGTTCCTTGGCCTATGTAATACAAATAATTATAGTATTAGTATAAGATAGGCCTGTAATGTCCCACTGCTGGGCAAAGACCTCTCATCTCACTGAAGATATCAGTACAGTGAAGACTAACTAAGCCTGAGTTATGAATCTAACTAACTGATACTACTACATATACTCGTACATACATAAATACTTTATAAGAATATATAATTGGCACCCAGACGTCGTTGCCAACAACTACGTCTGCACATATTGTTGGCTCCGGGCGGGAATCGAACCCGCAATCCCCGACACAGTAAGCGCTCGCACATGCCACTGTGCCAACGGACATGCCAAAATGTAATTGAAATGTCTTGAAGGGCTACTGGCTTATAAGAAGGTACATTAGAGACAAGTCTTACGTTTGAATACCTTTATAATAGAAGTAAATATTCCCGCTGAAGCAAGTGTGGTATATATAATTAATTCTCTTTACAGTATTTGACCTTCAGGAAGGTGGAAAACTATAGTCACATCGAGACTAACATTAGTTAAGAAATCATGGTGTTTTTCAATTATTTATTAGCGTAGATATGTTAAGCTATGTACAATCATTGGAGACTTAGAAAATCAACTATTATATTTACAATTCTCATAGTGAAATTATATAAGAGAAGTCACTTTACACATATGAAAGTATATCAAAATGAATAATCATGCAAAAAATCAAAAGCAAAAAAAATATTAAGCTCGATAGATGGACAAAAATCCACCAAAAAAAAAACATCATATTATTTCCCATAACTTTATCTTCCACTGACCAAATACTTGACAACCTTCAATGTTAAATCCCGCAATCTACTTTTCATCACAGACGTGGGGTCCGGGTCCGATGCAGGCGGCGTACGCCATGATGTGGGGGATCTGACTCTGTTCGTACATTCCGGAGAACATGCCGTGTTGAGGACCGACCGCGAACACGGCCACGTCGTCACCACCGTGCGTCTCCGAGTCTAGAGGTACCATCGTAGGATATCTGAATGATGTTTCCTCTGCAAAAGTTTTTTTTTAGGTTAAATAAAATTGTCGTTAAATCGTCGCTCTCAGTTATTTCAATCGTCAGACCATGTCGGAGGCCTTGAGGCGGTCTAAAAATTCCGACATCAGGGTTGGCCACTAACCTACCTGATCTTACTTACTTTAATTAAAGACAGACCACTTGCGGTCATACATACAATTTGGCTAACATATTGTAAATGCATCGATTTTCTTTTATTTATGTCAATGATGAGTCACAATAACGTTCACCGTGATCTCTCTTAAGCCAATTAAAGCATCGTTGTAGCCAGATTCGACAAGATTATTATAATCCAATAATTAATGTGTGTGCAGTGTAAGGTATAGTGTAGTTCTTAAAGCGTCTGAGTTACATTTAAAAAAGAACTTACTATAATCATGCTGAGAAATATCTTCTCTGATTCCTTCTTCAGTATTGTCTCTGTATCCTGGTCCATTAGCATATGACAGCGTCATGTACGGAACACCGTCATCACCGATAAGAGTTGACGGACCGAGTATATCGCTCCCTCGACCAGTATACCCATTCAGGGTCATAACATGAGCATGGTCTGACGTCACAACGATCAAGGAGTCTTCTTCAGATAGGAGCTCAGCAGCCCGAGCTACCGCTTTACTCATTTCAATGGTCTCATCCAAAGCCATGTGGACCCAGTTTTCATGATGAGCTTGATCAATCCGACCTCCTTCCACAAACAAGAAGAAACCCTTCTCATTTCTACTCAAGCTCTTTATTGCTACCTCAGTCATTTCTGCTAGAGTTGGCTCGGTTTCTGGGTTAGCTTGCATGTGGTAATGCATATGACTGCCTTCGAATAAGCCTAGCAAGTACTCAGGCATGGTTTTAGCAGCTTCCATGAGTTGGTTCCGATTCCAAACGTATTGGTAACTAGCGTTTTTGGCTATCTTTTGCATCTGCCATTCTTCAATTAGGTTGCGGCCATCGTATCTGTGACCTTGGGTGCCTTCCTCGTCTATTGTGGAGTTGGGTAAGAATTCGCGCCTGCCACCTCCCATAATCACCTGAAAAAAGAAGACGTTACTCTACTCCAATACTTATGAAAAACAAAGCCGACGCAATTATATAGAAACAGCAATAGCATCCAATCTCAAAGGCATAATAAAAATATCTTTGTCTCTTTCTTTGTATGATATCTATCTATGTGTAAACTTATTACTCCTTCTAAAAGTGCTTACCTTCAATTTATTCCCAGGATATGAATGGATCAGCTGTAAAGCGATATCTTCTTGGGTAGAAGATCCACAATCGTTGATGACGTTGGAATCGCTTTCCCAATCACGTTCGGCTGTATGCGCATACACACCGGCGGGGGACGCGTGGGTTACCCTAGTTGTAGTTACGATACCTGAATCGGATAGGAGATTATTTTTATTATGATTTTTTCTTCTACGTTAGTGTTTTTGTATTATGTATAGCTGGTTTACCTCAAGATTCTAGGTATTTTTAAAAGTTAATTGTATCTACTAAAAAACTTTAAGGACGCATCCATCCATCTTTTTTAAGAACGTGTTCATCCACTATTTCATACAAGTGTACTAGGATAACACAGGGGTGTTTAAAAGAAATATTTTAAATCATATTTACTACTGTACCTGTATCTCTTCCATCAGCCAACGCCATTTCAACAATCGAATGTAAATGATTTTGAGCGTCATTTGCCGTTTCGCAGTTGAGTCTCTCCACCTTGGCATTAACACCAATTGTTCCGTAGTTAGCTTTAGCTCCGCAGAGATAAGCACTGGCAGAACATGCGGAATCTGCTATTTGGGCATCTACGCAGTACGTCTGGAAATATAAACTTGAACTTAGTAAGTTCCAATGTAAACTAAGCACTTACAAGTTTGAATTGTGCACAGGTGGAACTTAAAAACTTTAGACCTTATTCATAAACGCTTACTAGCAGTATTTTAGGTATCAAATGGTTTGTCCCTTTCTGACATACGCTATTTTCCAAAGAGCAAAAGAGACAAAACACTCACTAACAGTGATTTAGTTAGAGAGCATTTATGAATAAGGCAGTTTGTCTTTACTGATTTAAAAATATGATCAGTTAGGCATCATATTCTATGGACGAATTTATCAGCAGCAATGGATCGCCGACCACTTCTCAGAAACACTGAAAAATTCACAAAATTTCAGCTGTTAAAGTCGGTCAACGTAAGCGAAGGCCAAGTATTCTCGTAACGAAGAAAATACTCAAGTCACAGTGTTCAAGTTATTTACCTTACTAAGTCCAATAGTAGGAAACATTTCAAAGGACAAGTTAGCCTCTTCGCCCGTTTCTCCGTTCCTCTGACCCAGCAGAGTCCTGGCTGCAGTCAGCGTAGGCACCGACATGCCATCCCCCAGGAACATCACCACATTACGAGCTGACTTCTTATCATGTCCAGCATTGCGAGAGATCTTCGCTCTGATGCCGGCTTCCGCTTCCAAATGCCAGAAATTAGCAGTTGACTCGTCTTCATGAGCGCGGTTTAAAAGATTTTTGCTGCTGAATCGACGGATATTGTGATGGTGTTCATCCTCTGTGAATTCAAAATACTTGATTTGGTTTGGAAGTATTTTTTTCTAACGATCAGTTAGGCCTTTGCCCAGCTGTTGGATATTACAGGCTAATACTTTCCTTTTCTAAAATGATACTTAAGCGTTGTATAAATTGAGCTAGGTTGCGGGCTGACTCATTGAATTGATAAACAGTTGAGCTAGCCAGTAGTTTGATGTAATATGTCATGTGACACTCTCCTTTTATTAAACTCGACGACTCGCAGTTCTAAACCTGAACTCACTCAGTAAATAATGCTTATTGATATGTTCAGGTTCACTATTGCCTCCTATTGTTGTAAAAACCATGTATGTCACTCATAGAAAAACTGCGTCGCCGGATTTCCATAGCAAAAGCTACGATCCACTTTCGGCAAAAACAAAGCGCAATATAAATCAAACCAATCAAATCTCTACGTACCCTGCGATGGATGAATAAACACAACAAATAGGCACAACCATAAAACCCGAACACAATACATCTTTACTTCAGAATCCAAATAAAAATACGTCCTATTTCGTATTCAACATCTTATTTATCTCAGATCAATGTCAGGCTCCAAAATCTGATAAACTCACAGCGTTAAAGGTCATATCAATATTATTGATAAAGACGTTCCCGCAAATATTTCAATAGACTTGTAGATAACGTATATTGTCGGTTGTAGTGATGGTTGCACGGGGACAATAAAGGTCTCTACTTGTGCCAATTTCGTCGGGCCATTACCCGCGCTCGTCGACGACGGAGCGAGACTTTTATTGTAGCTCCTTCGCACGCCTAATGGAGCTTTGATGAAAAATCGAGGCCGCGGGAACTCCGACTAGCTGTCGCCGCTGCAACGCATTTACACTTACACTATTCGACGCGAAACTACTCCATCCACTCGTATGTCGTAATCAACTTTTGCAAGCAAAGTAACTTTTTAAGCAAAGTAGCTTTATGTCAGGAATTTGACGGTAAAGGCTTTTTTGAGGATACATAATTAACCGTAAAACCTTAGTCGAAAAACGAACTATCGAATCGCCCCCTGACACTCTATATTTTATTTTAGGTACCGACCGAGTGCACTCTGTATGCCGGTCTAATAAATATTCTAACAGGATTATGTGTGACGAGCTCTTGTGCTATTGATCCATAAACCAACTCGAATCGATACCCGTAGGTGTGGTGGGCTCAAAGAGCATAGTTGAATCAAACTGAATATGGCTCAATCAAGTGCAAACAGAAGGCATTGGTCCGTTGGGACAGTGTATCAACCGTAGTGCGGATCAGTAGCCGTCTTGACCCTCGTGCGTCTTCCTCGATTGAATCACAACAACCTATTCAAGCTTACGTACACAATATACATATAATCTATGCGGAGACGTGTTTAGAAATCTTGTCACTATCCCTAATTATTTATTAGGATCTTAACTCCAATCATATACATTGTTCTGATAAGTTTAGTGAACGGAAGCTTTACGGTCGGATGTTAGGTGTATAAACCTTTCCGTTGTACTTGTAGTATGTATGTTATAGTTACGTAGCTAGCTTACGTAGTATGTAATAGCTTGTCATGTCGCAATATAGCAAAGTTTCTCACTGAATTTCATCATGACAAACATTTCTTTACTTTTACTATCACCAATGCTTTAATCCAACACTATTTTTCTTTTTGTTAAGTCGATATGGGTTAATAATAGGTAATCTCTATCACAATCCAATATCTGAGTACTTCTGTGTTTCGAAGGGGACGTTACGCAGTCGATCCCGATTGTTTCATCGTCAGACCATTTCGAAGGCCTTTGGGCGGTCTAAAAACTCCAACACCAGGATACATAACACCACTTATCTTCGTTAACTTACTAACTTACTTAATCTAACATAAAAAACCGTTAAATATGGTGTAATACCGTACAAAATTCAGAGAATTTTAAAACCCAGTCCACACGTTAAAGAGGTCATTAATCACAATATCTGCTGGATAGAAGGATAGGGAATGATCCCAGCGGAGTGGCAATGCAAATTGATATAGATCACTGAGAGATTGACGTAATACCTACTAAATCATTGTACATTTGAATAAGAGGTCATTATTACTTTAGAAACCTATATCTATACTAATATTATAAAGCTGCAGAGTTTGTTTGTTTGTTTGAACGCGCTAATCTCAGGAACTACCGGTCCGATTTGAATAATTCTTCTTGTAATGGATAGCCAGATTTAACGGGAAGGTTATAGGCTATTTTTCATCCCGAAATTCCTACGGGTAAACGCGGGTAAAACCGCAGGGCACGGCTAGTTATTAGATACTCGTAATTGTAATAATAATGGATTGAGGATAATAATTGTCTGTCATAGATTGCGACAAGGAAATATCCATCTTATCAATCATTCAATCGTAGATAGCTAAAAACGTATCAAAAAAAGTTCAGCTAAATTAAAATCGGTTTTGGGACTTACGATGTCACAAACAGACCAAATCTTTAATACTGAAATACAATTTTTTATACATGAGGTTTTAAATAAGAATAACTAGAAATTAATAAAAAAACTGCTGCGTTATCAAATTTTATCCCTCATCCAATTATATCCATGATTTTATCTTATAGTTACCTATAGACAAAGATCAAAAGTAAAGTAAAATATAAAATACTAGGAGCGCCCCGCGGTTTTACCCGAATTTGGCCCGTTCCCGGGGGAATATCGGGATGAAAAGCCTATAACCTTCCTGTTGGATGTGGCTATCTACAAATTTCACCTCTTTATAATATTAGTATAGATTGTCCTTTATTGTCATTGACAAATGAACTTATACATACGCTATCAAATGCATTGTTAAATTTTTATTATAAATTTTTATTATATATATTTTTATTACCTACACCATATAAAACAAGTATTCAATAGCACTAATTGTACAGTCGAGGTCATTAATATCTTTACAGTTGAGTGTTACAAAAATACCTTTACATTAAAATACGTTTACACATTAACACTCAACTGTAAAGATATTAATGACCTTGACTGTACCTAAAAGAACTTGGCCTTATAAATATCAATGCCAAGACCGATACACGTTTACGAGCACAACTTAATTACGTAATAGGTATTGATAAGCGGTTCTTATACCAGCCAATAATAATATAATACATGATATCTAATCGGGGGCTTGGTGATCACGCCTTCTTATAAAACTATCCATCTCTTGCGTTCGTGAATATGTAATTATGGACTAATAGTATCTTGTGGGTTTCCTTGAGGTTTTATTGTAAAAACAAAATTGGCCAGAAATAGGATGATTTTTGCTGACGTACGGCCGACGGACCCATGTTTCGTGATGAGTTTTTATTATGGTTTTATTACAAGGATCAAGCATTGCCCCATACATAGGAGCTTTTAGAGCCCTATAGGATATAAGCTTAATATACACGATCTGCACGTTGTCAAGAGCAAGAGATAGTACATCGTTTGTGGTCATATAAAGCTCTGGTAAGGTTAGGTTAGGTAAGACTTAGTATAGACCTAGAAAACCCTAAAAAACGCTTAGAATTATAAAGTCTTGATAAAAGTGTTTCAACGTTGGCTCACTGATTTGTAGATGGCACTTGAAAAAATGTACCAAAAAATATCTACGATTTTGTATAAGGATCACCCAATCTTATTCATGCCGAGAATGCATGTCAATCACGCAAATACTTTAAACATTCACAGAATAACAATACAAGCCTATTATAAATTCAGCTTAATACGATAGCCATCGATTAGATACTGGATCCACACATAAAACATGGACCAATATTCTGTTCATTCAGATTGAAGTACCAGCAACAATGTGGCTAACACACGTGGCTTTTATTTTGACGGTTGGTGCTGTTCTGTCAGCTGATAGGTATCATAAAGAATTCAGGGAAAAGGAGACGGGAAGAGGTAGAAATATCAATCCTGGTGAAGACACTGCTCAGTACTGGTACGATGAAGCTTACGAAGGCATCAGATTTCGATTGGCCAATGAAGGGAAAGTGAATGATAAGGCGGCACGAAATGTGGTACTGTTTCTTGGAGATGGCATGTCGGTACCAACCCTGGCTGCCGCGAGGACATTGCAAGGTCAACGTAATGGCCACACTGGAGAAGAAGGGCGATTGGACTTTGAGAAGTTTCCTACTGCTGGATTTTCTAAGGTACGACCATCTTTTGTTGTTTCAGTTGTTGTATCATAATGTATATGTGTACTCCATGTCTTTATCTTAAAGGAAGATATTTTGATGGCTGTTTGATAAGATTTGTTTACATTTATCATTTTGATAGTTCAACATAATTTTTTATCGATGTCTTGATAATCTTCTCGTCTGTTCGTGACTATCACTATGAAGCATTACCACGGTTTGGTTATGTCTAGAATAAAAATAGTCGAGTGTTTCTTCTGAGATATCGTGACAACTTAATAAAGCATACCTAATATAATAGAATATATAATTATTTACCACACGGTTAAAGGCCCAAACTAAGCTTTCGGCTTTGAATAAGAATTCTAACATTGGAAGTCACAATTTGCAATGATGCGCTTTTGGAACACTACCTAAGAGTAATCAAAACATGAGTAAATCACAAGCGTCAGTACCATCTACTGTGTCTTGGAGTTTCATGTCGTCAACCTTTAGAGGCTACTTGGTAACTTTATCTATACTTTTTTTCCAGACTTACTGCTTATCCTCCCAAATCCCTGACTCTGCCAGTACCGCCACTGCTTGTTTGAGTGGGGTCAAGACGAACCAAGGCCTTCTGGGTATAACCGCGGCGGTAAACCGCTGGGACTGCGAGGCGTCCACCAACACTGACCACCATGTGGAGTCCATCACTGAGTGGGCTTTAGCCGATGGGCGTGATGCTGGTAAGATAGATAAGATTATAACGTGCTTACAGGAAATCTATACTAATATAGTAAAGCTGAAGAGTTTGATCTTTTTTTGAACGCGCTAATCTAGGCAACTACTACTTCTATTTGAATAATTATTTTTTTATTAGATAGTCCGATTCAAGAGAAAGGTTATTGGTTATTTTTATCCCGAAATTCTCACGGGAAAGGACACAAAGCGGATAAAACCGCTGCTTAAACTAATAAACTTATACTCAATCACCGTAACATTGTACAGTTCATAGTTTTAAAATGTTTCTTTTTGATAGTTTTAGTAAACTTATCTAGGAGAAAAACTGAAAAACTGCTTTTTATATTACGACAATAAAACACAATAAATACCATCTCCATCTTCGAGTGCAATGAAGGTAATTTGATCCTATTCTACTATTCATATGACTTTTGTTCTCAGGTATTGTAACTACCACTCGCATCACCCACGCGTCACCAGCCGCTGCCTTCGCCAAATCTGCCAACCGTCATTGGGAAACCGACTACGATGTTAAGCTCGATGGGTTTGATACCGATCGCTGCCCTGACATCACTCATCAACTGGTTCATATGTATCCTGGAAATCAATTCAAGGTATGAGGATTAGTTAATGATTATTTTAAGTTTGTAAGGTCGTAAGGTGAAGTTTTCCATCGTAGATGTGCGAAAAAGCTAACGTCCGTACTCTAGAGACGGCAAATGATTCCTTAGTAGTAGTTTCCTTAGAAATGAGTGATTTTGGCATATAGTGTATGAAAACTAACGTTAATTAGATAAGTATCGATTTAATGAACGTCTCTAAGTGCGGCAGTTCGGAGTAGAGTAATCTAACTGTCAGTAAATTTATTAAAAAGGTAATAGTCCTATTTAGGTTGCAAAATTCAACTATAAGCGTAAGCAGTTTACGGACATTAAAGGTTTTATCTGAGTTTACAGTTCACCTCGAATTACACAAATATTGACTGATTGATTTTGTGAAAAGATTGAATTCAACATTATATCATATTGCAGGTTATTCTGGGAGGCGGCAGACAAATGTTCATCCCCACATACACGGCCGACGAAGAAGGTTTCTACGGCATCAGGACAGATGACAGAAACCTCATCGAAGAATGGAAGGCTAGCAAACAGGCTACCAACGCCTCTTTTGAGTACATTTGGAACCGAAGCCAATTGATGGAACAAATGTCATCACCCCCCGATTATCTCCTCGGTCTATTCGAAAACAACCACTTACAATACAACATGGAGCGCGACTTGACAACCGAGCCATCATTGGCAGAACTGACTGAAATCGCCATCAGATCTTTGAGTAGAAACGAGAAAGGATTCTTCCTATTCGTAGAAGGAGGCCGTATAGACCACGCCCATCATGACAATTACGTGGAATTAGCTCTGGATGAAACTATTGAGATGGATAAGGCAGTTCAAAAGGCAGCAGAGTTGCTCTCACCTGAAGATTCTCTCATTGTAGTGACAGCAGATCACGCTCACGTTATGGCCTTCAACGGGTACACTCCGCGAGGAAGCGATATCCTTGGACCTTCTAATGATATTGGCTATGATGGAATACCTTACATGACTCTGTCATACACTAATGGTCCTGGAGGCAGGACCCATGTTAATGGAATAAGACCTGATGTAACTGCTGACGCTAACTACCGTGAGTTAAATCTTTGTATCTAAATTGTTTGTATCGCCTAAGTACTAAACATGCTAATGCGTGCCCCTGAGTGAAATTCTGAAGCATTTCGTCAAACGTATAATAGAATACACGCGTAATAGATAATATAATCATTATCATAGGAAAAATATACCGACCGAATTGAGAACCCCCTTCGGTGTTTGAAGTCAGTAAAAAAAAATATTAAAAAGTGCACCATACAAATGGACTTACGACTTAAATATAATTGTATTACTACTTCTTTATTCTATATATTATCACTTCTTAATTCACATTTCCTCTTGCAGGCGACCTTCGATGGCAAACACATGCCGACGTGCCTCTAGAGTCGGAAACCCACGGAGGTGATGACGTGGCGGTCTTC
Organism: Cyclophora punctaria; assembly: GCA_951394245.1. NCBI lineage: Eukaryota > Metazoa > Arthropoda > Insecta > Lepidoptera > Geometridae > Cyclophora > Cyclophora punctaria. The sequence goes on from OX596182.1 coordinate 2,723,464, forward strand.
GCCCGAGGACCTCAACATACCATGTTCTCTGGACTGTACGAACAGAGTCAGATCCCCCACCTCATGGCGTACGCCGCCTGCATCGGACCTGGACCACATGTCTGCAGCTCAGCGACTACTCAGCAATTAGCGCTATTTGTGCTCATGCCAGCTTTATTCTTAGCAATTTGTTTAAGTAAATTTTAACGATAGTACTTTAGGTTAAAGTGATGATGAATAGAATGCTCTCATTAAGTTTAGGTTGTTTTGTGTAAATTTGTAATAATTTGTCCAATTTTGTAAGTAACATATTAATGATCCAGGTAGCTATTTTAATTTAAATAACTTGGTTGAAGACATTAAAACGAACGTATATGATAAAATGTGTTTAATTTCAATTAAGCTTCAAAATAAATACAAAAACAATAAAACTAATCCCAATCATATTATACGCAAATACCTCTCCAACTTTTTAAAATGGAATTTTACAAAATGTGTCAATAAAAAGCGACAACAATATACCATTTCAACTGCACCATTCATACCTAGAGTACCTACCTGAAGAATCACCTAATTAAATGACCCTCTTCTATAAAACTGTTTTTCAAGGAAAGGACTCGAATCAAATTCAATTAGGTGCACAACACGAGAGATTATTATTTCTGTACCAAAAAACCAAATATATGATAGTTCAAATCATTCTACTACCTACGAGAAAACGGAGGTAACTAATTCGTTCGTAGTATGCGATGCTAAATGCACATAAATAACGATCTTACCAACGGTACCGATGAAGTGTGAGGGCCAACACTGCGTTAAGCGGGCGCCTGTCGCGTGCGCAAGCGTCGGTTCACTTTTGTATGAAACGTAGGTGCTTAAAAATACCCGTTCGCTTTAAAGGCCGTCCTTTTGACTTGAGGCGATGCTTTGTGCTGCTGCAGTGGAGCTGCCTATTCAAATGGTCATCTCTAGTTGAATAATCGTTTGAGCCCTAAAGTACTTCTGTCTCGTAACTGTAGAGATATTCCCAAGCTTTTAACCGTTTAAGGTTTTTAAATACTAATAAAGAGGTAAAATTTAAAAGATTGTGTGTTTATTTGTTATGTCCGATTCGAATAATTATTTTTGTAATTGATTTTGAATGGAGCTACATTCATCCCGAATGTTTTACGGGAACGGGCACAACACGGATAAAATCGCGGGCGCTGCTTGTGTTTTATATCGAGCCCCCTGTATACAGTGCTTTAAATATTATATTGTATACTATCCATTATAGTAAGGGAGGCAAATATGCTTTCTTGTAGTCACTCAAGCGCGTCAGATTATGATAGAGATACCTTGGTATTGAATACCTCCACCAAATATTAGTTTTCTATATAGTGACGCATGCTGTGAATTTTTTGTTTTAAACACCTCGGGTATCTCAAAAATATCATACCAAGATATGGGAGGTAGCTTGCCTCGTATCACTCAATGGTGTAATATCAAAATCTAGCCGTACGTATGTGGCACTGTATTAGCCGTAAGGATGCACCAAAAATTAAGAAACACGGATTGACTTAGTACTTAGTACTTAGTGCGGAGCTCAATGACCAATCACAATGCATAACGAAAAGATTTTGACAATGACAATACGCTGTGATTGGTGAATCAGGCTCCGCCCACTCCGCTTCTATGGTAACCAACAATCCTGAATCATTATGTTGTTTTCAAACTTGACAACTTCCTGTTATTCAACCTACCACTGAATTTATGCACTCTCCTAATTTTTTCCATCTTTACATATCAGTAGGTAGGTCCCAATGACGTTCCAGTGATTACACAGTTAGCACGTAAAGCTATATGGGGCTATTAAATTATGTGATAGACCGTTCTAATAAAACTAATGATTAACTAATGATTATCATGAGTATTACACGTATCAATTGACTTCAACTATCATTGCTCACGCGCATGCTCGATAGGATTAACAAATCGTCAAAATCAATAATAAGGGGTTTATATTAGAATATCTTATTGGATTTACTATAACAGATTAGATTTGAAGTTATAAAGGACAATTACTGTTATTTCGTATGCAATCGAGGGAAGATGGTCAGCATGCGTGTTACGGGGCTCCTTCTGGCTATAGTCGGCGTCGTTTTAGCCGACCGCCACCACCCTGATCGTAGTTCTGTCGTTAGCCCTCGATTTACCCGCTTACTTCCTGGAGAGGATACTAAAGACTTCTGGTACAACCAGGCTTCTGCTTCCATCCTGTCGAAGGAGGCTCGCAATGCCGGTGGAGAGAAGAAAGCTGCGCGCAATGTGGTGATGTTCCTCGGAGATGGCATGTCGGTTCCCACACTGGCTGCCGCCAGAGCTCTGTTAGGACAGAGACAAGGATACAGCGGAGAAGAATCCGAACTGTCTTTCGAAAAATTCCCCACTTCAGGACTTGTAAAGGTATGCATCGGGTTATTTGATTCATTCTGATTCCAATTAAACGGTCTATAAGAAATACTAGCAAATATGGTCCAGGAAAGTTGTCATTCTGTTAGTCTAAAGAGTTGAGGGTGCCGAGGTTAGTATAGTGCTACATTTATTATCAGTAATTTGATCGGATTACCAGGATTTGCAGTGTATGTTTTACTCCGCCATTCTATGTCGTGGGTTCGTACAATGATTTCATGAAATCATTTTGATCAACATACCAACCGAATCAATTTCAATATTCCTACCAATTGGGTTATTATTAATGTTACAGACTTATTGCGTAAATGAACAAACTCCAGATTCAGCGTGCACTGCTACCGCTTACTTGTGCGGCGTTAAAACCAACTATGGAACTCTTGGAGTCACCGCCGCCGTGCCTAGACACAACTGTCAAGCCTCTACTGACACCAACACTCATGTACAGTCTATTGCTGAATGGGCTCTCGCCGATGGACGAGATGCTGGTACGTAGTACTATTTCAATCTTTTTTCTATCTTTTAATCAAAGTAATTTTGTTGCCGAAACTTTTGTCATTAGGTATTAAAAGGATTTAAAAATTGGTAAAACATTGTAATAATTTTCTAAATGTAACATACAATAATTACTGATGTAAAATCATACCATGTTTAAGTGAGAATAGTTTGTACGAACGCTCGAGTATTCTTCATCATGATGACACAAACATTCATTTGTAACACATACCATTACCAAAACCATATTTTTTCTGAAACAGGTATCGTAACAACAACTCGTGTCACACACGCCTCTCCTGCCGGTGCTTATGCCAAGACTTCTAACCGGAACTATGAGAACAACGCCCAAGTCGAAGCCGCTGGCCACACAACTGAAGACTGCCCTGATATCGCACAGCAGCTCATACATATGAGCCCTGGAAACCAGTTTAAGGTAACAACATTCTAAAACTTGAACAAAAGAATCTTAGTAAAGTTTAGGGACCAACTACTTCTTGGTGCTTAGAGGTCATTTCTAAAAAAAAACTTGTTGTAGGTTATTCTGGGAGGCGGCAGACGAGAAATGATTCCAACCTCAATGATAGACGAAGAAGGTACTGTCGGCCTAAGAAGTGATGGCAGAAACCTAATAGAGGAATGGCAAGCAGCCAAACAAGCAGCCAACGTCAGCTATGCTTACGCATGGAACCGTGACCAACTCATGGCCGCTGCTGAGGATATGCCCGACTATTTGCTCGGTTTATTCGAAGGCACCCACTGTCGATACCATTTAGAAGCAGATAAGACAACGGAACCAACCCTTGAAGAGATGACAGAAATAGCCATCAAGTCTTTAAGTCGTAACGAGAAGGGATTCTTCCTCTTCGTTGAGAGCGGACGTATCGATCATGCTCATCATGATAACTACCTAGAATTGGCCCTGGATGAGACTATTGAAATGAGCAGAGCCGTGGAGAAAGCCCAAGAGTTGCTTTCTGATGAAGACTCCTTGATTGTAGTGACAGCAGACCACGCTCACGTTATGGCCTACAACGGATATAATGTACGTGGTGGGGACATCCTTGGTATTTCCGAAGAACTTGGTGATGATAGAGTCAGGTATATGACGCTGTCGTACACAAATGGTCCTGGTGCGAGGGTTCATACTAACGGAATCAGACCTGATGTTTCTACTGATGCTAACTTTGGTAAGAATATTTTTTTCCCAATCAACATTTTCCTAACATTGTGCCAAAACTAGATTTAAAAAATGCTCCAGGTTCTTACTTTTAGTCAATAGTTCAATAAAAAAATTAAAGTTCAATTGACGTCCAATGTACCCTGGGAACGCAGGCTTTATCGTTTTCTTGTCATGGCAGGTAATCTAAGATGGCGTACCCATGCTGAAGTGCCTTTGGCTTCCGAGACGCACGGCGGTGATGACGTGGCTGTGTTCGCTACTGGCCCTCAAAACGGCATGTTCTCCGGACTTTACGAACAGAGTCAGATCCCTCACATCATGGCGTACGCCGCCTGCATCGGGCCTGGACCACACGTCTGCAGTTCAGCAACAACTCAACAACTTGCCCTATTTATGTTCTTATCTGCTTTATTTGTAACTTTATTCGATAGGATGTGACTAATTTAATTTATTCAATTATTGTAATCGGTTCGCCGTTGTAACTGACATAGATCAGTGATGATACCCTCATGTGATACCCTACCATTAAGTTAAAATTATTTATTAAAACATGATAATGATCCTACCCGCAGTGTTTTGCCTACTCGTTACAAGGTAGTTACCTTATCAGAATAATTAATAATTATAGTGTGTGATGATGATGTGTCTTAATCTCCTCTTTAGCTGCGTATCCATATCCGACCAATCACAATGCATTACGAAAAGATTTTGACAATATCAATGCGTTGTTTGACATTTCCAATGCGCTGTGATTGGTGAATCGGGCTCCGCATCGCTCCGCTTCAACGGACACACTCCCTTTTGCACTTAAAATATATTATAAGACATTAATCAGAAATCTTGTTAAGTACCTACATATATTCTATTATTTCCATACAAGATTCAAATTCAAAGTTTAATAACTGATTTTGCAACGAAAGATAACTTCTTTCGTTGAGAAAAAGGTAAAAGTGGAGTGAAATTATTAAACGTCCTCTTCAGAAGCAATTTGGCTGGAAAATCGACATCAGTCCTCATATTAAGCGTAAGAAAAAACAGTATGTGTACTTATTTTTAATATTGTAGCTCTCTCTAACCCTGTCTCTCCCACTCTTCCCTCTCTCTCTCTCTAATTAAAAAAAGATACAATATTTTATGCTGTAATTTATCATACAATTTACTTAATGTAGAAACCACCATTAATCGACAATTCAACAGTTTATCAATTATCTGAAAATATTTCACAAATGTAACATGATCACTGATAATTGAATAAATAAAACAATTAATATTTAACAAAACAGATGTTAGCTGCCGTGAACAAGATAAGGAAGAAACGTGATGCCTTATCGGATAAAGGAATCAATAATTGGTGATATAAAATTCGTAGATAATTACCTCAAATTTTATACCAGGAAAATTACTTAAATAAGCTAATACTCGTAGGTAGGTATACATGCATGATTATAACGATACTGTTCTTTATAGATTTGCATTATTAACATTTTTTAGTCACGTAGGACATGCCAACAATTGAACTTAAAGGAGTTATAGATCATAAATGATCATAACAAATCTATACATTAAAATGATTAGTGGGACGGTAGATCTTTACGCATTTTTTGTGCGTAGACTTTTACAAAAAATGGGTATCACAATTGCACTGCTAGATCTGTCAATAACTTGGTTTTCTATTGACCATGACTTATACACAAGGTTTCAACTAAAAAAAAAGATTTGGTAGATGTATAATAATTTAATTATAATTATAATAGTTGTATAATTTAGCTTCAAACTGCACGTCACGTTCAAGCAGTGAAAATCTTAAAACTACGTAGATAATTTAATGACTTCTCATCATCGTACTGATATCTTCAATAAGAGGTATATCTTCATAAGAGGTCTTTTTCTAACTCCTACCGTTACATTACAGGCTTATACATTTTTACAATAATTATTCTATATCACATAATCTTAACATTAATAATAAATTATTTACATTCTATTGAACAATGTTACTAATAAAGTAGATAGAAGCATGAATAACGTAAGATGCTGAGTAGTTGCTGAGTTGCACACGTTGGGCCCGGGTCCGATGCAGGCGGCGTACGCCATGATGTGGGGGATCTGACTCTGTTCGTACATTCCGGAGAACATGCCGTGTTGAGGACCGACCGCGAAGACGCCCACGTCGTCACCGCCGTGCGTTTCAGAGTAACGGGGCACTTCAGCGTGAGTTGGCCATTCAAGGTCGACTGTGAGAAAGAAATTACATTTATTATAACAGATGATATAGTTATGGCATCTATCTGATTTGTCTGGGGTGGATATAGTAGGAAAGTCGGGCTTGGATGAACAAAGTTTGGCTTGGGTTTATCTTGATTCTAGGAAAGTCTGCCAAGGGTTAAGCAGTCTGCCATGAGTGTAGCAAAGTTTGGGCATGAGTTGTGCATAGTCTGAGATAAGTTTAGGATAATCTGGCATGAGTCTGAGTCTGAGTTGAGCGGAGTAATAAGTCTAACTTGATGAGTTTAACAAAGTCTTGGCATGAGAATAGCATGATCCTACCATGATTTTCAGTATCTAATACTTACGGTAGTTAGTGTCGAGGGTAACGTCAGGCCTGACACCGTTTGTATGAACTCTTGCACCAGGTCCGTTAGTATAAGACAGGGTCATTATAGGTATTGAATCATCAGGAATCATGTCAGATTTCCCAAGAATGTTTGTCCCTCTTTCAGTGTACCCGTTGAATCCCATCACGTGAGCATGATCGGCCGTCACAACAATCAACGTATCTTCTTCAGATAAAAGCTCTGTAGCCTTTTTAACAGCCAAGTCCATTTGAAGAGTTTCGTCCAACGCCAAATGGACCAAGTTTTCGTGATGGGCGTGGTCAATACGACCGCTTTCAACGAATAGGAAGAAGCCTTTCTCGTTACGGCTCAAAGATCTGATAGCTACTTCTGTAAGTTCAGCTAGAGTGGGTTCCGTAACTTGATCAGCTTGGAGATGATATTGTAAATGACCATTCTCGAAAAGACCGAGTAAATATTCGGGTAATGAAGCATTGGCTGCTAACAGCTGGTTGCGGTTCCAAATGTATTGGTGGTCAACGCCTTGTTGCGCCTTCGATGCTTGCCACTCGTCAATCAAGTTTCTGCCGTCGGTTCTAAGACCTGGACTTCCTTCTTCATCGATGCTTGTGGTAGTAATGAATTCACGGCGTCCTCCTCCTAGGATAACCTGTAACAAGACAATGCAACTTCATAAAATATTACTGATAAGTTCGTTTTTGATAGGTCTTGGATGACTCGCCAAGAAGTCGTGCAGTGGGGTTTAGGTATATGTGTCTGTCTGTTCTGTAGCATTATATCTGAGCAGATAATATTTCATCAGACGGTGGTTCTTTAAGCTTTTTTGGGGTTCATTGTTAATGAAAAAGGCAATGAGGATGAAAGTCACTAAGGGGCTTTTAAGAGAAATTGCTAGGGCCTCATTCATAATATATATTCATAATATAATAAACGCTTATAAACAGAATTTTAGCTATCGAATGGTGTGTCCCGTTCCGACATATGCTATATTCCAAAGAGCATAAGGGACAAAACACTTTCTGAGTAAGGCTGTCATAATATAAGACCGATAGATAACGATTTCTACCACCTACCTTGAATCTATTACCAGGGCTAGAATGCACAAGTTGCATGGCGATATCAGGGCAAGTGTCGGTATTGTAGCCAGCTTGTGTCACTGCGGCATTATTCTCCCAGTCACGACTAGCGACCTTAGCATACGCACCCGCGGGAGATGCGTGGGTGATACGAGTGGTGGTGACGATACCTGTGGAATTATTAAAGGTGATCATTATAATATAAAGAATCAATTAGTCTCTTTGGTGTTTGAGTTTCAAAACTAGCATTGTTAAAAACTACATAATTATACTTACCTATTCTAGTAGGACTTAGTTAAGTGGTAGAGATAATATTTATAGATAAAGCAACTTGACCCCAGAGCTTTGCTACTTTGCGTTTGGTATCCAATCCTATACGATAAAGCTCTGGTTCAAAAACACGCTTAGCCTACTGAACATTACATTATACAAACTCCTACAAATTACCACAGACGTAGCTACAACTTACCAGCATCTCTGCCATCCTCAAGAGCCCACTCAGCAATGGACTTGACGTGGTCTTCAGTGTTGGTCGACGCGGGACAGTCGTACGGCGGCACGGCGGCGGTCAGGCCAATCATACCGTACCTGTTCTTAACACCGCACAAGTATGCGGTAGCAGTGCACGCTGAATCGGCGATTTGCTGATCGGTACAGTACGTCTAGAAAAGTTGAAGAATTGTTAAGTTAAAGCAAGTTGAAGTTAGCTACTAAACACTTGGACAAATTAAATTAAATTAAATTAAATTGTTGTTCCCGGTTTTTTCAATGGTCACACTATGTCGGAAGTCTTGAAGGGCCTAAAAACTCCCGATATGAGGGTTGGCCACTAATCTAAACGAACTAACTTACTTATTAAGCACTTGATTGGTTATAGTTTAGTGTGATTGTGTGAGAGTAAATAGATATATGCTTAAAGCCAAGCGATGTTTAAAAACTTTTTATGCAAAAGGAATTAAGAATAAGAAAAAAAACCTATAATTTAGCGTTGTAGACTAAAAATATAATCTAACTATTTACGCCCATCGTGCAAGAAGGTGGAAGGCAATTATAGAAATTAATACAGTTAGCTCAAAACTGGAGTATCTTTAAAGTACAAAGGACTGAAATAGAATATGAATACATTACATAGAAATAATGTAATTTAATTACTTTTGTTCCAAAATATTTTTTAACGTGTATATAACTATATTTCTTATCAATGATCGAAATATGTATTACAAAGAGATTATCCTATACACATTGTTTTAACACATCGGGTTTTCCTAAAAATCACATTTCATGGTTATAAGTTGCTAATATATCTAGTTAATGAAAGCTACTACACTAGATGATATCACTAAACATAAAACAATACTTAACATTTTAATTAAACAACATAAAACAGTAAATCACAGCAAAAGAAACCATATTGCATATACAATAACGATCGACTTACTTTACTGAGTCCAATAGTAGGAAAACTCTCGAAGAACAGTTCAGATTCTTCGCCAGTTCGACCCTCCCTTTGTCCAAGAAGAGTCCTCGCCGCAGCAAGTGTGGGCACCGACATACCGTCTCCCAAGAACATGATTATATTGCGAGCAGCTTTCTTATCAAATCCTGCGCCTCTTGCCTCTTTCTTAGCAATGCCTAAGTACGCTTCATTGTACCAATACTGAGCGGTGTCTTCCCCAGGGTTAGTTCGCGTGATATGCGGGTTAGCCGTCCTGAGGTCGGGGTGATATCGGTCTTTAGCCAACACGCCAACCGCGCAAAACAAAACTACGGCTAGGAGACGCATGGCTAGGTGTTGCGGTAACGACTGTGTACCAGCGTTGGTGGTTGCGAATTTATTAGCTATTTTTTCTTTATCTAATCAAATTGCTAGTTGTTTAATATTATTGGTGGGCGAGGGTTACCGGATTTGAATAAATTATTATAGAAATATAAGCTGCGCCACGCGGTTTCACCCGCGTTGTACCCGTTCCCGCGGGAATTTCGGGATGAAAAATAGATGTTGGCCGATTCTCAGACCTACTCAATATGCTCACAAAATTTCATGAGAATCGGTCAAGCCGTTTCGGAGGAGTACGCGAACGAACACTGTGACACGAGAATTTTATATATAAGATAAGACTAGCGACCCGTCCTCACTTCGCTTCGGGTGAGAGCCACTTCCAGTTAGGGGTTGGATTTCACAAAATCTCTTCTTAGCAAGCACCTACGTCTAAAAAGAGAGATTTCGTGATTAATCAGTGAGTGGTATTTCGCCTTTATATATAAATTCAAATGGGTACTTGAGTGACATGAGGAGCGAATAAAATTTTTTAGTGGCAAAGTTCATTGATTGCACACAAATAACTTACAATTTCAGCAAAAATATAAACCAATCGACAAACCTACTTTTTATATACATATAAGCATCAGATATAAAACAATAAAAAATAACGAACCTTATTGCTATTGAGATAAAGATCAGCATTTTACATCATGAAGCTAATCATGATAAACTGACTACAATAATTTCTAAAAAACTAAGTTTATTACTAGAGTCATTTGAGTTGTAAGTTTCCGAGAAGCTAGCCGCGTTGTTTGGGACCTAATTCATAATTAAATAAAAATAAAAATAAACTTTATTTATAAAAATATCCGAATCCGAAAATAGGGAAAGAGACTAAATCAGCTTAACTACAAAAAAACAAATAAGAAAAAAAATTGCTTTAACATACTTAAGGACATCAGTGCCTTCTAGATTACATCTACAGGGTGGGCCAAAAGAAGTCATCCGATGTTGTTTGGCTCTCTTTTTTTTTCTAAAAGAAAAACTTCGATTCTGTTTTTTGATTATGTTTATTTGAACCTTTAGAATTGTATTGATCAAGTCGAGAAGATGATATCGGCTAAATGGGCGCCGTCACAATTGATTATCATACGGGCTCGTTTTATGCCATTTTTCATCACTTCAGCGAGAAATTCGTGTCGAATGTTGTCCTTGAGGGCTTCGAGAGTCTCGGGCTTGTTCACGTAAACACGGGACTTCAAAAATCCCCACAAAAAAAAAGTCTAAAACGGTTAAATCGGGCGATCTTGCGGGCCAGTGCAAATCGCCAAAACGACAGATGAGGCGACCCGGGAACGCCGCCTTCAGAATATCGGTTGTGGGTCGCGCAGTGTGCGCTGTTGCTCCGTCCTGTTGGAACCACATGTCCTGCAGTCCTAATTCATCCAATTGCGGCAGCAAAAACTCGGTCAACATGGCCCTATAGCGTTAATTATTCCGCGTTCTTGGGGAGTATATCGCACCATGGCTTGTTCACTGGTATTCTGCATCTGTCTAGTCCACAAATGTCAAATCAGATTTGACATTGGCGGCCATTTGCAAAAATGAGAGCATCTTCTAGCAGGGTGATTTCTTTTGGCCCACCTGTTAGATATCAGTTCCTATGCAAATTATCTTATAGAAAGGTAGTAATTTATTTTATCTAAAATAATGTGGATTTTCCTTAAATACCCCCAATTAATCAATGTGTTTTATCAGATTTTGCTATCGGCTGGGATTATTTTTAAATGTATAACTTGATACCTTTAATTTTTTTTCTGTGAAACCTGAATACCATTACTAATTTTTCATATTACAAAGTTCTGAAAAAAATAATTTTGTTAATAAATCTAACTAAAGTAAAGGTAAATTTAATTTGTAACCCCTTGAATCGTCGAATACTAATTTTATTTAAAACAATATCCTGTCCCACTACAAGGCCCACCAATCTCGACGCCTGCTAGCACGAAAGAAGCCTTGGCGAGACCCAAAGCCACAAAACATGTATTCTTATTCATAAAATGGAAAGGTATATCACCTTCTCAGTTCTAAAAACGTGAATACAATTTGTATTAGACCTACTAAGATATTTTTATAACTATATACATAATTGCATACTTAGTGTAAGAAATAAAATAATAAATAAAACAAAGTTCTCTCGATATCACGTCAAATAATACCCTTTTTATTAATTTAAATACGATTTCATAAATAGAAAAATATACACTAAAATACGGTGGATACAGCGCACGCTTAAACGTAAAATTTTCATATCTGGAACACTCAACTTTTGAGCAAATGCAAGCAGATAACATCTTATAACAGCTCAGTTTAATGATCAAGGGATAAGGAAGTCGCACATTGGACCGAAAACACGCGCTCATTAAAATTTGTCGCTTATTTTAACATAGGAACGTTAGCCTTAGCCTTTTCATAATAAAAACATTATCTGTATTTTAACTCTATTCATTTATTACTATAATTATTTAATGTTGGTTCTGTAGAATCGTTTTATTTCTTTATTATAATACTTAATGATCTAATTTAGTACGGACGCGTTATTACATTCTAATGTGCGACCAACTTTTATGGCAAATCAAATAAGTAAAATATTCACTTAAATACATCTTAAACTATTAAGTAGAATAATAACATTAGGAAATTCGAGTTATTCATCTTATAAGGGACAAATTACACGTAAACTTTTGTCTATCATCATGTCATCACTGTTAAAAGGTGTTAATCAATGTCGCTTATTTAAGCGAAAATCATGTGATTGCACTAAAACTTAAGCGCGATGGAATCGGAGTTTTAACTTTTGGCAGAGTGTAATAAATCCCTTACAGACGTCGTGTTTTCAATGTGAGGTAACCATATATTTTTGTATTAAATGTAATTCATTCAATTATCACACATTTTTTTGTATCTGTTCAATAAATACTAATAACAGCTTACTATAACTAAACGGACTTTTAATTCGATGACGTTAAGTACCGACCTGAATTTATACATCTAACTTTCTAAAGGTACACTAAAGTCGCGTTTTCACTTAGTGTTTTGAGCGAAAATTTGCTTAAAACAAGTTTTCATAACAAATGCTCCGAGCAGATGTTTGCATAAAATAGTAAAAAATGTTCCTCGCTTATTTTAACATTTACCTCACCGTGCAATCGTATGGATTTTCGCTGAAAACACTAAGTGAAAACGCGGTTTCAATAGGGCAATTTGAAAGCAATAATAGCCCGGTAACAATAATGGATAAAATGTGCTTACTGGAGCAATAACTGGAGCAATTAAATCATCAGTCTACCTAATTTTAATAGATCGCTATTTGTTAGAATTGCTTATATTGCGCAAAGTTTGACGACGTCGTAGTGACGTCAAATTGCCTAAGATTGTGCAATTTTAGTTGTCCATGTAAGCTTACTTGATCGACTGCTAAATAGAGATAGCAAGTTAAAAATACGTTATTAAACTATAAATATGAAATAATGTTTAATATACTATTTAGAATAGCCTAGTGAAAGGCAGTTTAGGACTGGGCCGTTAATTTTGGACATTAAACACATTGCCATAGAGTTTACTTTGACACAATCAGTCGGTAGTTCATTTCATTTATTTTGATTCAGTTCTATATTAATTAATTCACTAGTTATAAGATAATGGTTAGTTAATATTTAAAATCGTGTTAGAATTACGTCGGATTAATTTATACAACCATTTTAATAAGTAATGTTAGTATTTATTGTTCTCTTATATTGCAACTTGGCAAGTCATTTTGTCAAAAAACAGGGATTGTCAAACATTTTGACAACTTTGCTCTTACCTTAGTTTTTGTTGGATATTATACGAATTAAGTTTGAGATAGTAAGGAGGCCGTGATGTGAAAATGGAACTCTAAAAAGGACTAAGTGAACAACGATTTTGACAAAAATATGACAATCGCTGTCATTTGACAAAACTGTCACAATTGCCAAACATTTTAACGTATACCGTAGAATACCAAATCTATTGAGACGACATCAAATCGTATAGTACATTGTGCGCGCACGCCAGTCGTAATATTCAAATAATTTAATTATCAGTAAGTACCTATGTACAAAATTGTCTTAGAATGAAAAGTATTAGAATACTAAAAGACACTAACATTAATTAATAATTGTGACGTCAAACTTCAAACTTTTAATCAGTGCATTTCATACGAACCTAACAAGCCAAATTGCATCAAAATTTAGAGTCAGAATCACAAACACACATTTTTTTAATGAATAATAAATACGTGACACTAATGAAATGATAAAAAAGAGACATTAAATAGAAAATGCACCATAAGAATGCCCCTAAACACACAATAACATTAAACGACACACTTTCACACAATGACAACATTTTCCATTTAAAATCTCAAAAACATACAATATTTTATTTACATAATACATTTCTACATATCACAGAGTAGTGGGTGATTCTAAGTTTTCCCGGTATAATTGCATCAGGTCATTAAAAGGCGCTACTTGAACGACAAAATTACATTGACAGATGACGTTTCTTTTCCGACATTTTGAATTGTCATATTTAAAAGAAAGGAGTTTGTAAATAATCCTATTTCCAGAAATAGAAATAGGTGTAAAGGCAGTGTAACTACTCAGGAAAATAACGATTGTGACAGTAACGCCGTATAACTAAGAACTTTTGCAAATACAGAAACAATTTGGCTCATTAGATATACAATCAACAAATGTGATTAGCTTATCAATCTTATCATACAAACATCTATAGGACTGACAGAATTTCATATATTATGAGGTATTTATATGATCATTTTGGCAGTTTTATGTTATTAGGTTTTTCGTTCGTTTACGTTTATTTGATGCTTTCTGATTTACCATCCAATTTGTACAAAACGCATTTCTGATAATTGTGAACAGAAAACTTACAAGTAAATAGTAAATTATAAGGCCAGTAAAACCTTTTTAGGGAAATGCGCAAACTTAGAGACGACAATAAAAAGGGTATTAAAATGTAAGAGGTTCGGATTATCGCCACCAGGTGGCATGTGTTATGCACATCCCCTATATACACGCACATTTGTACATTCAAACAATCTGCCAGTCCTCTTACACGTCTTTAAACCTAAACAATTATTTTTAGCCGAAACAGGCAGTGATTCAAGTGTTACTAATATTCTAATCACTAACTTTTTATTAATAAATTCTAGCTAAACACATAAGCAATTAAAACACGTGTTAATTTACGAAATACGCGTATTATAATAATAATTCAGTCCGTTGACAGACATGACTACAATTTATGATATGTCAAATAAAAAAAACGAATTTAACGCGCAACAACTTTATATGACGACACACGAAATAAATAACATTCATTGACACATATCAGGCCATATCGTTGGAATGCAATGACTTATTATTCCAATCCAACTACAAGGTTCACATTTTCGTACAGCCGCATTTTCACTTAATGCTCTGAAACAAACGTTTGGTTTTGAGCAAGTTTTCCTTGTCTATTACTCCAAAAAAATGTACTTTCATTCAATGAAGAAAAGTAGAGTTATTCCCAGCCGACCATCATTGAACGAACATGTTCGCTCGCTCAAATGTTGTCATTCACCACAAGAACGAGCGACTGCTCGCTGATAACAGAACACTAAATGAAAAGGCAGCTTAACACACACGATCCCAAATAATGAGATGCTCTACAATTCACAGACCTTTATTCAATCAAATCGAAATTCATAATAACAAAACACTGACTCTATCATCAATCTTTACCCAATACTTCATTAGTTTTGAAGCTTTTCAATCGCCAGAACAATTTAAAACGTGAAATTAAAATGTTGACAGACACCTTTTTGGTTAATAAGTTGTCAATATAATTATTATTTGTTATATTGAGTGTCGACTTATGCGATTCGAAACTATTTCGAAAGTATTTACAGGACAAACTTAAAAGATATATATTTATAATTTTAAACCGAACAATAAACAGTTGACATTCGGCGATTTTTGAGAATTTGCCAATTTATCACTATAAAAAGTTGACACTACGACAGTAGTCGTACTAGTATGTTGACACTACGTTGATTCGGCGATTGAAAAGTTTCTCAAAATTCTAGCTGTAACACTAGTTTAACTGTTAACGTTATATTTCAATAGTTCTGTAAGCATTTTTGTTTCAATACTTCTGGGAGGTAAACGGCTATATCGCAAGCAGTTATCGAGTAATAGCTTTTCTAAATTTTCCTTTCGATATACCTGCGGCTCTATATATCATATCGCATGGACCTTTGGCCTAGTTTCATTTCTTAGCATGTTGTAAATACCTTGAAACTATAGCGTTCATATCTTGAGGTAACTTTGTTCTGTCCAGTTTGGTTGAATAAGATTTAACTACTTTCGTTAGCTGTAAAGAAGAGATAGAATAATGCATTATTTATCAAATTCATACAAAAAAGCTGACTTATTAACTCACACACTTCTTACTTATATGGGTAACTTATATATAAAACTTAACTCCAATATTTGTCGTCAAATATTGTCAAACAATATATGGAGTTTTATTTGACCAGTGTCATAACTGTATGTAAGTAAGGAACCCTTGAACCAATTGAGGTTTTAGTATATGGGGACAGTTGCAAAAACAGAATTGAACTTTTATACCTGAGATTAAGTTAGTGGAAACGGACATATTACAAGCAATAGTCAAATGGACGATTAAAATTTAATGTGGGATTATTTATAACGTATTTAATATTTACCTGAGCGTGTAAATCTATCAATGCCTCCAAGCCAATAGTCCGAAGCGCCTTCGCGTTCTTAAATACAATGTTATCTAACTCAGTCTTGTTTATCAGTACTTTCTCACTTTCTGTAACAAATATTACACGAATTTGAAACTTATGTCTTTTCTACATAAGATGTGTAAGATGTGTATTTATAACAGTACCTGTGCTTGTGGTGTCATTCCCTGAATTCCGTTTCTTTGGTGATGTTTTCGTTGGTGACTTTTCTATTGGTTTTGGTGTACTGTAACAAAAATATAGAATGAAATTCCGACTGGAATTTCCGAGGCCGGTATTGGTCAAGACTTAAAGAACGTCATTGTTTTTACAATTACAATGCATTGTTAAGCTCAAGCTAAGCTTAGACTTGGGTGTATTATTTGGCAACCTGTCTAACGGCGCAGCGGCGCGTCCGAGTCCGAGCCGACGACGACGACGTTATGTTACCTGTCTAGCGGCGCGGCGGGCGGCTGCGCTGCGTCGCAGCGGTGCAGCGGCAGGTCGTGGTGCGGCGGCCGCAGCGGCGCGTCCGAGTCCGAGCCGACGACGACGACGTTATGTTACCTGTCTAGCGGCGCGGCGGGCGGCTGCGCTGCGTCGCAGCGGTGCAGCGGCAGGTCGTGGTGCGGCGGCCGCAGCGGCGCGTCCGAGTCCGAGCCGGAGGTCGACGACGCGGCCGCGGCTCCGTTCAGCGGCGTCGACGTCACCGGCTTGTTCTCCTTGCTCTCCTCGTCCGTTATTATGAGGCTTTGGTCTTTGAAGCCCTGTGGGTGAATGGGTAAGGATGACTTGAAGGTTGGACAATAAGCTATTCGAACTTACTTACTTTAACATAGTGGACTTTAAGCGGTTCACAGTTTCGACGATTTGTGAGTAACGAACAGAGTTAAAAACGCGAGAATATGTTATATGTACAACAGAAAAATATATTTAAATGAATGTTTTCCTCTATATCGCCTTTATAAGCATTGCTTTCTGCTTATATTTTGTATGTTGTTTATGATTGCGTTAACTGGCACGACACAATACAAAAAAAACATCTGCCAGACGAACCTTTTGCGAAGTCTTCTGTCGTTTGACAACCAATCCTTTGGACCACGCGTTCATTCGTCTCCGTTTGCGCTTCGCCGAATGTGTTTCACTCTTATCTCCGTTCTGTGGCGTTCGGGGTGTTTTAGTTTCATTTAGCGAGTCAAAACCTGTAGGAAAATTGTTTGCTTAAAACCAATACATCTCAACTCCTGACTCCATCTGACAGCCTCCGTCGTCTTGTGGTTGCCGGGAGGTTCCGGGTTCGATTCCCGGTGGGGACAATATCTTACAAAAATCTCTTTGTGAGACTGCCCTCAGTTTGGTTAGGGCATTGCAGGCTGAATCACCTGATTGCCCGAAAAATACACCTGAAAAGTAAGACGATTCCGTGCTTCGGAGGGCACGTTAAACCGTCGGTCCCGGTTACTTTCTACGGATAGTATTCGTTACATGAGTCATGTCAGAGGTCCTTGGCTACTCAATAACTCTGACACCAGGATTAGTCAGGTTGACCATCCACTCGATGAAGAAGAAGAAGACTCCATCATCAGACTTCGATTAAGACCAAGATTCATATTTCAACAGCCCACACAAACATTAAGCATTCTAAAATTGTTTACAACAATTAAGAGCGGTATGAATAAAGCCAGATACTCACGTAAATTGGAAGCCGTATATATGAAATCGGGCAGGTCTTCATCAGCGTCGCCACGCTCGCGCCGGTGGTCGGCGATCTGTCGGCAATCCCGCTCGAAATCCGAGTCCATCTCTACGTCGATGAGCGCGTGCGCGTGGTCCCGCAGCGAGCACGCTTCGTGGCGGATCTGCTTGTCGGATGACGTTCTACGAGCAAAAGGCCTTGTTAGGCTGTGTTTAGATTATTGTCAGGAGCTTGCGTTCTACTGCAGAGCAAAAGTCTCTTTACTCCCTTCTACTATTATGTGATAAGCAACAAAGATATTTGAATTTGATTCCATGAATTGGATTGTGATGTGATGAAGATGTGCCAATTTAGGGTATATTATATCAAAGCCGTCGTGTCATCTTTTGCGGGTTTTGCCAGTTTCGTCGTCTCTCATTTAAAATTGATTCAAACAGTTGTCTTAGCCCATAGTTGGTTGTTTTAGCCCATGGATTATTGGCCGCAACCTGCTGTTATGATGATGTTGATCTCTTACAGGCTGTTGTCGTTTGACGGATGTCGAACTCCGATTTTATAGCATGCTTATTCGCGATGCTCTCAGGAATTATTGAACAGAATTTCATACTGTACTTGTTTCAAATTTTCAACAAGAAATTTTGCGAAACCAAACCAAAGCGAAGCCGGTCGCTAGTGTGATATAAATGCTGATTACATCTATAATTAGTGTTGGTGGTTGTTGCACACCGTATTCGAATACATACTACCTAATCTCAGCTAGTTAGATTCTATAATAATAATGTCCATAATGTTAGCTAGTTAGATTCCATAATACAAGCTTAGAGCTTTGTTTGGGTCTAACTAGCCTTGTAATTTCAATAAATGATTTATGAATTATAATAATCTAAATTATGAAGAAGAAGCAGCTGAAGAGAATGACAGATGATAGAGAAAAGTGGAAAGAACTCCATCGACAAGAGCCCAGCTCTTAAGTTTAAAGAAGAAATTATGAATGTGTAAACACCGCTGATGTAACGATTAAATAAATAAATAGTATCCAACGTGCATCACACTCACCTATCAGGATTATACTCCAACGCGTTGGCACATATCAAGTCTATATCGTCGAGGAATTCTTTGGCACAGTTGTACTTGTGCATGTCCACTTTGGTCATCATCGTCTCCAAGTCCATCGGTTGTTTTATTATTTCTAGGTAGTCGGTGACCTAAGGAAAGAAATAAAACCTTAGAAAGTTAGTTAAAACATGCCTCGACAGTGCAATGAAATGTGGGTTTGTGCTATTGCTTAACAAAAAGCGAAAACTTATCTATACTAATATTATAATGAGGTAAAATTTGTAAGTTTGTTTGAATGTTTGTAATATATAGCCACATTCAACGGGAAGGTTATAGGTATAGGCTATTTTTCATCCCAAAATTCCTACGGGAATGGGTACAGCGCGGGTGAAACTGTGGGGTGATATCAAAGTAAGTTACCTCTTCCAAATCCACGGGCTTGGTGAACTTATAGAACCGTCTGTTAGAGGCTAGTTTCCTGCAGATGTCCCGCAGGAATATTCTCAGTTCCCTTAGCTTGTAGTCCTCGCTGCGTTTACGCCGCGCTTGCTCCTCAGGCGACTCACGCGGGGGTGGCGGTGGGGGCGCTGTAAAAAAAAAAAGTCTAAAAGTGTCCCGCGTTTTAACTCCGATCGTTAGCTTGTAGAACTCATAGTAGTTTGACTAAGCGATATTAACTCATTGCAATTGCTAGGCAACGTGCAGCTGGACCCCTACTTTGATGGGTGTTCGATAGTGGCATTTATATCTGAGCGCTACCGTGCTTCAGAGGACACGTAAAATAGTCGGTCCCAAAATCGTCAGCCCATGTCAGAGGCCGAACGCATTACCAAAGATTGACAATGTCAATGCGTTGTTTGACAGTGTCAATGCATTGTTTGACAATTTCAATGCTTTGTGATTAGTCGATTGGGCTCTGAACAGCTCCAGTAGGCTTCAATGGACGCACGCTTAACCTTAAACGCGGATACCAACATAGTATCAACATCTATATATTTATATAAAATTCAAAGTCCTGACTGACTGACTGACTGATAATCACCGCACAGCCTCAACTGCTACCTAGAAACATGAAATTTGGCAGGAAGGTTCTTCAAGTGACATAAGTGCACACTAAGAAAGGATTAATTCCTACAGGAACGGGCTAAACGCGGGCAAAGTCGCGGGGCGCTGCTAGTGTATAATATGTTGACTATAAATCCGTTGATTTACCTCTAGGCAACGGCGGTGGTGGCTCTATGTTATCTGGCGGTGGCGGGTCTAACAATGCTTCGGCTACCAAAGGCTTGAGAAACGCGATCACTTCAGCTGTGTTGGGGTCCCGCACACGGTATACGCAATCTTTGTATGACGGGAACAGGTCTTGGATCTGAAATTTAAATGTTTTAATTAAGCGATGTTAACTCACGAAGATTGGTTAGTGATGTGTACCTCAACTAGTAAAAGTAAGTAAATTCGAGATTAAGTTACGTTTTCACTTAGTGTTCTTGCCGCTTTAGAGAAAATGCTCAGAGCTAAATATTCACTCAAAATTTAAACTATTACATACCTATATTGTTCCAGGTTGAACATCAGTCACAAACATTTGGAGCTCCTGTATTTTCATAAATCACGCGAGAGTAAGAATGTTCGCTCAGAAAAGTACTCAGTGTTTATATACTTGATTTACTCTGTACAATGTCACTTGAAAATGCGGCATAACCCGTAAATACAAGAGATCAATATGGCTTAACGCCTAACAGGCTTAACGCTACGCTACGCTATCCCATACCTGTTCGGGTAGCTGCGCCTCGTCGGTGGCTGTGGCCAGCAGCAGCGCGCGGTCGCCGGCAGCCCGCGCGGCCCACAGCTCGCGCAGCAGCGCGGCGGCGGCGGGCAGCGCGCCGCCGCGCGCCCACACCACCGCGCCGCCGCCCGCGCGCCGGCACTCGGAGAACACCTGCACACCACATGCACCGTTACATTCATTCATTCATTCACTCGCGCAGCAGCGCGGCGGCGGCGGGCAGCGCGCCGCCGCGCGCCCACACCACCGCGCCGCCGCCCGCGCGCCGGCACTCGGAGAACACCTGCACACCACATGCACCGTTACATTCATTCATTCATTCACTCGCGCAGCAGCGCGGCGGCGGCGGGCAGCGCGCCGCCGCGCGCCCACACCACCGCGCCGCCGCCCGCGCGCCGGCACTCGGAGAACACCTGCACACCACATGCACCGTTACATTAATTCATTCATTCACTCGCGCAGCAGCGCGGCGGCGGCGGGCAGCGCGCCGCCGCGCGCCCACACCACCGCGCCGCCGCCCGCGCGCCGGCACTCGGAGTACACCTGCACACCACATGCACCGTTACATTCATTCATTCATTCACTCGCGCAGCAGCGCGGCGGCGGCGGGCAGCGCGCCGCCGCGCGCCCACACCACCGCGCCGCCGCCCGCGCGCCGGCACTCGGAGAACACCTGCACACCACATGCACCGTTACATTCATTCATTCATTCACTCGCGCAGCAGCGCGGCGGCGGCGGGCAGCGCGCCGCCGCGCGCCCACACCACCGCGCCGCCGCCCGCGCGCCGGCACTCGGAGAACACCTGCACACCACATGCACCGTTACATTCATTCATTCATTCACTCGCGCAGCAGCGCGGCGGCGGCGGGCAGCGCGCCGCCGCGCGCCCACACCACCGCGCCGCCGCCCGCGCGCCGGCACTCGGAGAACACCTGCACACCACATGCACCGTTACATTCATTCATTCATTCATTCACTCGCGCAGCAGCGCGGCGGCGGCGGGCAGCGCGCCGCCGCGCGCCCACACCACCGCGCCGCCGCCCGCGCGCCGGCACTCGGAGAACACCTGCACACCACATGCACCGTTACATTCATTCATTCATTCATTCATTCACTCGCGCAGCAGCGCGGCGGCGGCGGGCAGCGCGCCGCCGCGCGCCCACACCACCGCGCCGCCGCCCGCGCGCCGGCACTCGGAGAACACCTGCACACCACATGCACCGTTACATTCATTCATTCATTCATTCACTCGCGCAGCAGCGCGGCGGCGGCGGGCAGCGCGCCGCCGCGCGCCCACACCACCGCGCCGCCGCCCGCGCGCCGGCACTCGGAGAACACCTGCACACCACATGCACCGTTACATTCATTCATTCATTCACTCGCGCAGCAGCGCGGCGGCGGCGGGCAGCGCGCCGCCGCGCGCCCACACCACCGCGCCGCCGCCCGCGCGCCGGCACTCGGAGAACACCTGCACACCACATGCACCGTTACATTCATTCATTCATTCACTCGCGCAGCAGCGCGGCGGCGGCGGGCAGCGCGCCGCCGCGCGCCCACACCACCGCGCCGCCGCCCGCGCGCCGGCACTCGGAGAACACCTGCACACCACATGCACCGTTACATTCATTCATTCATTCACTCGCGCAGCAGCGCGGCGGCGGCGGGCAGCGCGCCGCCGCGCGCCCACACCACCGCGCCGCCGCCCGCGCGCCGGCACTCGGAGAACACCTGCACACCACATGCACCGTTACATTCATTCATTCATTCACTCGCGCAGCAGCGCGGCGGCGGCGGGCAGCGCGCCGCCGCGCGCCCACACCACCGCGCCGCCGCCCGCGCGCCGGCACTCGGAGAACACCTGCACACCACATGCACCGTTACATTCATTCATTCATTCATTCACTCTCGCAGCAGCGCGGCGGCGGCGGGCAGCGCGCCGCCGCGCGCCCACACCACCGCGCCGCCGCCCGCGCGCCGGCACTCGGAGAACACCTGCACACCACATGCACCGTTACATTCATTCATTCATTCATTCACTCGCGCAGCAGCGCGGCGGCGGCGGGCAGCGCGCCGCCGCGCGCCCACACCACCGCGCCGCCGCCCGCGCGCCGGCACTCGGAGAACACCTGCACACCACATGCACCGTTACATTCATTCATTCATTCATTCACTCGCGCAGCAGCGCGGCGGCGGCGGGCAGCGCGCCGCCGCGCGCCCACACCACCGCGCCGCCGCCCGCGCGCCGGCACTCGGAGAACACCTGCACACCACATGCACCGTTACATTCATTCATTCATTCACTCGCGCAGCAGCGCGGCGGCGGCGGGCAGCGCGTCGCCGCGCGCCCACACCACCGCGCCGCCGCCCGCGCGCCGGCACTCGGAGAACACCTGCACACCACATGCACCGTTACATTCATTCATTCATTCATTCACTCGCGCAGCAGCGCGGCGGCGGCGGGCAGCGCGCCGCCGCGCGCCCACACCACCGCGCCGCCGCCCGCGCGCCGGCACTCGGAGAACACCTGCACACCACATGCACCGTTACATTCATTCATTCATTCACTCGCGCAGCAGCGCGGCGGCGGCGGGCAGCGCGCCGCCGCGCGCCCACACCACCGCGCCGCCGCCCGCGCGCCGGCACTCGGAGAACACCTGCACACCACATGCACCGTTACATTCATTCATTCATTCACTCGCGCAGCAGCGCGGCGGCGGCGGGCAGCGCGCCGCCGCGCGCCCACACCACCGCGCCGCCGCCCGCGCGCCGGCACTCGGAGAACACCTGCACACCACATGCACCGTTACATTCATTCATTCATTCACTCGCGCAGCAGCGCGGCGGCGGCGGGCAGCGCGCCGCCGCGCGCCCACACCACCGCGCCGCCGCCCGCGCGCCGGCACTCGGAGAACACCTGCACACCACATGCACCGTTACATTCATTCATTCATTCACTCGCGCAGCAGCGCGGCGGCGGCGGGCAGCGCGCCGCCGCGCGCCCACACCACCGCGCCGCCGCCCGCGCGCCGGCACTCGGAGAACACCTGCACACCACATGCACCGTTACATTCATTCATTCATTCACTCGCGCAGCAGCGCGGCGGCGGCGGGCAGCGCGCCGCCGCGCGCCCACACCACCGCGCCGCCGCCCGCGCGCCGGCACTCGGAGAACACCTGCACACCACATGCACCGTTACATTCATTCATTCATTCACTCGCGCAGCAGCGCGGCGGCGGCGGGCAGCGCGCCGCCGCGCGCCCACACCACCGCGCCGCCGCCCGCGCGCCGGCACTCGGAGAACACCTGCACACCACATGCACCGTTACATTCATTCATTCATTCACTCGCGCAGCAGTGCGGCGGCGGCGGGCAGCGCGCCGCCGCGCGCCCACACCACCGCGCCGCCGCCCGCGCGCCGGCACTCGGAGAACACCTGCACACCACATGCACCGTTACATTCATTCATTCATTCACTCACGCAGCAGCGCGGCGGCGGCGGGCAGCGCGCCGCCGCGCGCCCACACCACCGCGCCGCCGCCCGCGCGCCGGCACTCGGAGAACACCTGCACACCACATGCACCGTTACATTCATTCATTCATTCATTCACTCGCGCAGCAGCGCGGCGGCGGCGGGCAGCGCGCCGCCGCGCGCCCACACCACCGCGTCGCCGCCCGCGCGCCGGCACTCGGAGAACACCTGCACACCACATGCACCGTTACATTCATTCATTCATTCACTCGCGCAGCAGCGCGGCGGCGGCGGGCAGCGCGCCGCCGCGCGCCCACACCACCGCGCCGCCGCCCGCGCGCCGGCACTCGAAGAACACCTGCACACCACATGCACCGTTACATTCATTCATTCATTCACTCGCGCAGCAGCGCGGCGGCGGCGGGCAGCGCGCCGCCGCGCGCCCACACCACCGCGCCGCCGCCCGCGCGCCGGCACTCGGAGAACACCTGCACACCACATGCACCGTTACATTCATTCATTCATTCACTCGCGCAGCAGCGCGGCGGCGGCGGGCAGCGCGCCGCCGCGCGCCCACACCACCGCGCCGCCGCCCGCGCGCCGGCACTCGGAGAACACCTGCACACCACATGCACCGTTGCATTCATTCATTCATTCATTCACTCGCGCAGCAGCGCGGCGGCGGCGGGCAGCGCGCCGCCGCGCGCCCACACCACCGCGCCGCCGCCCGCGCGCCGGCACTCGGAGAACACCTGCACACCACATGCACCGTTACATTCATTCATTCATTCATTCATTTCGAGCAGGTCAGTGGCCAACCCTGGTGTTGAGTTTTATGACCGCCTCCTGCCATTTACAGACAATAATGGGAAACAAACCGGTCAAAAATCGTATATGAGTCTGTGTGGTCAGTCCTAATAATGACACATATAATAGTACGTTCATAAGAGAAAACTGATAAA
This sequence comes from Cyclophora punctaria, assembly GCA_951394245.1. Classification (NCBI taxonomy): domain Eukaryota; kingdom Metazoa; phylum Arthropoda; class Insecta; order Lepidoptera; family Geometridae; genus Cyclophora; species Cyclophora punctaria. The sequence goes on from OX596182.1 coordinate 2,748,795, forward strand.
AAAATATTTTGACTTTGACTTTGACTAGACTATGACTTGAATTTGATTTGACTTGGCTTAGACTTGGTTTTGACTTGGCTTTGACGTGGCTGGATTCTACTTGGCTTCGACTTGGCTTTGACTTGACATTCAAGATCAAACGAATACAAAACATGGGCCCAAAAAGTATGACCGCGGTTCCACATAATGCGCCCGTAGATCACTGATGTGGTTACGAACGTGATCGCAGTCACAAATTAGTGTTGTAATCCTGAATAATACCCTAATGGTCTCACTTCCTGTGTCAACGATGCCATTTCGAGTGTTTGTGGTCCCAAATAATGACCTCGTTTTTGCTTCGCTTATACCATTCAAACTACAACTCTAGCTTACCGACAATAGCGCCTGTTCTTGCGTAAACGACGTATGATTGTGCATCGTCGCCAAGCTGATCTCTCTCACAGTACATTGTTCGTAAGATGCTAATATTGCTGGCGCGATTAGCGTGTCACTACAGTTTCCTAGGATTAGAAACTCGCCCGTTGTTAGTTGTCTGAGGAATAAAAAAATATATATTAGTACATACTTAAATTGACTATGTTTTAAATTTTTGTTTGTGTATAATCTTGTTTGGTAAATTGTAATCTTTATAATTGTATTTTGGTCAAGATTAGATTGAGACGAATTTTTTACATACCAATATACAATGTTCTTAATATCGAGTGGCAAAGTTGAAGTTACGCAAGAGACAGATAATTTTAAAACCGCTATAAATCTTCAATGTGTTAAAATGTACCATTCATGACATGGACTTGGGCCAGACATGCCATTACTTAAAACGGGTAAGTTTTTAGATTGATTTTGACATTAACATTACAAAGACATAACATAGCCTACAGTCAACTTCCTAAATGGAAGAGCTGAGATATTGTCAATGGAGTTCTTTCCACTTTTCTCTATATTCTGTTATCTTCATAAGCTGTTCGTACGACAAATATTTTCTCTTTCTTACAGTCAACTAGGCCGGGGTCAATGTCTACAGACTGTTTGTAGGTACGTCCGGAACTTGTTATGCTGTCTGTCATGTGTAGTCTGTCCCGTATTTACCCGCTGTCATCCGGAGAGAAGATGTTCTGTATGGCGGCAGTAACGGCGGCCAGCTGCGCGGCCAGCAGCGGCGCCAGGTGCGCGGGCAGGCGCCGCGCCGGCGGCGGCGCCGCGCGCGCGCCCGCCGCCACCAGCGAGCGCGCCGCCGCCCGCAGGTCGCCCGCCGACACCACCACCTGCCGGGCACATACTAGCTTAATACTACGCCATTATCCTTCAAAAACTATCTTACATTGCTCATAGCAATTCCGAACACATTGTTGAATTTTGGAACTAAGTTTAAGGATACCCTTCGCTTTTATTTTACGTTTTTAACTTATGTTCCGGCCACTTTACTGGAAACGTGGTCACAGAAGACTGAGGTGTTATGCGTCTATACAAGAAAAAGAAACCAGTTCATACATTGGTTGAAGAAAAAATAGGAAAATTAGTACACGAGCTGAGAATAAGTCGGCGAGGAAGGCAACCAACTGTGAGGGCGTATTTTTATACTCTTATCTTTAAAGAGCGATCTTACGTTGGTGACTATACTCTTCAAGAGCAACATTACGTATTCTTTAAATCAAATTACATCGCATTATGATACCATGTCGAATGATAACGTCTTACCCAATGACTTGACGTCGCTCTCTTGAACAATGTTTGAAAAACCGACATCAATTTGAAGATTTCAATAGAGCCCAATTATATAATAATTTAGTTAACCAAAACAAATAGCAAAATCATTAAGTCATTTACATGTCTTCAACAAATATTCTTTACTTACGTTTTTAGGATCTATCACTAACGCATGTTCGCTTTCATATACTTGAGGGTAAACTCTTCTTAAAGCTTTCAATACTGCTTCTGAACACAACGCTTTCAAATCAGAACCTGTAAGAAAACGATTAAGGAATATTACTCTTACAGCCTTTTATCATAAACAAACATGATGGAAAATGTTGTTAAATCCAAATATTGAGCCGATAATTGACAAGTAAGATAGCCCGCATAGGACCTGCTCTTGCTCAATGAAAATCTGTTAGTGGCCCTGACATAGGCGCTCTCATACACCTCTCTACCATTAGAGTTGTCTCAAAAATATATTGTTTCTAACATTTTTTTTTTTTAATTTAACACTTTTTCATTTGGTTGTACTGATTTGCATATTGAGTATCTCTACAGAAAAAGTTGGTGAGGGAAATTCGTAGTGTACGCCGACCAGGTGGCTATTTCTTTTTCCTATGAGAATTAGCATTCCTTTAGATTAAATGAAAGACAAATTGCAGTTCATTGGTGGAATATTTCAAAATTCGCATGTTCCACCAATCAGCACACAGTATTTCGTGTCATCCTTACCTCCGTAGCCGGGCGTGATGTCCGCCAGTGAGTCCAAGGTGTGTTCGCTGGGCGGGTGGTCCCAGTGCCTGGTGTGTATGTGCAGGATGTGGCGGCGCGCGGCGCGCGCGGGCGCGGGGAAGTGCAGCTCGCGGTCGAAGCGCCCGGCGCGCCGCAGCGCCGGGTCCACCGCCTCGAGACGGTTCGTCGCGCCTATTATTACTACTTCGCCTCTGGAATGGTGAAAATAAGGATGTTATGTCAACGTTAAGTTAGTGATAGTGAGAGTTCGCCAGGGGAATTGTGTGTTATAAGTTTGAGGTGCTTGTTTTTGCGTATTTCTGAGAGTGTGTAAGTGTACATGTATTGAGTATTTTGTGTGTAAATTGGTGTGTAATAGTGTGTGTATCTAGTTCATAGCTCGCAAAAAATGAAAGAAATCTTATGAAAGGTCATTTGTTCGAGTCTTCATAACTATGATTTAGGAAAATATTTTCAATCGAACGTTACAAGACTTTTAACTTTCTCTATCTACAACGCACCTGTCACAAAGGCCATCCATTTCTGCCAACAGCGTGCCCACTACGCTGGTGTGCACTTGTTCTTGTCGCACACTACGAACCGGCGCGAGCGCATCTATCTCGTCAAAGAATATTATGGACGGCTTCATTTTGTTTGCCTGTGAAAATATACTTTATTAGAAACACACACATAACATTGCACGACAGAAGTGTATATTCCTGTGTACGAGATATAGCATTCCGGGGCTATGTATGAAGCTTATTACAAAAAAATTATCATCCGTAGCATCCGTGTTTAAAATATGTAAACAAAAAAAAACGACACAAGTTTTTCATCTTACCTGTTGAAACAGTAGCTTCAAATGCCTTTCACTCTCCCCGACCCATTTCTTCAAGCAATCAGCTCCTTTCCTTACGAAAAATGCCACTTTTCTCGCTCCCACAATACTGCATTCGTTAGCCAAAGCTCTTGCTAACAAAGTCTTGCCAGTTCCCGGCGGTCCGTGGAACAAGACTCCTTTAGCCGGTCGCGTGCCGAATTGTTTGAATAGATGCGGATACATGAGTGGAAAGAGTACCATCTCTCGGAGGCATTTTATGTGGTCGTCTAGGCCTCCCACCTGAAATTGAACGTGGTAATTTAGGTTGATTTTGGACGATTTAAAGTAGTAGATAAACGTCCTAGTAATTACGCGTATTTATATGCGTGTGTCCAGGTGCTAACTTTTTTATTCTTCAGCCTCGATTTATTCCTTTTGTTCTGTTAGAGCATAGAAATGGAAAAGTGTTTGAAGATTAATAATTGTTTGATCTATGATTGTAGTTTTGAGTTCCCAATTTCATCTTTAGCAGTCAAGTAGGAGTAACTCAACAACAATCAATTCATTTTCCCGAACATCGAAGTTTGTGAGATCGTTTAATGGTTAGCGATGCTTCACTGTACTGTTATCAGTTTTTTAATGGCGTTGTTTGCAAAACGATGTTAGTTCATTATGATTGTTAAGCAATGTTCAGCTCGGCCCCTACTTAGATGGGCGGACGATAGTGGCATTTCTATCGCAGCGCTTCCGTCCTTCAGAGGGCTCGTAAAATAGTCGGCGTTATTTCAATCGTTGGACCATGTCGGAGGCCTTTGAGCGGTATAAAAACTGCGACACCAGGGTATTTCATATGGCTATTAGGCATGACATTTTACAGATCAATAAGTAAACAATCTTACAGTCTATTAATAAAGCTATTGTCAGTACAATCTTACCGATGAAAACCGCACACTCCCGTCTAACTCAACCGGCTGAATATCCCTCAGCGCCCGATCTGTCTTCTTATCATCATTAGATTTGTTCTTCTGTCTGCCTTTGGACTTGTTTTTCATAGACACGTTCAAATCTTCCTCTGTGTCTGAACTCGACATGCTAGTGCTGCTAGAACTGGACGGCGATTGTGCTGGAATCGATTGAGATTGTTAAGCAACGGTTGGCAAGGTCGGTGGAAAGATGGGCGACCGATTTTTCAGATACGTTGCCATCTATTTGACTAATAATGATAAATTTGAGTCATCTAGCAATTAAATTTTTGATTAAAAATGCTGCTATAGCTGGACTTCGGTTGCCATTGTTAAGCTACGATCAGCAAGAACGGTGGAATATGGGTGACCGGTATTTCGATTTGAATGACATTTATTTAGTAAAAGTATTTAAATACTTACACCTTATTGTTTTCCTACGTAAAATTTTGGGTTTTCTTTCTCGTAAACTATATGGCTTCTTTCGTATTGTGAACGTTTTACCTGCAACAATCAATTTAATCATTGCATATTATCCAATAAACACACCCACAAATCAAACTAATCTCAAAACTACTGAATGGATTTTCATGTGGATTTTTGTCCACTTTTAATTCCGTAATTCCCACAGGAACTCATGCATTAGTACGAGTATGTATACATTTATAACTAATATCATAAAATTGAAGTTTTGTTTGTTTGAACGGGTTTATCTCAGGACGTAAAGTTCCATTAGAATAATTATTTTATATATGGATAAGCCACATTCGAGAGGAAAGTTATAGTCTAATTTTTGATCCCAAAATGTCTACGGGAACGAATACTATGCGGGTAAAACCGCGGGGCGTTAGTGACTGTATATATTACCTCTGCCCCGTGTCTCCGCTTGCGATATTTGCACAAAAGCTGGTTTCTGTTTGCGCGTCCGATTCGATCGGCGCGGCTGACGGTTCAGGATCAAATCGCTGCCAAACTCCGATGACGAAGACTCTGATACTGGAAGAAAAATTGTTTAATTTGTACTAGTTGCCTGGTAGTCAGCCAAAAGCGGTTAAGTACTTTGTCACATTATAAAATCTGACAATAATCATTGACATTATATAAAAGGGCAATATGAAAGGGTTCTATAATAGCATGCTTATCATATACTAGCAGCGCCCCGCGGTTTTACCCGCGTTGTGCCCGTTCCCGTGGGAATTTCGGGATTTTTTTTACATAAAAACCTTCCTCTTGAATCACTCTACCTATTACAAAAAACCGCATCAAAATCCGTTGCGTAATTTTAAAGATTTAAGCATACAGACAAACAGACAAAAATAGCGACTTTGTTTTATACTATGTAGTGATATGGATTGTCTGTACTATAATGCTTTCATGTCATAATTTAGCTCTAGATTTGTTTGCGGCATGGATAACTATTTTCATGTTTGAAATTGACACCAGCTATTAAAGCTTTAGGAAGCAGTAGCAAGCGTGGAGATTACTCCACACTGTACTGATATCTTCAGTGAGATGAGAGGCCTATTCCCATTATTTCCAGATTACAATGGCTAATATTTACTTTACTTTTAAACAAACTTTACCTGCAAACCGTTGATTAATTCTCATTTATAAATAACACTCATAATTTCGTCTCTATTTACAGTAATAAAAATAAAAATAGCTACAAATAAATAAGAATAAAAACAAACAATTTCATGATACTATTGGAAAAATATCCCTGAAAAACTGTATGGTAATGTTTATGTCATAACATATTTTGACAGAAAAGTGACATATTGACATCTTGACCTTTTGACAGTAATTAGTAAAAAAAGATTTTATTCTTTCGTTACCTGTTTCTTGGTGACTATCATCCTTCTTTGGTTTCTTAGTTCTTCTTCTTGTAGACCTTGTGGTAGCTTGATTACTGAAATTAGGGAGAAATAATAGGTAACAAAGGGAGACTAGCTATTTGACGAAAACACTACTGGACGGATTTGGATGAAACTTTACAGTAATATAGGTTTTACATCAGAATAACACACGAGATACACTTATATGTATATAAAATTCTCGTGTCACAGTGTTCGTTCGCGTACTCCTCCGAAACGGCTTGACCGATTCTCATGAAATTTTGTGAGCATATTGAGTAGGTCTGAGAATCGGCCAACATCTATTTTTCATCCCGAAATTCCCGCGGGAACGGGTACAACGCGGGTGAAACCGCGGGGCGCAGCTAGTTTTATTCTGAAATTCTCACGGGGGTGGGTACAACACGGGTAACACCGCGGGGCGCGGCTAGTTATTGTATAATCCTGACGTGGCTAGAAACAATTTAATGTAGCGCCCATGGGATAGTTCAACTAAGCAATATTAAATCAATAATAACCTTCCTGGTCGATTTAACCAATTTGTCATCATTTAACAAAATTTTGCAGTATTTATCTTATCATGTATTGTCACGTTCATTGTTCCAAGCGGGCTGGTTGTTTAAATTGTTAGAATATGTATGAAACCCGACGAACCTCTCACTATCCTGCGCGGCTGCCGGCTCGGTCGGTTGTTCCGTCGCCATCACCACATCTTCCTGCTTTACTTCTGTCTTTTCTTCTTTCTTCTCAGCCGGTTTCTTTTCTATGACTGTCTCATTGTTTTCGTTTTCTGAATCAGATTCTGATGCGTCCTGAATAGGGAAAGTATTGTGTAAATGACAAATTACTTGGGATTACTTCGGTGAGGCCTTTGCCGAGCAGTGGGGCGTTACAGGCTAGTGGGACATTACAGGCCAATACTTTTTGTTATACTTCCTACTCTTTGACCTAGGATCTAGATATAAGCTACAAAGCTAGATTCAAGATCTAGAACCTTCAAAATCGACTCTTAATTAAAGTCAGTGTAATAAATAAAATAACCTTTGAAAAACTGATTTGGTTAGGCGACCAATGGTGTTAGTGGTAACTGTTTCACCAACTGGTAACAATAGTAAATAGTCAAAATATAATACTCTAGCCAGACTCTAAGCCTGTTATTTTGCATCTATGAGGAACATACTTACAATTGGTTTCTTGTTGTTGTTGAACCTGGCCGAAGTCCTCCGCAGTCGTGACGACATTTGTGTATCTTCATCAATGTTTGTTAGAACTTCAGGCTGAAAATATTCATCAAATATTGTCACCAAATAGTCTAACGGCCGGCCGTAATAAACAGTCTCGATTTATATACTGTAGTACAAACTAAGTTGTATCATTCTTCTACATTATTCTATCTAATAAATAAGTGATAACTATCTTCCTATTAGTTCAAGTTCCAAGTTCCCTAATTCTTACTGGGTAGTATACTGTAGGTAGAGCATCCACTGGGTACTGTACTGTACCCATTGGGTAGAGATATTCTGTTTCTTATTTATTTACTAGCTGTGCCCCGCGGTTTCACCCGCAGCGCCCCCGTTCCCGTGGGAATTTTGAGATTTTTATTCCCTATAAACCTCACGGAGCCCGAGACCTTTCCAACGAATGCAAAACCGTGAAAATCGGTCCAGCCATTCACGCGTGATGACTTGACCAAGGAAAATGGGTTTCATTTTTATATATATATAGATGTTGACATAGATGACAATAATGGATTAATCCATTTATCGAAGTCATACAATTACAATACACTCACAATTTTCTTCTCTGTGACTCTAGCCTCGTCTCCCGAGCTGGACTCGTCTGAGGAGCTGAAGGCTGGAAACCCGTACAAGTCGGGATACCCCTTCACTTTCAACTCGTTCGTGATCCAGCTCTCGTTGAAATTGTGATGCAGCAGCTTGCGTTTACGACAGCTTCGTCTGACATCTGTGAGAAAATAGTTTCGAACATTATGGACGAACAAAGTACGCACAGGCAAAGGTCTCCAAACATCGCGGACCCTGCCGGCCTTTTGGAAGCTTACACCAATCGTTATATTTTGTTACGCATATGTTAAACTTTAAGGAGGATGTAGGTAGGTACAACAATTAAAACCCAATAACCACTGTTCTGTATTTGTAGTGTAATCTATACTCTATCGATACTAATATTTAAAGCTAAAGAGTTTATGACACGCTAATCTAAGAAACTACCAATCCGATTTAAATAATTATTGTTCAATATTCACTGGAAAGGTTATAGGCCATTATTCATCCCGAAAAGCTCGCAGGTACGGGCGCTGCTAGTATAATACTTATTTGGATTCATAGTAACTCGACATACTCTTTTTTTTAACTCCATTACTAAACCTTTTTCTTTGGTTAGAAAAGTGGTCACATTAGTTTCGATTTTAACGAGTCAATATACTGTACTTACTGTCCTGTATCGGCTTGTCCTCGCTATCTTCCATGTAGTTCTTCCTCGGCGCGCGACTGCCGCGGATCCGAACGCTCCTGTTGGTGGAGTCATTGCCCTCAGCGAAGAACACTCGCATACTCCTCGAACTGCATGCAAATAGGATAAATATTAAGTGAATGTTCATAAGGCTGTCATCTTCACACTAGATTGTCCAACAACTACAAAAAACTAATCATTTATCTAACAACAGCAGTTGTTCACTAAATATATACTACTAGCAGCGCCCCGCGGTTTTACCCGCGTTGTGCCCGTTCCCGTGGGAATTTCGGGATAAAATGTAGCCTATAGCCTTCCTCGATAAATAGACTATCTAACAGTGAAAGAATTATTCAAATCGGTTCAGCAGTTTCTGAGATTAGCGCGTTTAAACAAACAAACAAACAAACAAAACAAACTCTTCAGCTTTATAAGTCCCCTTAAGCATAGAAACTATGTTCTTACCGCCTAGAATATTTTTCAGGCTCCGTATCGCTTTCAGGGAACACAATCCTCGGCATCTTGATGGTCCTGCGCCGGCGGCTATCTGTTGATTAATCATTGCATCATAGAGAAAGACTATAACTGAACTATAAAGACGAAATTGTTTCGAAAAATGTAAATTTGTTTTTAAGGTATACTTTTGGACAAACTTTACATAGCATTTGCTGATGTACAAGTTCTAAAATTGTTACAAAAGATATTGTCTCCTATTTTCCTATTTTTTAACTCTAAATTCCCATTGGAACATGTCCCACAGGGTGCCATTAGTAAACATGATTATACACTTTGTCCACTGAAGTTGAAAAACACAGATATTCAGAATGTCTCAATATGTTCAGAGTTTGAGTATCATAATAGTATGTTCAGTCAGAGAATCTTAAAAGAAGGTAAGTTTACTGACACTTAGCCGGCCACCGTTGTATCTTCCTGGTAACTTTGTATTGACTACTCCGCAGCTCTCGGGGACTCCAGTCAGTGGCCTGAAATTTAGACAAACAATATTGTCAACATTTTGAAAATGTGATAAGGAATTGTAGGTATACAGGTACAATCAGGAATGTTGAAGTTAATCCTCTATAAAAGATCAAAATGGTCACATATTCATAAGTTTTATTATGATCAAACTGAGAAAAACAACCTATTATTATTAACAACCTCTTCAATTCAAATTAGTCTAACTGTATATATATTCCATTAAGTCTTAGCATTTTATGCAATGTAATATCTACTATTATTTTAGTATTGGCACAATCATTAACACTGAAACATACTTACACATGCTTACAGACATTCATAATTAATACAAAATAAAAAAATATTAGTGTCTAAAAATAATAATGATATGTGAACAAAGTAAAGACATTTATTTTGCTAAAGTTTATAAAGTAACAGATCATATTGACACATCAACCTTACTGTATTGACCAGTTCAATAAGTGTGAAGCCTTTGCCCTGTACTGGGACTTTACAGGCCTACATTACTTTACATTTATAGATAGATCAAAGTGTATGACACAATCATTATAGCTTATTAAAATCTAACTTTCACATATTTCTATCTACTAGATATCTAGTGCATCAAATAAATATATAAGCAAAGGAACATAATATAAGTCATTTATTTTATTTGAATAAGATGAGTTATAATCTAACTTGACTCACTATTGAAAATATTATTTTATTGGCCAACTCTTATGATACAAATGAAATCATATTTGATTTTGAAGAAAGAAAAATTCAGTAGATATAAAACCAAAACAAGAGGCTGCATCACATACTTGGATTAATGTTTTTAAGATATATCTTTACATGTAACTACTGGTGCCCTTAAAAGGACAATCAAATGACACAGAACAATGAAATAATAGATAGAATTGCAGCAAAGATCCATTATTTAACCTACTTCAAAGCATTTTACCTTGCAACATTACATCATCAATTTCTGAATGCAAATGCATGCAATTTACTGTGACATCTATGTGTTTCTAATACTGTTTCAAACCTTAGAAAGGAGAGTTTCACAGGCATGTTGGGGAGTGAATAACATTGATAAAATACTGTTTAAAACATAAGCACCATGCATGAATACGTGCATAGACGGGTAGGCAGGTAGGGCGCAAGAGATCGGTACAGGAAGTGGCTCTCAATACAATACTACAGGAAGCTCATTCCCACTTATCATAAATGAATCCTTACTGGACATTTCACCTTCTCGTCCGAGACGCTGCCCACGTCGTTTATTGTGTCATTCCCGTCCTCTACCTCCCCGTTTTCTCCGTTACTACGACGGGTTTTCACCATAGCTGTGCCTTTGTTCTAACTTTCCATTCGTTTGAAATTATCGGTTACGCAACAGGCGAACAATAAAACACACACTCGCAATCCAACTATAGTTAATGAGCAATGTTTTATAGTCAGTCAGTCTACTAAATAACACGGCCACGACAAAGGACAAGCCCTATCAACCGCACATGTCGTGAAGCGCCATGTTTGCACATTGTAACTTTGCTTCGAACTAGTTTTGTAGTAATTACTGAACTCACCAATTTAAACCAATCGTTTTGCCTGTAAACTTTAATTTTAATTTCAAGCTAAATCGGAGTGAATAATCCGTCTATTCTATTCTAAATTAAATAAACTTCGTGCTCCTGAACGAATTTCTCAATTCACGATGTTGTTATTGACAATAACTGTCAGATATTCCCGCAATTTTGACATTTTATTTAAATCGAGTCTATCGATTTACATATTCAGCAAATATAAAATTGGGATTCTCTGGAAGTCTTCATCAATTTAAACTGCATACATTTTACCTTCATTTTACAGAAAAAAATCAATGCAATAATTTATTAAAATACGTAAGGAACTTCGTTCCAACGAAATCTTTTTTTAATTGTTGACTGATTGAACTACCATTTGCATTTTCTATCCTACTGTCAACATGCCATGTCAGTCAACGTCAATTGCAGGTGTCAACAAACTCCATTGTCACATTTAAATGTCAAAAAAATTATTGTTTATTTTGGTATCGATTGATTTGATCCGATTTTTTATTCTATTCAGCAGAGAAATAAAATATATTCTGAGTGTGAACTGTTGTTTGTGTGTTTTATATAAAAAAGTATTGAAACATCGGTTCAATAACGATATAAAGATGTCAGAACAAGCAGAAGAGCCAATATCGCCCTCAGATGAGAAAAGTAAACACCCTGGTGATGGTGACGAGGAAATATCAGCTCGAATGACGGCTTCTTACAGTGAAATATCATTCCATTCGGACAATGACCAACCGGATGAACCCCCGCCTGTACCGGGGCCAGGCCCTTCGAGACCTTTCAACCTCCCATCAGAGAATAGAAAACCTGAAAAGTTTCCACTCGATATGGACGGCCACGTACGATACGAAGGCGACATGACACACTACGTCGCTGACGACCTCGAGTTTAAAATCAAACTATCAAGTCCCATCACTAAGCGAGGAGAAACGCCAGTGTTTGGTAGCTCCAGTGCCTCCCGTTCCAGTACGCCATCAGGAAAACTTTACAGACAAATCTTGGCACCGCAGATAGGGCAAATAGATATAACAGTGCTTAATGATCTAGAATATGAAGCTCAAAAAATAGCCCAATCAGTTGATAATCTGATTGAAAACTTGTCTAGTATTTTACATTCTAATTCTTCATTAACGGCTGAGAATATGGAGGTTTATAAGGATGCTGTAGGTAAGACCTGTGATGCCATGGACAATAACATTAAAAGCATGTACACAATACTGGCTAAAGGAGAAGAAGTCTCCCAAGCAATGATACCTGTTCAAGCTCAAGCTGCAAGAATAGCAGAAATCAAAAGATTATTACAATTATTTGAAAATAATTTCTAGGAATATTATTTCATTAAGCTTAACTTGAGATTAATATCATAATGAATTATCACAATAAATTATATTGTATCATAAATTAATAAAGAATTATTATGTAACTAGCACTGTTTTGGAAATTTGATTTTCCTTTTATTTATTTTTTCATTTGGAAACCTATCAAGGTTTCTGGTGGTATGAAGACAGTTAAAATCTTCTAATTAAGACTTGTTTCTGGAATGGAAACCCATCACCCTGATAAAATCATCAAATAAAATCTAAATTAAGTTAATATGTCCATGGAAACTAAATTCATAATTTTGTATCGCATCATCTGTGACCTAGTTTGACGGATGGTTATATTTTTTGTTGTTTGACAGTGAAGTATGTACGTCAACTAAATTGACGTTTGTCAAGAAAAACAAACTGTCATTCTTTCTTTGGTTCGTGGTCCTGGTCTGTGATTATTCATTCATTCTGTCATATCGCATCGACCGAGGCGGTTGCTGTTGAGGGAATATCTCTCGAAACAAAATGTAAATTGAATTAAAATAACATGAATGTGTATTGTAAAGAATCAACCAAAGTTATTGCTGGTCTATTGACCATATAACAAGGAGCTTTCATTCGTGAAACGCGCAATGGGTGACGTCTTAAGCTTATTCTCTGTGATAATAATGAAACTAAAATCTAAGTTCAATGAAAGTAAAATATATTTCCATTGCGATCTTCCGTGGGAGAAACTCAAGACGGTCAAATGGATGAATGAAAGAGCTGCTGCCAATAAGGCGTATGTGCCAACTACGGTAAGAAGATAAACCAGAAGTATTTTTATCATGCTTCAATTAATCACAATACTTTAATAATATTTATTTTATCTCACCAACGTGCTTTGTTTATTTACTCTTATAATAAAATTACATTACTCATCGTATCACTAGTCAGTCTCGCATAGATTTTACACATATAGCATATTAAGTATAACTAGATAAACCTCACAATTATTTAAAATACCTTTATATTTCTGGTTAAGACAATATAAAAATATATGTATCATAATTATTAGGGACATAATAGGCTTGTGCGAAGTCAGACGAGAAGGTGAAGACACCCTCGAACGCGACGATACCATATTTTACTACAACGGCCTAGCAGGCGGACAATATGGAGTAGGATTTCTCATAGCGAAGAAATGGAAAAACAACATAATAGAATTCATTTCTTACTCCGACCGAATAGCTCTACTGAAATTTAAAGTTACTGATTCCAAAAGTCTTTTAGTAATACAAGTACACGCTCCCACGACTGCTCATACAGACGACGAAGTAGAAGAATTTTACACCCTAGTTAACAAAGCTTACTACGATCACCACTGCAACTGGAACATAATAATGGGAGATTTTAATGCCAAAATCGGTACTAAGAAAGACACTGACGACTACAATAAAGGTTTAGGCCCTTATGGCCTTGGAGAGCGCAATGACCGTGGCGCTCGCCTAATACAGTTCTCCTTTGGTCAATCCCTCAGTATTTGTAACAGTTACTTTAAGAAAAAACACAACAGAAGATGGACTTGGCGATCACCAGATGACTCCTATAAAAATGAAATAGACTATTTTCTTTCATCAGACCACACCATCGTCAAAAACATTCAAGCTCTTAATACCATACAATTTAGTTCGGACCATAGACCTCTACGTGCCACTTTATCATTTAACACCCGAATCTACCGTGAAAAGCTTTTCAAAAATAGAATTAAACGACTGGATAAAGAGACACTCATATCAAACGCTGAACAATTTAATTTGGAACTATCAAATAGCTTTAGCCTTCTACAAAATTTTGAAACCGTGGATGTACAACAACAATATAATAACATAGAAGCAAGTATCAAAAAAGCAAGTAATAAAATAAAAGGAAAACCAAAACGGCTTAGAAAATTTACAGCAGAAACAATACAATTATTAGAAGAAAGAGCAGCATTAGCCACAAACCACAACGACGAAAACTATAAACTTAAAAATAAACAAGTGAGAAAATTCATAAAAAGAGACCTCAGAGCATACGAAGACAAAACAGTCCAAATAGCGCTAGAAAATAACAGATCTTTAAAAATAGCCAAAAATGGGATTTCTCGAGGAAAGTCCTGGATAACCAGTCTTAAGGACAGAACCGGAACAAAACACCAGAGCCGAGAGAAAATCCTTGAAATCTGCACTGAGTTCTACCGTCAACTTTATTCCGACCCAGAAAAAACTGACACAACCACAAATTACCACCGTGCCGATGATATCCCTCCGATCACTAGCCACGAAATACACTGTGCACTCTTAAAAATGAAGTACAGCAGAACACCGGGAGAAGATGGCATTAGCACAGAAGCCTTAAAACTTGGCACACCCACCATACTTCCACATCTAACGAAACTTTTCAACAGCATTTTAGATTCAGGAAAATTTCCGACCCAGTTTTGCCACTCCAACATCATTCTTCTACATAAAAAAGGCGATAAGTCTGACATCAATAATTATAGGCCCATCAGTCTTGTCTCTCATGTCTATAAGGCTTTCATCAAAGTGATCGAAACTCGGATTGCACGCCAACTAGACTCCGAACAGCCTCCCGAACAGGCAGGATTCCGCCCCGGACTCTCCACCACGGACCACCTCCACACCATTAACCAATTAATAGAAAAGCACCACGAATACAACATACCACTGTATATGGCATTCGTGGACTTTAGCAAGGCGTTCGACAGCATTTTTCACAAATTCATATTTCTCGCTCTTCAACAACAAAACATTCATCCAACCTACATTGACCTTCTCAAACTTATATATTTAAACAGCACGGCATCCATCAAATTACAATCTTCCGGTAAACCATTTCCAATAGAAAAGGGGGTCAAACAAGGTGACCCTCTATCTCCTAAACTTTTTACGGCCACACTAGAAGAGGTGTTCAGAAAGTTAGCGGCGGGCTGGCGAAATAGAGGCATTGTTGTCGGCGGAGTGAGGCTGACAAACCTTCGCTTCGCCGACGACATTGTCCTCTTCGCTAACACAGCCCAAGAATTACAGGCCATGCTCGAAGAACTGAGCAACGCAATCCTTGAGGTTGGATTACAGATGAACATGTCAAAGACCAAAGTCATGACAAACAGCTCAGCCTACCGTATCACGGTAAACGGCGAAGTGATGCACTACGTCCATGAATACATCTATCTCGGCCAATTAGTTTCCCTCCAGGCAGGCAGGCAAAATAAAGAAGTCGCGAGACGCACTGAGAGCGCCTGGAGGAGCTATTGGTCGATGAAAGAGATGATGAAGGGCAACCTCCCTATCGCGCTTAAGCGCAAGCTCATGGACATGTGCATCCTTCCCGTTCTCACTTATGGCTCACAGACTTGGTCTTTGACAAACATCCAGAAATCCAAACTCAAGGTTTGCCAGAGGGCGATGGAGCGCAGTATTCTTGGAGTCAAACGAATTGACCGCATCCGCAACACAATACTGCGCTCCCGAACAAAAATCGCTGATGCAGGTGAAAAGGCCGCTAAACTAAAATGGGATTGGGCTGGTCACGTCTGCCGCATGCCGGACACGCTGTGGGCCAAAATTTCCACTGTGTGGCGCCCGGAGACAGCGAGGCGAAATCGCGGCAGACCGCGCAGGCGGTGGCGGGACGAGCTGGACGCCTACAAAAGGGACTGGCAACTGGTGGCCCAAAATCGAGAAGAGTGGCGGGAATGGGGGGAGGCCTTTGCCCAGCAGTGGGACATTACGGGCTAACAGTATCAGTATCAGTATCATAATTATTATACCTGACTCTTCATTTATTTCCCTACTTCTCCATCATATGAGGAATAACAGATAAGAAATCCTGTTCACTCCCAATCATATCAATGTCTTCTTAATATGAAAAGGATTTTTTTTTTCTTTAATTCCTATTCACCATCACTTAATACATAATGCAGGTTCATTACATTACACCTAAAATAATGTTGTGTCCATGAGGACTATAATATGTACACTACCTAATTGTAAATAATATTTGACTTATAAAATAATATGTACCTTTATTATTTTATCAGTCATAACATAACAAATATTTATACAATCAACAATTTAAAAACTTATCATAAATGTTTGAACAGAGCTCACAAATATTTAGATTTAGTTAGTAAAAAAATATTAAGCTGCTGAAATGAATGTAGAAGAAGACCAATATAAAATATTTGAAGACTTTGATTAGGTAAAGTGTGATAGGCACCTAAGGTAAAATTTACTTAGTTACCTACTTAATTAAGCGATGGCTTTAAATAGGTGTACTTAGTACATAAACAAGTGCAGTTGGCCTATTCTGAATTGAAAAATGTTAAGAAGGAAATGTTTTAGAAACTTTTCCAAATCCATCATAATAAAATTGTTCATCACCTTTCATTGTTTATGCAATACATAAAATATGATCATACTCATACTGAATAGGATTAAATTTGTAGCAAGATCGCAAGTAATGGAACACTTTTCATTCATCCATTTCGAGTAGGTTAGTGGATAGTAGTCATTACATGAGCCATGTCAGAGGCCTTTGGCGGCTCAATAACTCTGACACCAGGATTGGTCTATAGTTGACCATCCACTCGATAAGAAGAAGAAGAAGAAGTGGCTAACCCTGGTTTCGGAGTTTTTAGACCGCCCAAAGGCCTTTATTGACAATAACAAACCCTATTATGAAACTTACCCTCACTATCCTTGGCCGCAGGTGGAGAACATAGCGAATGTGTGTACGCATGCGTTGTGTGTTGCGCCTGCGTCGCTCGGTGCGCGGGAGTTGCTCACTCGCTCCTCAAACGCGCCGCAAGCCATCGCAGCCGTTGTCTATGGACTCGCGTTGTGTCTCCTCTTCGCTGTCTCCACTACCTTCCATTCAGTATGCTGCTGCAGATCTGACACGTAAGTTCGTCAATACAAATCCTTAGAATAAGAAAGTATGTCTGGTTATTCTGATTTCAGTACTCACTGAAGTAAAGAATAGATTTATATGAAAACTGGCATAAGAATAGTTAAAGAGCTAAGGTCCATCATACATCTTAAAACTCCTATGAGAAAGGTTACAATGCAGATAAAAATCCTAGAAACAGAAGATTCAAAATAAGTTATATATAATGCAAAGCAGCCCTCATTTGGTAGGCATGGTGAATGGTGATAGACGTGTTGAAACGTGTCTGTAAAAGAAACCAGTACTGAGCTTTTAGAAAATTTGGTATGCACCATTAGTCCTTTCAGTCAAGCTAGACTCTAGTCTAGTCTAAACTACCTAGGTAGACTCAGTGCATACTGCTCTACGGATAGGGATATCCCGCGCGCCCGGTACAGATTGATTGATGTGCGTGCATAACTGAACTGATACCAATATCATTCGTTGAAGGAATTACAAAAATACTACAAATACTAAAATACATTTCACTCTCAGGTAATAGTACAAAAAATAAAATAGGGTTTATATTTTATTTTTACAAAAGCTTCAATACAGAAAAATACTGGTTTCTTAAGTTTAAGCGAACATTACTCATTTTGAATTAAAACTACGAATACACTTTGCTTTTATTTTACATTTTTATCTGACGTTTCGGCCGCTTTACAGGAACCGTGGCCACAGAAGACTCGGATAAAAGTACGTCAAAATACGTAAAAATGTAATATAAAAGCTAAGTGTATTTATCCGTAAACGTAGTTTTAATTCAAAATCAGAATTAAAAATGTCTTGTTCCTAATCAATTAATTATGAAACAGCCGAGTCAACCCATTAGTTTCCCGGCAGTCTCTTGCCAGGTAAATAATAATTATGGTTACGTAACGTGCTCGTTAGCCTCGTGGACAGCGCTCGGCACACTTGAATGAATGCACCGTAACTGTAGCACGACATGCAATCTATTTCTTACGGGACTTAAAATAAACTAATATCAAAGGTTATTCAACCAAAGACAAAGTCCTTCTATAGATCTTCCTTACCCCCCCCCCCCCCCCTCTCAGATGGAAGAAATGCTTCTGAAATGTGGGTGCGAATGGAATGAAATCATAAAATCTTCTTCCTCTGTAGAAGGAACATACTTTGGTTTAAATATCAGTAATATTACTTCAATTCATTACATTGAATTTCCTAAAAAAAGGTAAGTATATGAATTGAGTGTAGCAACGTAACTGCGGCACACGACTGCTGCATGGCATGACAACTAATATCGCAGATTAATGAATAGTTACTAAGTATTACATAAGCTAATATTATGTAGTAACTATGTAGGTATTATAGAATTATAGTACCTAGATTTTGGTTGGTGACATGAAATTGATACGTATCAACTAACCAGCGGATGAATTCTGCAGCTTAATGCATCGACTACTAAATTAAGATCTCATTCCTTCCAAATTATTTTCCAAAACGAATCCAATTATTCTGAAATCAAGCAGGTAACGCCACATATTCGGGAGGTACCTGCATTTTCGGGAGGTACCTGCATCGAGTAGCCAGAAGGGAGCCCACCCCTCAGTGCCACCACTGTGACTGCGCCGAGGACACGGCGCAGCACCTACTCCAGGTGTGCTCTGGGGCAGCTGTGGGCTGCGAGCCGAGCTGGTCGCGGTGGTAGGAGAGGACCTCTCCTTGCCGGCCGTCTTAGCCAAGATGGTTGGCGACGAGCAGTCCTGGGAGGCGGTCTCTTCCTTTGCGGAACAGGCCATCCTTGAAAGAGAAGTCGCAGAACGGGCTAGGGAGACAAATCCTCTTGCTCTCCCGCTCCGCCAAGCACGAAGAAGGCACCGGGGTCGCCTCTCGACCCCGATGTATTCAACGCCAGGGCCTCGGGAGTAAGATGTGGGAAGTCTGACTCCTTCCTCGCAGTAAGAGATGGATGTCACTTACTGTGAGCGAGGCCCTACGAAGGTAGACGGCGTGCTAAGTGTTCCAAGCACGCCGCCTGCGAGAGATGGGGGTAGGTGCTGTTGCACTCCCTTTCCTCCGAGGCGTGCTCGTCAACGCGAGCTGTCGGCGCGACTGGAGAAGCGAAGGAATGCCGCAAGGTAGCCCCGCGACTCTTGTCAGTGAGCCGCTGACGACGGAACACAGTAGGAGTTTTAGTGGGTATTTCCCGGCCCGTCGATCGCGTCAGGACGAGTCCCACATACCCCGGTCGTTTCCCCGAACTGCCGGGGATGCATAAATGCATTTCTCCTACTTAAAAAAAAAAAAAAAGAAAAAAGGTAACGCCACATAACGCTGTAAGTATTTAAATTAATTCCCAGAAATGTTCGCACATTAATTAATATTCAATTGCGAGGTTTCTACTCTCAGAAATAGGAATATACGAGTATAACCGAAATTGATTTCAGAATAAGTGCGGTCGGTACCTTTATAGCAGGTGCTTACATTATTGGGCCAATGAATTTTTATTTAACCCTTATCGCGGTCAATATAAACTTACGGTCGGTCCCAATAGGATACCTAAGATAACTATTTCAGATAGGAGATCAAGTTGTCTTTTCATGTTTATAAATAAATATCATTGTTTACTGCGTATCTCGTGTCTTTTTTCAGTCCTCCGTCAACGTGATTGAACGTCAAAATTTTGGCAATTTATAAATAACTGATTTCTCTTCAATGTCATCCGTTCATTAAGGGTGGGCTGTTTCAAACGGCTGGTTATCGTAAGCGTTATTTCATAACTTAAATGGCAAGTCTGTTAAAGTTATTCGGACTGCCAGTAGAAAGCCACAATTGTCCATTTTCTTACGTCTTCAGGGTGACATATACTGACATTTACTGGTGCATGAGCGTAAGCTGAAGCCGGTCTTCAAAATTTTACATTAAAAAATATCGATACTTGAGCCTCTCTCAATATTAGCTATCTTAGATTGCTTATTGGGACCGCGTTGTGGGCTTTTATTACTTTGAGCTGGTTAGCCGTCCTTCAGTGAAACGGGAGCGGGCCAAGGGCGCCCTTCGGACTCGAGCGTTCCGAATACGAATACTACCCGTTCCAGAGATTACCAACCGAACTGTGATTTACATTTCAATGCATTGCACGGATTCAACTGAATTCTATAGTGAAAGTTTGATTGATCGAAATATATGAAATGATTATTATTTAAAAGGGAATCTGATTTGACTTCTTGTGTTCGAATTTAAAATTATGTCACCCATTTTTGACGTTTGGGCCCCTTCACAGAAACCGTGGTAACACAAGACTGTTCCTGTAAAGGGGCCGAAACGTCAAAAAATAGTAGTGTAAAATAATGGCGAAGTGTATCCGTAAACGTAGTTTTAATCCAAAATTATAATGCCAACCTAATCTCTACTCATCCAATCATCGACCAATTCTTATGCTATCAACTTTTATTGATGTGTAACCAACCATTATTACATAGGCACTTATTGGTATGCTATGTATGTATGCGTGCGTAAATTAATTGCCGCCGAACGAATGGAAATCCAAAATAGTTAAAATAAAATAAAATCAAGGTTACCACAAAAATAGTTCGGTGTAACAATGCTAAAAGTTTTTCTGTCGTACATTCATACGTCTATAGGTCTATAGGGAACAGAATTTGAAATTCAAAGAGCGTTTATTTTTTATCACGCTCATTCGTCTGTGTTCGTAGTGACCAGTAGGCGTAGTGATTACGTGTAATCCTTCTCACCGTACTGATATACCTATTCCGTGAGTTGTGAGCCTTTTGGCCAGATGTGGGATATCACAAGCTAATCTCTATTTTTGCACTCATACCGTATTTTGACCAAGTTTTACTTATCATTGGTATAATATATAATATAATGGCTAAGGGTTAAATTCACCGTTTCTACCTCGAACCACGTTCCACTGAACTAGGTTTTGGTAAACCGTGTTCAATATAGATTATGATCCAATGGAGTTTAAACTCGATTAGCGTTTGAACGATTTCACCGGCACTATTTTGGTCAGATTCACGAAAACTGACTTTATATGATACGGAATGTTAACAATTTTTTACGTTTAGATTTGAAAATGTTATATCCTAGTTTACATAGTTTTATAATGAATATGAATGTATAATGTTATTTAATCATTGTAATAATACTCATAATGTTATAATATAGTAATTATTTAAATAAGTACCTATGGTTTTTGCAAACACCCTTGCGTATTATGTCACATAAATTACTAAATTGTAAAAAAAAATCTATACTAATATTATAAAGCTGCAGAGTTTGTTTGTTTGTTTGTTTGAACGCACTAATCTCAGGAACTAATGGTCTGATTTGAAAAAATATTTTTGTAATGGATAGCCACATTCAACGGGAAGGTTATTACATCATATAAAATTATTAACACCAAAATTCTCGCCAAGAAACTGGAGAAACCACTGAGAGGCGGTCAACCTTCGCCCTTTGCCACCACGTGTTGCTCAATAAGTTTTGGCATGGCGAATAACAACATTTGATGTTGGCAAAGTCCTGCGGTTTCACCACATCACGTTGCAATGTTGGAAAATCGAAGTAAATCGTATCATCTGTCTTTGTCGTGCCTTAAAATATTTGAGTCTTATTAATAAACGCTATTATAATTATTAGCTATCAAATGGTTTGTCCCTTTCCGACATACGTTTTTTCCCAAAGAGCAAAAGAGAAAGAGCATTTGATAACACTGTCTTAGTTACAGAGAGTTTATTAATAAGGTATTTAAAGAAGTGGTACGTAGTGGTTATTTATATGTAGTTCGATGAGACAGTTTTGATCAGAAACCGATAATACTTGGTAAACGTATCTATTAGTATTAATTTAAACCTAATAGTTTTGTTATGTACAGTGATTGAGACCGCCTCTCATTAGTATCATAAGCATATAATAATATACCCGGACAAATTCACACACGGTTAATTAGACTTAAAGTAAGCTTTAACTTGTGTTAAGGAATCTAACTCACTGATACTACTACATACATATACATACACAAATACTTTACAAGAATATATAATTGACACCCAGACGTCGTCGCCAAAAACTATGTCTTCACATATTGTTGACTCCGGGTGGGAATCGAATCCGCAACTCCCGACACAGTAAGCGCTGTCACTGCCACTGTGCCAGTGGGATTGTTGATTGATTGCATATAATTAACTACAGTCGATAATCCGCTATCTTCATTTAATATTGAAATGAAAGTAGGTATCAAACAAAATGTGCCAAGCAAATCTCTACCTTCCTATATTAAATGTATACTCTTGGCTACTAGTGTAGCAACTGTATTGTTCTGTTATAAGTAGGGACAACACCTGTTCGCGGAAATTGTGAACGGAGTGACAGAAATACATCCATATAACGACGCGTGGGCGTTGTGTTTACTTGTAAAATCAATCTTTACAAATTGAAAGAGGGAGACAGAAGATAGATGATAGTCTTATAATAGAACTTGAGATAGTTTTAAAGGATTTTCTTGAGATGTTTTGATATAAAAGTCAAACAAAGTCTGTAAGGGTTTGTTTCGGTTGAAGCGGACCGGAGCCCGAATCACAGCGTAATAGGATTGTCAAACAACTCAACGTTAAAATCTTTTCGTAATGCATTGTGATTGGTCAGTTCAATTCCGCAAATCTGCTTCAATGGACGCACACGGGTTGCTACATATACGACAGTATTTGCCGAACGGGTGTCCAATGGGGTAGTACTTTATCCATCAATATGTATTCGGTTTTTCCACCTACAAGACTGATTAATGCCGGCTTAGATATGAGTGTATTGCCTTTAGATCTCACTGGTTATGGTAAATCCTCTCGCCAATGATATCAGTGGATATCAATACAGAGGTATGAAGAGGTTTTCACGATGATTTGATCACAATGAGAACTGATTTCCTTCACTAGATTGGGTTGGCCTAAACTCTTATATATGTTTTATTATAATACAACATGAATTGGTTCTTGGGACGGAATATTTTCCTGTTTTGTCCATTTCTTTCATATTCCATTGTTATGTTGTCCTTGTTACGACTGAAATAACTCTTTATCCACCTTACAACTTAACTGATAGATGTGTAAGGTTTCATAAGTAAAGGTTACGACAGTCGCAGAAAATCTAGAGTTTAAACAGTTATTTTTAAAAGAGCTTATATTTAAACTAATGAGGTTCAAATCTCAATTACTTTTAAACCAAAACTATACTTCTATGCTAATGTTATTATGAGGAATATTTTTTCCTGCTCAAAAAAATATGCTTTCCCACTAAATCTGGGAAAATAACGTAAGCTCGATTTACAAAACTTTCATACTAGCAGCATCTGTGCGCGGAATAGGTAGTAAAAAAATTAAGAAACAGGACAAGCTCAATAAAAGTATAAATTAATGTACCATGTCGAATACCGAACACGTTCAAATGCTATTCACGTGATAACGTTAATCAACGTTCCTTTGATCACTTCCTCACTAGTTAGCCGCTTAGCCGATTACCTAAATTGGTGACTACCTCTTCGCATACTTAATACACTTCAATTGTTAACGAATGGTATCAATTCCCGAACGCCTACCATGTTGCTAAGAGAAGTGTTTCCTTTTGGACAATGGAGGCGTGACAATCGTTTTGAATGAATTGCTAAGGAAATGTATGCAAGAAATAATGATGGAGTGTCAACATACTTTGTACTGCCTTCATTAACGCAAAGTGTGTGAGCATGATTGTACGGATGTCTACAATGTACATTGTACTAAAACGGCTCGACAGTTATTGATTTAATATAACTGTTTGAATTAAGGCGTCCCGCGGTTTTACACGCGTTGAACCTGTTCCCGCAGGAATTTCGGGAAAAAATGCATCCCATCTCTTCTTTTTCATCGAGTGGATGGTCAACCTGACCAATCCTGGTGTCAGAGTTATTGAGCCGCCAGAGGCCTCTGACATAGCTCATGTAACGACTACTATCCGTAGAAAGTAACCGGGACCGACGGCTTAATGTGACGCATCCCATGTGTTATTCTGATGTATGAACTATATATACTATACTTACACCACATGACGCACACTAAGCGAGTTGCCAAACTGCAATGTTCGTTACCGATTTGAACAAACGAAAATTATTTGTTTACTTACCCACATCTTCTTAGATTTTGTTTAAAAACATATTTTTCTGATTACTTGTATTATTTTTATCATTTTGTTGTTACAAACTGCATGCTTCTGCACACACTTGTTTTTAAGTAATTTAAATGTATTTCTCATTGAAGTGAACTGTTATTTAAGTTCTTTTTGAGAATAAAGATTCTATAAACCTAAACCTATATAACTGTAACGTTTCATCCCAATCCGTTCAGTAGTTTTTTCGTGAACGAGTAACAAACATACATAGATTTAGTGCTGCAAACCCAAAATTCAAATTTCAACGGAAACTGAAATGCAGGTTTAAATGAGAGACATTCAGACGGTCAACATCGAATAACCAGAAATATCCAACAATTAAAAAACACTTATATCCCTATCATACATATGTACCTACTATAATTGGACGATATCAAAGACAACACGATAAACCACGCCTAAGCTCATACGATTTCGTAGCTAATTGCTTGTTGGTTGAAATCTTCCAATTATTTTAAGCCGTACTAAATGCCGTGTCACTGGTAGATTAGATCTAGGTCTCAATAATTACTAGAACTCGCAGGTTCGTAAAGTATTTCCAAGGTCTTTGCGACTATTATCGTACGCAATGTGCTCGGTACCCCATAATTACCATAGCTACTCAGATTCAAGTATAACGTTACATAAGTATGTAATGTTAATCTCGGTAACAAAAGAGCCTCACTATGTTTTGGTTTGAAGGCAAATCAATATTATGTGTAATAAAAATAATGTCATTATTACGAGATCTGGGCAATAAAAATATTTTTATGGCGATACCAACATTCGGTGATGTTGGTTGTAGTTATATTTTATCACTTTGAACCGCAATTCGGATGTTGGGGAACTTTTTTGGTATATCGTGTAAAGTAAGTTTTGGGTTAGTAATCGTTTTCTACGTTCTTGTTGCCTTGCCACTTTTTAAGGAATCTTCGTCGTGAAATACTAATCTCGTATACTATCAAAACATGTAAAAATCCAAGTCTCGCTCACTACTCAACTCTTCTACTGTAAAAAGTTGTGAGATCCATGTAATATCAAGTCGGTTAAATTATTCAACTTCTATAAGTTATTACGTATAGTGACCATATCAATATTTAAAATCTTTTATGTTTTAAATAAGTAGTTTCACTTGGCCACCGTATGTAAACAATGTATCTTACAAGTAATACATATTTTATTATATAAGATTGCTCATTTGATCTGAATTTCAATCAAAAAGTTTTGCAAACAATATAGTAACTTTTTTCCAAAATTATCTACTTTGTGCTATCACATCACCATTCCACTGCGATGTGGATTAACGTAGCTGTATGTGTATTGCTTAATTAGAAAATTCAATATCTTATTGATTATTTTACTATCAACTTTTGGTTGACATGTGATAACTTAATTTAATAGATTTAAAGGATTTAGATAATGTTTTTATTATGTAAGTATTCGAAAGCCGATAAGCTTCTAAACGGTCAATTTATGTATAAAACCAAATTTCGTAGGTATGTATGTATTATAATTGACCAAAGCAAAAAATTTGAACTTTAGGGACCTCCCTCTTAGCATAGGCACCATTGAAGTGTGACTGAATTATCCAAAACCTCCCCTTGACAACGCTACACCACTAAAACGTTCACTCTTCATATCTCTATCCTTCTTACTCTGTCAAAAAGTCTAATATCCCATCCTTTGTCCACAGCAAAATGAAGCATTTCCTCCACCGATTCGACCGCGCTATGATCTACATATTCATAGCCAGCTCCTACTTCCCTTGGTTGACTGTGGGGACACTGTCGTGTTGGATGCTTCGGGAGCTCCGGTGGGCGATATGGCTGCTCGCAGTCCTAGGGATCACTTACCAGCAGATTTTCCACGAGAGGTACAAGATGCTGGAACTGTTGCTGTATTTAGTGATGGGGCTTGGACCAGCGGCTATTATCGTTACTTCTAATGTAAGTATCTTTTCTTTTCATGCAATCACTTTTGTTACTTATGTATTGGTAATTTGTATAATATCTGATATCTTTGGTGAGATGAGACGCTTTTAACCAGCAGTGGGAGATTACAATATTTTACTTTTAAGTAACCTTCTTCGGTCATTTATGAAGTAGCCAAAATTAAGTAAGTAGACAAACATAATTTGTGCCGTACATTCCGAATATCCATTTGTCAAATAGATTTCTCTCCAAAAAGCATAATTTTGAACTAAAGTTCAAACCTGTCCTTTGTGTACTGAAAATGAATTGATTACCTAACAATTAAATACTGGTCCTAATTGGTCACGGTATGTAGGACCAATTAGGACCAAGTTAGCAAACTTAAGATCTACAAACCAAAGGATCAGAATCCTCATTAATAAGTCAACTATACTGTTCTATTGGTATGATCCACCTTGTTATGCAACTACAGTTCACTTATTGCCACGACTTCACTACATAGTCGAAGTAAAACAAAGTCGCTTTCCGCCGCTGTCTGTCCCTATGTATGCTTAGATCTTTAAAAGTACGCAACGGATTTTGACGCTGTTTTTTAAAATAGAAAGAGTTATTCAAGAGGAAGGTTTATCCGTGTGAAAATACCCGAAATTCCTATGGGTACGAGCACAACACGTGTAAAACCGCGGGGCGCTGCTAGTTTTATGTATGTCTCATCACGTGACACGATAATTTAATTATGTCGCATGTTGCAGTACATTATTCAATTTATTAATAACACCCCGTACGTTTATTTTTGTCGTTACCTTGCAATTGAAATTATTCAACAGTTGTTTGCTAATCTGTACTAATCAATCTATAATTATACTTAAAAGGGGTTATGGTATTTTGTATGTTGAGCGTTTATTTGCGAAATAATGCTACTAATTTCAAAGTTATTTCACCAAGATATTGATGACTACCCCCGCTCAAACCCCTTATTACGTAACCATACCCTATATGTACCCGTGTCTGCACCGTACCCGTTCCCGCGGGGATTTCGGAATGTAAAGCGTATACCTGTCTCTAAGGTATATCAATGTTCATCAAAATTGGTTTAGTGGTTTAGACGCCAGAGCATAATAGGCAGACAGATAACACGGATAGGCAGTTACTATCGCATTTGTACTCTTCGAAGCAAAGGCTATTTTCCTAGAAAGAAATTTACTACTGAAAAAAAACAAAAGAAAACGGTCTTTTTCTTCATCGAGTGGATGGCCAACCTGACCAATCCTGGTGTCAGAGTTATTGAGCCGCCAAAGGCCTCTGACATGGCTCAAGTAGTCGTTACTTATCGTTATTATCCGTAGAAAGTAACCGGGACCGACGGCTTAACGTGCCCTCCGAAGCACGGAATCGTCTTACTTTTCGAGCAATCAGGTGATTCAGCCTGCAATGCCCTAATCAAACTGAGGAAAGTCTCACAAAGAGATTTTTGTGAGATATCCCCACCGGGAATCGAACCCGGAACCTCCGGGTCGTGAGCCGGGCGCTCAAACCACAAGACCACGGAAGCTGTTAAAGAAAACGGTATACAATAGGTATTAAAGAGAAAACAAGCTTATTATTTGAAGCGTCCGTCCGAAGAAAATATCTAAGTATAATTTTTCTCACATTGTCTTGCGATTCCCGGAGCTCTCGCTAGAAATATTTTATTCCGGGAATAGTATTTCTTTTTGTATTTATTTTATTGTTCGGGAAAATTCCATTCTGATTCGGATACCGAATTGGAATCATATATTTAAAACATATTTTTTATGTTGCGAGGTCAAAAAACGCTTGTATATTCATAACCTACCGATCTTGTCAAGGAAACATAGGTTTTTCGTGTTTCCTATTTTGATAGAAAATGTCATTCTACAATTTAAATTAGGGATTTACATAAAATATTGATAGTAGTGCTTTGGGTATGTTAGCATTTTCGGTCTATATAGAACCGCAGTCAATGGGAAACAAAGGAGGAAGGGGGTTTCTAAGAGGACCAACCCCCTAAATCATCTAAATCATCCCTTAATGACATTTTTTTCCTTAATAAAACCTATCTCTTAACCTCTCCCTTAACCTCCATGTCCAAGTCCCACTTCTCATCCTCAAACCAAAATCCTGGAAGCTCCCGGAATAACCAAAGCCATTTAAAAACAAATACCTATTTTACAATGCAAGTCCATTTCAAATCCAAACTTCTACATGTATTACCTCTTTAGATCATTCGTACCTATAAATAAGTACCATTGTAGTAAATAAACCGCATTCTAAAAACTTATCAACTTGCATATCTACTTCTTAAGACATTATGCAACGTCCACATGTGTCGTGATGTACACCTTCCGACCTTCAGCCCCTGATAACCATTCTGAACCTTAAGTCAACGTACTGAAGACTATACTGTCTTGTATCTGATCTTGAGGGGAACTTATGACCGTGTTTGTAGGTCAGTTGTTTTTGTATTGTAGACTTTTTATAGACTTCAAACGGGGTGGAAATTATTGCTGATTTCGACATAGACTTGTAGAAATATACAACATATGAAAGTTTATTGCGGTGCGCCTATTTGGGTTTAGTTACCTTTAATTTTTAACAAAAGTATAGATATAGGTGACATCTCGTAGACTTTGTATACATTACCTGAATTATACTTATTACTGGCAACATAAATACTTGGAAACAATAATATTTACCCAATTTCAAGTCGTATTAAACTTCATAATGTCTATTTCAAATTATGTTACTATCGTGTGATTATGATCATATTTGATAGAACTGTAATCACAGGATGTTTTGTATAATATAATATCTAGTAATGCATATTTAATATGTTTTTACAATGGGCAGTTAAACCTTTGTCCAATTTTGGTAATTTTCATTGTTGTTTATGCTGCATCTAAAATACATATAATATGATTTATTTTACTGTGGGATGTTTATCAGATTACAATAGATTTCCCATTGTTATGACAAAGAATACATAATTACTTGTATTTTGTTACGTTTAATAATCTTTATTTTTAATTTTTAGATGAGTACTTTTTAAAGTTTGATCTTCAACGAATGAAGTCAAAATGTCATGTATCATTTCGACAAAATCCTTGTTTACCATCAATTTGAGTAAAATTGTATTGATATGACATCTGTCATAAAGAGTGTCAACTAAATCATTGACGTTATTTGCTATGTCAAAAATCGCACATTAACCTATCCTAAGGAATATTTTTTTTTGATGTCTCTGAGGAGGACGATAAGAGTAATTTAACTTTAAATATCACACGTGCAAAAGCTACGGAATATAAAGTTTTATATAAATGAAATCTACCCTGAACACCCACGTATAAAGTTTCATATAAACTTTTATAATGCTAACCTCAACGTTCCGCCCACGAAGGTCAACACGACAAATGTCATCGTAACACCTGAAACATAAAGCATATTTTTATCATATTCCTTCAGAATGTAAAGGCGGAAACAACCTGGCTATTGAATGATTCGCACCAAATGTGCGAATCGACTTTTTAATAATATTATCCAATCAACTTAACATAAACATAATTTTCTTTAACAATGTGCGTACGAACGAAATTCAATCAGAGCGAATCATCCAAAATTCCGCCCAATAATTTTCGTTACCAATGTCGATTCGCACATTTTATTATCAATTAGTGCGAATCGTCCCGAACCGAACGAGTGGGAAGTTCCTAGTCGGATCGTTTCTATATAAAGACGCCTCGTGGGCACAGCCGACCCATTTCCAAATGTCAACGTTATCGAATTGAAAGCCTATCAAGAACAGACAAGAACACACTTCGCTTATTAGTTTTGAAAACGCTTTTGTATTCAGCTCTTGTGCGAGTTTGAAGCGTGGTTGTTAATATGTCATGTATGTGTGTGTAGTAGGAATTTGAATTGGATTTTAATCGGTTATTGTATGTAGAAAGTTATTTATACGAGTGTAGTAATGAATTTTGCTTTAATTAAATAGGTATGTTCTAACTAACCATTCTTTGTAGTTAATAAAAAATATTATATGTAGGAAAAATGTTATTTATTAAAAGATTATGTTTATACTTGGATTTGATTTCTGTATTGTAAATGGTTAGAATCATAGGCATAGCTAGACTAATCTTTCTTTTAATAAAACAAAAACGCGAATGCTGTAAGTTACGTCATTCATTAAATCTAGAACGGCTGCAATGATTTTCATGATATTTAGTTTTTTAATTGTACATACTTTCTTAAATAATAGAATAATCTCTACGCTAGACAACCCGTAATTGTTATTTAGAATTAAAACGCCGGCAACAACTAGTAACATATAAAATAACTCAATTAAAAAGTGGACATAGATAGTATCTAGAGATATCAACAACCCATTTACGAAACGTTCGCTCCTGATAAGCGGTCAAATGGTTTATTGATGTCCAATTTATGTTTACAAACTTTCGTGGAATGGGCTAAGTAATTGAGTAATCATTTCAGTGCTGTTTGCTTACCTACTGTGTTCTAAATGCAAACAAATAAACTGGATGAAGGTGTACACAAACAAACATTATAGGTATACGATCACTTTTCATAAGTCTAATGGTTAAGTCATTCAGGAGTTTGACAGTGAGACTCAGTCTTTTTATATTGGTCGTTAAAACTTATAATACTAGGAACCATAATTATTTAGTATTAGCATTGTCCCGCGGTTTTACCCGCGTTGTGATCGTTCCCATGGAAATTTAGGAATGAAAAATAAATCTTCCCGTTGAATGTGGCTATCTATTGAAAAAATATTATTCAAATCGGACTGATAATTCCCGAGATTAGCTCGAACATACAAACAAATAAACAAACTTACAAATTTTAACTCTTTATAATATTAATATAGATGTATTTATAATATTTTCTTGCCTTTTTACTAATATGTTAGTCTATTATATTTTACCTCAAAGCCAGAAAGAGGTTTCCGTTTTAATCTTAGCCAAAATTAAACGAGGAACTTCTTCAAAATCCATTTTCGTTGTATTCTACACTACAATGATCGGATTTTTATTCGCTTTGATGGGAAACGGCAATTGCGCCGCTTTAAGTAACCTAACTTCCAATTCATTTGCTTTAAAGTGATCTAACTTTTTAACCGACTTCACAAAGTCAAGAGGTTCTGATTTCGATTGGGATTTTTCTATAAATACTCCGCCAGCGTAACTTCCGATTTATTTTCTATAAAGCGGTCTAACTTTTAAGTTACTTCAAAAAGTCAGAGGTTGGGATTTTTTTTTAAATAGACCTACAAATACAAAAAACATACCTTTTCAATAAACATCAAATTATCAGTTTGAATACACTGCAAGCAAACAATACCAAAACGTGCTATTGACGTGAAATTACACTGTTAAAACTTATGTCGTATTCGTGCCCTGATAAGATTGGTCTGTTCGCCAAATTATGAGGCCATTACTTTGAGGGTTGTCGTAAAATTCGGAAAGTAGTTCGTACAGGCAATGATGGGATTCAACCCTTAACATGCCCTGCGTGGTGTTTAGTCAAATATGTTTTGGGTTCATTGTACCGTCAAATATTGAGTAGTTGCAAAACCAGTTTGATTTCGTCCTTTGATTGGAGATGCTTGTCTAGCTTCGGTTTTAATAAAACGTTGATCACGATAGTGATGTGAAGTTTGTTGCTATGTTCTTATCACCCTGGTAGTGCTGATGCATAAAACTTTAAACGCTTTATAACTAAACACTGTTATAAAGTGTTTTGTCTCTTTTGCTCTGAGATAAATAGCGTATGCCGGAAAGGGACAAACCATTTGATAGCTAAAATGCTGTTATATATATGCTGAATAATACTATACCTACGTATGTAAGGCCTGAAAGGACTACCTATGGACTACCAATTTTGACACTTCCCTATTCAATAAAGTATCGCTAAAGGCGAATCTTTAGAATTGCTGTCAGTCCATGAAAATGTTGTGCACTTTAGTACTTTGTTAGTTTGAAAATACTCATTGACATGTTTGTAGGTAGTGTAAAAGTTGAATATGACAACCTTCTAAGAATGCTCAACATTTTATAGGCAGATTGTACAGTCAACTACAAAGACATGTATCCTATTTAATCTTACAAAAACAAGTATCCCTGCGTTCGTCATAATTAAGTAACCATCCAATGTGACAAATATGGTATCCACCGAACCAGACAGTGAAGTGTACGGCTGTAAAGTACAACAATTATGTATTCCATAACATTTCCCCTGAAATGTATACTTTCAAGCTTACTTAATCATGTATCCACATATTGTGCAAAAGACATATACTCTTTCAACGTTCCAAATAAATATATAGTTATGACATAACTACAAAACAAAAGACTGACGCTTCGCGAGAAAAGTACCCTACTGTCATTATATACATCTATCTCACGTTTCATAAGTAATTGTGTGACTGGTAAAATAATGATTGACGCTTTCCATTTCATTGTTTATTTTTTAGTTCGGAGTTTATATTATAAACTAGCTGTGCCCGCGACTTCGTTCGCGTGGACTTTGTTCACAATAGTAAAATGAAAATTTAACCAACAATTTAAATAAAACTCTCTAATAAAGAATGTCTTAAAGCAGTACTCAACACTAACTGTAATTCCCAACTCTTCAGTAATGTCTGTAGTGGAGACTCCATTTTCTCGCAAAGCCACGATGCGATGCTTCGTGTGATCATCTATTCGGTATGACATTTTATTTCTTTGTTGAAATGCCTTTGCAACTATTTATATAATTATAGTTATTTGAAAATTAGTATTTTCTGATAATATGAAGTGTCAAATAGATAACGACAAACTCAACGAACGAGAAACGTAGTGAATTTATTTTTAACCAGCATTCTTAGAGTAAGTAGAAACTTTTTGTTTTCTTTCGCAAACTATTTTTTTAACTCTGTTCTGAATTCAAAAATGGGTACATTTATTTGGAACGTTGTAAGAGTATATATTTTTTGCACAATATGTGGATACATGATTAAGTAAGCTTGCAAGTATACATTTCAGGGGAAATGTTATGGAATACATAATTGTTTAACTTTACAGCCGTACATTTCACTGTCTGGTTCGGTGGATACCAGATCTGACACATTGGATGGTTACTTAATTATGGCGACCGCAGGGATACTTGTTTTTGTAAGATTAAATAGGATACATGTCTTTGTAGTTGACTGTACAACGATAAAAAGAAAAACAAAAGGGAAAGCGTTGAAACCTTTTCAAGTCCCCCGAGGACACAATTGGGCTTTTGAAAAAAAAAATGTTTTTTTTTTAATGTATTTTAAAACTTTATTATTAATAATATTGATATTTAATGCAAAAAACTTTAAAAAAATATGTTTTCAATTAATTATAAACATTTAAAAATTGAATAAAAATCACGTGACTATAAACGCGCCATAATTGGTCACCATAGTTGTGACGTGATAATGTTATAGCTATTTAACCATAAGTACGTACAGCGTTTACGGCTATTACACGTGTAACCGAATGAGGCTATTATTATGACGTCACACGCGTTCGGGTTTGTTCGGGAGTTGTCAGAGTGTCTTCGGTACTGGATTCAAAAATTAATTTTTATTTTGAAATAACTTTTGAATTATTTCGAAAAAAATTAAATAAAAATAGTTTTGTTGTAAAACTAATATAATATAATCTTTCCATTTATCACAAACATTTTTTTTTTCAAAAGCCCAATTACATTAATACGAGTATATCATCAAAAATACATTCCGTATTGACTTGACAACAAGAATCAATTCCACATTATTACATTGATGATTTACGAAATCCTAGACCTAATAATTTATGGACGAAGTAAAACCAATGTTGCTCAAGTTCTGGTACCGTGCTCCAAGCAACGAGGTCAAACAGAACTTGTTTTGCTTGGCATTCGTACGTTTTTATATAAATAACTAAAAGGAAAGTAAATTATCTGCCAAATTTGAATGAATGTAATGTAAGATAATGATTTTAAACATAGATAATTAGTATAGACGAATCGATGAGTTTCGCATAGATGCATGAATTTAGTATTTCGAATCATAAAAAATAAGTCGGCACTGTTTTTTAGCTATTTCTTATATCCTATTTTTTCACTTCGACGTTCACTTTTCTTCTACAAACAATATGTTCTACGAAATAATAGTCAGTTTAGGAACATTACCACGTAAAGGCCCTACACCCGCGAGTACGTTTACCTCATTTGTTATTTAACTTTTCAATTTTCTTTTGTACTATACCATTTGTTGGAAGGTATTCTCGAACGGTTTCTAAAATATTTATAGTCTTTGCGCCTTGGGAGCTCACTGGAAAACCTATTAAGAGTAATTGAGTTTTAGTTTATAAAGAATTTAAGAAGCTTTCTTTAGTACGTGCTCGGAAGTTTGGAATTGGCCTTTAACTTTTACCTTGAGTTGTATGAAACTAGATATCTATAGGTATATATAAAAATCAAACCCGTTTTCCTTGGTCATGGCATCACGCGTGAATGGCTGGACCGATTTCCACGGTTTTGCATTCGTTGGAAAGGTCTCGGGCTCCGTGAGGTTTATAGGGTATAAAAATCTCAAAATTCCCACGGGAACGGGGGCGCTGCGGGTGAAACCGCGGGGTACAGCTATTATTGTTAAAAGTATCTTTGGAAAATACTCGTATTTACTTTAATTACTAAGTAACATGTCGATAAAGTCGCCTTTTAAAGATAAACTTGATCAAAATCTTTTAGATCTATGTAAAGCTTGGATGCTACAGACACATGTCACACGTCTAACTCACCACCCACTGTTGGTGGCAGGGGTTGAAATTGCGATATCGTAAAAATTTTCTAACATGGAATAATTTCTGCTATGGCCATAGCATATGCGAGATAGGGAAAGGCCTAGAATCAGTTAAATGAGTCAGATTAAAGAAAAAGTGTCTGTCATGTCCTATAGAGATGTGAAGGAGCTTGCACTGAATAGGAATAGATGGAGAAGTCTGCATCGGACTCACCGACAAGAGACGAGCTCTTAAATGTATGATGATGATGGCCATACTTATAACCTTCGTGAAACTAAAGCCTAGTCTGTAGAATGTAGAAGTGGTAGATACAAAGTAAATATATACTCTAACATTACTGTATAGGTATCCCAACATTACTCAAACAATAAAAGTATTCATTTGAAAAGCTACTGTAGAGGTAACTGTACCTTGTAGTGTAAACTTAGCTTAATCTTACCATAAAGTTTCTTTACCCTCTAATTTAATTTGAACTGTTAAGTAAAGTTTTCTACTCTCTTAGTTCTGACACTGAATGAACTAACTTCAATGTTATATATTATCTATGACTTAATACGATTGTCTATTATCGTTTCGATCTTTGAACCAAGAGTCATAAACTATTTACAAGAAATTAAATTACTTATATAATAATATGCAAATGTATGACGTCATTCACGCTCACGTGTACATAATTATATTTAAACAGTGATGGAAATTAAATATTGTAGTAAAACTATTAAAAGGCCTATTGTTAGACCTCGCAAAACCAAAGTTCATTGCCTAAAACCATCCTAAAACTGGTTTTGTCACTGAATTTTCGTAAAAAGAATGAAGTAAGAATATATGCCAATCATCTGACGTAGCATAGTAATTTAAATTAACGGTAGTGATATCAAACGATAAGCCACGTAGAATAACATAACTAGTAAAAAACAGTATGTACGTGTAGGGCAGTGGCCAACCCTGATATCGGAGTTTTTAGACCGCCTTAAGCCCTCCGACATGGTCTATCGATAGTGCCCTCCGAAACACGGTAGCGCTCAGATATAAATGCCAGTATCAGCCACCCATCAAGTAGGAGCCAAACTGCATTCTGCTTTACAATCGAAAAAGTCTAATATCGCTTAAGTCCAACTACGACCATATGGGCGCGAGCACTTCTAACTGGTGAAAAGCACTTAAATCTACCACAATATAAACTCCTTGACTCCCTTGTTCCCATATAGCATATAAACTAAATATGTAACTTCTTACCTCTCCATTACAAAACTAATTGCCAATTAAGACATTTCAATGACTTCAAAATGTAAATTATTTGTTACAATTAAATCAAATTATTACGAAATCGTTTGATAATTAAGGAATTTAAGGAAATATTGTTGTTTAATTTATTATCAAAGCTTCGCTTTGGGGTAAATAAATAGGAAATAATGTGTATCTATAAATATGTGTAACAAATTGCGTTATTAAAGTTAACAAGCGGGTTAGTTGCCAATATTATTCGTCTAGATGTTTTTACTAAAATCTACGCATTCAAAAACTTTTAGGCCTTCGACATAGTCTACAGATTGCTTTATTGAAAGGTATAATAACAATTAGTGTTCAATTGTTAAGGATTTACATTACTTCTTTATCCATTTTTAATAGTATTACTTGAGATTAGCGCAGACAATCACACTGTCAGCTACTTTATTAGTATAGCAACTAACTACAAACTCCGCTACAAAGTCGAATATGTTGAATGTTGATACATGTGTCCAATAATATCGCCTATTCTATTATGGTAAAAAGTTCACATAATCTAATTGAGTACATTTTCAGTGTACCTGTACTGAAACAATACCCTTAAAATTAATGTATATATTTTAATGTAAACCACGATTTGGTTACAATTAATTCAAATACTGTTCCATTTAATTGTAGGATTGTGGGTACGCGATGAGTTGACTAAAATACTTTGTTATCGAACCTGGTTAGTTACTAGTTAAAAAATAGAAAGGGGTTATATGGGACATACATACCTATTAACAAAAGTATAGGAATAAGAAATTGTTTCGGAAAACCTTGGTGGACACAACGAAATAGAGCAGTGTAACTGGAAGTCGCATTAGAAGAGTGTTACTATGGAAACGAGTGTCGCCAAACTCACACATTCAACATTACAATTACTATGATCTCAGGGTTACTATTGGGCAAACTTTTTTCGCCAAAAGTGGTGGTAGTTCTCTCGCTCCTTCCGTCCTTACACAGCAAGTGCTTCTCTTCCGTGTTTGATACCCTTAATAAACTCTAAACAAATGCTAAATCACCTGATGAAGTGAAATGAACGGACGCTGCAAATCAGTTCAATTTCAAACAAACCAGTCGCATTAATCTTAGTGTAAATGAAAACGAAACAACAACCATTCATCTACGAGTATCATACTTTTGCATTTATAATGAAGCGAGTTAACTGACAAAACTATCCTTAAAAAAGTTTGTTCAGTTCGCCTGAAACCTCCTCACTGTACTGATATCTTCAGTGAGACGAGAGGCCTTTGCCCAACAGTGGGACATTACAGGCTAATACTTTACTTTACAGTTCGCTTAGGTTCTCGCCAATCATTGATAGTTTACCTTGTGTATAGATGAACTATAAACTACATATTATGTTAAGCTTTAGTCTCCAATCCAATTAAGTGAATTTAATCATTTTCAATTACACCGTCCTTATTTCCCCTGGGCGAAGTCTGGTGGGCTGGGCAGCGTTTCCCAACCAGGGCCCCAACGCCTATGTCGGTATCCGCAAATAAAATTAAGATTTAAAGAATAATAATAATTTTCGACGTTTTTCTACTCTGTTGATATATTTACTCCCAACCCAAATGGCAGAGTATGCTGCAGGATTTACATCTGCCCAGAAAAACTAGTAATTGATTTGATTAAACTGGCGAAAATTTTATAATTTTATTGAAGAACTATTGACACATTTGTAAAGGGGTCATACGGTAGTGAGTTAGTTCTGGGTCCACCCTAGAAAAAGGTTGGGAAGCCCTAGGCTAGAGTAATACTGCCCTGTTCCTTTGGGGATAGTAGCTACACTGTCCACGTTTACAAGGAAAATGGAGAGTTTATTACGTTTTGTGGCGATGTTAATTTACTTTGATTTGGGACATAGGGAATGGAAGGCTTTAGAGGATTTTTAGAAAGGATATTTAAGGTTACTGTTAAAGGTATAAAGCTTTTTGATTTGTGTGCGTGTGTGTGTAATACGGACTTCATGTTTTTGTCTCTTTATGGGTTCCTGTTTCATCTATCCAATTTAAAGCTATTTGAGACTCGGCCTACTTAGCATGGTATTTATTTTTATAAAGTACTTTAATAGGGATACATTTATATCTATTTATTTTGTCGAATTGGCGTAGTTTAAACGCCCTTACCTACCCACGACATGGCCACTCCGTTAATAATGTAATACATTACGAGACAAAATGTTATGATGTTTAGTTCCCTCTTGTTTTTATTTGAACATGGCTCGGGCTTGAGATCACCGAATCGCTTTAGGCATGAGCAAGCGAAAAGCATTTGCTCTGTACTTGTACTTTTTTATTATTTTCTCCTGTACTTTACTTTTGGTTTAGGAGCCAGTAACCATGAATTGAAACCTTATTCTAGTAACATATTTACTACCCTTCAGTTAAATTGATTTACCCGATTCTTCTACAAGTTATGCTCGTATCACCACGCTGGCATAGAAGTGTTTTTCTACCAGCTATGGTAACTTTTTATATGTGGTGTATAACAAACATAGCGTAGCATATAGCTGGCTATATCGTAGAAAGGTTTTCATGCAATGCTGTGATGGTTATGCCTAATCCTCATCACTAAACTTAAATCAAACCCAAAGACGTTTGTCCTATCATTGGAATCTTACGCCTTTACTTTACTCTACTCTTTTCTATGTTCCAGCACCAATTCCCAGCGATGTCGGACCTGAAGATGGGCGGCATGCTGTACCTCGCCGGAGTGTTCTTCTTCAAATCCGACGGGCGCATCCCCTTCGCCCACGCCATATGGCACGTGTTCGTGGCCCTCGCAGCCACGGTACATTACCTCGCCATTCTCCGCCACCTCTTCCCAGAACTCAAATCACAATGAAGACTGCAATTGAACCTCTATCAGCTCTCTAACTATTTTTGTATCTCAATTGGATAATTCACCCGTCAGCGAATTCAGCGGACGTTGTTTGTCAGCCAACAATAAGCCTATTGTTAACTCCAACTTCTCAGATCTGGTAGTACCAGCGACATCGTTTATCACAATTTGATCAATTTACGTTTGCCAATCTTGCTGTCGGTCCGTTGTTACCGCCATTTCAACTCAGAAAGTTCTAGTGAGACTCGTAATTAGGTAGTTGTTAGATACAGTAGACGTAGAACCTAAATATAGTAATGAACGCCGGACGCGTCCGTAAATGTATACGTACTGCTCTGAATAACGTGAGATAACCTGATTGGTAAACAATCGGACGTGTGTTTATCTTTCGTACTGATTTTTTTCTATTTCAACTGTCTCTCGCTGTCAATACACTTTGCGAGAGCGTAAAGATTTAACGACGTCATGAAATCGTAGTAAACGCCAAGTGATTGGAAGTTGCTCAAATGATTCGCCCCACGATCGATGTACAGTTACAAACGAATCCGGCTCCTAGCGACCCCCTGTCTCCTACATTATCGATTCACTGAAATGTAATTTTTATTATATTAGATTGTTGTTCATAACGCAACTCGCAGTAGTTTGTGGGTGATTTACGAATCGATCGTGTCGGGTGCATCGGTCGTTATCTTGCGATATCTCAACTCGATACCCTAGAATCCTTTAATTTATTTTAGATGTAATAGTCACTTAGCATGAATTAAGCTCGGCCAAATAATTGAAAATGTGTGTGTAATGTATATTTTGTAAAATATTGTTGAAAGTTGTTGTAGTAGTGTAATGTAGAGTCTAGTAATCTCAGAATCTCGAGACCAATCCAACCCTTTTTAGATTAACTATTTGATGTGTATTTAGGGTGTTTTTTAGAAATATTTTATACCTATCTTATTAATATTATACCTTATACTGAATCAAGAATTTTCAGCAGAACCTTTTATACACCTAAATGTGAATTTTCCTTAGATTAATTCGTTATACATTTTAGCGTACGTGAAGCATCTTGTAAAATAGGTTTTAAAAACTTTAGTTGTTTAATATGATGTATTTAATATTTATTTGTACGTTCCAACGTTAGATGTTAGCTGTAGTTATTGCTCAATCGTATGACTGTGCGGTTACTTCCAAAAAGTGTATTGTTTCAGTAAAATAGTTGATTAGGTTCCTCTCGCGTCAGAGTGTGAGGAGGGCAAAGTTGATTCGATTACGACATTACATAGTATTGTTCATTTGACTCGCGGCTCGGGACAGAAACAATCGCCTGTTTTATAATCATAATGGACACTAAGGCATCCTCGCGACACTACAATGAGCATTCTATTAGTATCGTGACACTTGAAATACTTTGACCTAACGAACTGTGACTCCATACTCCACATTCAACTCATACTGCCATTTTAAAACATACCTATTCGTTTTATCACTACTCACATTTAATTGTGACGATTTTTAAAATCGGCCGTGGTCATAAATCTAGTCATTAATTTGTGCAGTTTCAATGTATTTGTCGCAATATTTTTGTTTCATTTATTATGGTAACATGTAATTAGTACCCGTTGACGTAACTAGGTAACGCCCGAATCTAGACTATTCAGGGGCATTGGGGTTTTATCAGGGTTTGACTCCGATAGAATGTTCATTAATAGAAGTGTATAGCTGAAATGAGAAGCCTTTGCCCAATGATGGGACAGGGCTTCTCAGCACTTAGAGAAATACATCAGGGGCCAGGCCAATTTGAAAATAAGTATTCCTAGTTACGCCACTGAGTGTACATATTTAAATGGTTAATAAAATAATTTGAATAACCCAAACGCCCGTTAGTCAAGGTTATCACAGGGTAAAAGATTTATGGCGGGTGCACAATATTGGAATATTTTAATATTATTTTAGTTTAAATAAAATATGTTTTTGTTGTCTTTGGAGATCCAGAAAGAAAGCTGACACAAAACATAGATAGACAACACTTCATAATGTATGAGATGAGGGTGTCTTTCCACCAGGGTATGCTCGCTAAGTTGCACATGATTGGTGAATACCACCGTAGCTACATTGTTGCTATGCTACGTTTGGCAAGATTGATGGGTTAGCTATAGTACTTTATCTCACGAACGAGCGCTGAACACTTGTGTAGGCAATTGCACATGCACATTGTCTTAGTGCGCATCATGGTCCGCGTCAAAATCCTGTCAACATTGCCTGAAGTAGCGACAGCATAGTAGATTTGAGTACAGAGAAAAGAAAATCGATGGTTATTCGCAGTGAGGTATGTGAAATTTATATAAACAATGATTGTGCCGAAGTTACTGATAGTTACAGCACACAAAGAAGCGTGTCTGTACTCATTACAACTACAAGTATGTTTCAGAGGCGCTCGTGAAATAAAACAACTATACGATACTTAGTAGTATAGCTCTGGTAGAAAGATGACACATCGTAAATGTGGGCCCAAGCACCGTCTATAGTAGTAGCCATCTATAGGGCTAATTGGGCAAACCGGGTCTCCATTTTAATTTCGATAAAATTGGGAATTTATTGCTAAGGTAATCGGAATAAGTACCTATTGTGTATTGGAATTTACTGATGATATCAATTAATATTAAATCATCTGAATCAATAATTTCAACATAGAGCAAATAATTATTGAATTATTATATTTGGGTCTAACAGTGTGTAAATTATAGTCATATTTCTATGTATCATATTACATACCTAATATTCTTCATTTTAATTTGAACCCGAACACAAATTCGCATATTTTATTTGATTATACTTGTAAATTTAGGGGGTATACCTCTTATTGTAAATGATTTTGTTGCTATTTTAAAGGATTTTAATTATTTATTGAACAAATATTCCCTTATCGTATTAGTATTGATTAATGCATATTAATATTTAATGAATTTATCTAACTTGATAGGTTTTAAAGCAGATTCGTATATCTTAGTCTTCCAATGAGAAGCCATTAGTGTAGAAACACTTTTAATGTTTTAAAATCTGCATCTTAAAACGTTTTCGTTTAATACTCAATATCTAATATCGGATTAATATTGTTAGATAAAATTGTTTGTATGGGCTACAGTTAATTGTTACGCATGCAAATTGTATGAGTGCATCCACTATGACCCACTAATGTATCACTGAAAAATTTAGTTTGGTTAGAGTTAACTTGCTTTTATTAAAATCCAATATGTTTACAAAGTAATTAAAATTCCCCTGAGTGACCAAAGTACCTAATTTTGGGAAAATAAGCTCTGATGTGTAAATTTTAAGGTTTTTTTTCTTTAACTCAATTTAGGCAAGACTACTTTTGCCGTCGTAAATGAATTAGTGGGTCAAAATAGAATGTTACGACTGGGACCCACCGGTGGGACATTTCAATGGGGTATAGTGGAAGCACAATTACATTAGACATTCCTATTACCTGTTATATACTTTCCCAAACAAATATAACATTTTGAAATTGTGATTCATAATTTCCTACTTATATTATCTATATAATATTTATAAGGCAAGTTATAGGTTTTGATGTGTTAGCGGAAAATAGTGTTCAGTTTGTATTGCATAAAAGTGGCTTTGATTTGTTTTAACGAATTTATTTCTTTTAATAATTAAGAGAAAGAGTACAAGTACTGGTTTTAGATTAAACAGAACGAAGGATCTATCAAATACAAATCTTAACCGATTTTGAGTTATTTTTGTTTGTTTTGAGAATTTATTTGTTTTATTTATTTTGTTATAATGAGAATATGTTACGTAACTAAGAAATAA
Source organism: Cyclophora punctaria (assembly GCA_951394245.1). Classification (NCBI taxonomy): domain Eukaryota; kingdom Metazoa; phylum Arthropoda; class Insecta; order Lepidoptera; family Geometridae; genus Cyclophora; species Cyclophora punctaria. Next base: position 2,792,023 of record OX596182.1, read on the forward strand.
ATGGTAATTTATATTAGACCTATAAGTAACTAGTAGACATCATTATATTAACTTAATTTTAGTTTTAATATAAATCCAGCAGTCACTTGTATGCAACATGAACTTATTCTCGTCTCTATGTTTATAAATATAAGATGTATTTGTAGATAGATATAAGATTCAGTACATTAATTCTTAAAACTGTTACAATTTTAATGAAAAAGATATCCAGTGATTTTAAAATTTCTTACAAAATAGTCTCTTGAATGTTATCTTTGATGAATAATGGAACCTGGTATAGTTTTGTAGAGGTTTTTGGGAAATCAAATAAAATGGAATTTTACAAACAATTACGGAGTTGTTTTATTTATAAATAGATACAAAAATGTACATAGTCTGTATGTAATGAATGTAATATATAAATAAAATGATATATGTGATGCTAGAGTACCAAGCTCTAGGAGTTATAAGTTAGTTTCAATTACAAGCTTATACTAAAATACTAAAAGTTACATTTTAGAAACAGTTTTGATACCAAGTATATCAAAACACTTCTCCATGACCAAGGCAGTGATTTCACATAAGATTAATCTGTTATAGAATATTTTAACAATCTTGCCCTCCTTATCCTTCTCAACACAGTAACACTTGTCATAGAACTCGGTAAATATCGACGAAATTTCATACAAGTATTCACACAAGCTGTGCAAATACAAATCCTTTGATACTTTAAGTATTGTCTCGGGGAACCTTAGTAACGCCTTTCCTAATTTCCATTCAGCATCATGGGTGAATTTTAGAGCTGATTTTTGGGCCTCTGCCAGCAGAGTATCAGTTGAAATCTGAGCTGTTCTTGCTATTGACCTTATACGGGTCAATGCGTATAGCAGATAGACAGCAGTGTTACCCCTGTCATCCAACATCTTATCAAATGAGAATACATAGTCGTTTATCCTATTGTGTGATAAGTCTGCGTACTTGATACATCCATAAGCTACTGCTTCCTGTGCTTGTTTCAGTTCCTCTGGACTGAGCACCTTATCCCTACCCTTTTCAACTAATTTTTCCAATGAGCGAGACAAACCCTCATTTAACAAGTCAATAAGTTTGACAGTATCTCCTGACCTTGTTTTGAATTTCTTCTTATCTTCACCAAGCACCACTCCAAAGCCTACATGTTCTACTTTGTTGCCATTCTTCAGGATACCAGCTCGTCGAGCGCAAGCATCGATTGTCACAAAGTGAGTGTACTGTCCTGCATCTGTTACATAAATAAACCTTTCTCCTTTCTCTTCTTCTACCCTCTGTTTAATGGCGGCCATGTCGGAGGTATCATAAGTGTATCCTCCGTCAGATTTGACAATGGTTAGAGGTATTCCATCATGCTTTTCAGCATCTCCCCACATAATTAACCTCCCTTCATCTTCCTCTAGACACCCCTGATCTTTCAGTTGCTTGACTACAGCATCCATCCTGTCCTGATAGAATGATTCTCCCCTGTCAATGATTTTGATGTCAAGCCGGTCATAGACCTTCTGGAACTCTTGCCTGGACACCTCACAGATAAGTTTCCATGCGGCTATATAATCCGGTTGATGGGACTGCAGTTGGACCACACAGGCATAAGCTCGCTTCTTAAACTCTTCATCTTCATCAAACCGTTTCTTAGACTCCTTGTAAAATGCTTGCAGATCAGATATAGGTGGAGAATGAGTTTTGTAGTTAGGGAATTTGTCTTGTAAATGAGCTATTAACATACCAAACTGTGTCCCCCAGTCACCGAGATGGTTGATTCTTAGGACATCATTATTCAAAAACTCTAACATGCGAGAGATACTGTCGCCTATGATAGTGGACCTCAGATGACCCACATGCATTTCTTTAGCAATATTGGGAGATGAAAAGTCAACAATGACCCTTTCCTTTTTATTTGGAGGTGGTTTAACACCAAACCTCAGAATACAGTTCAATACATGTTCAGCAAATTGTTTATTCAGATAAATGTTGATGAACCCTGCACCTGCTACTTCCATTCGCTCAATAAGAGGGGATGACGGAGTCTTGTTCAAGATATTGTTTGCAACTTCCCGAGGGTTTGTTTTGATGTTTTTAGCTTTAAGAAGTTGTGAGATGGCCATAGCAGAGTTACACTGATAGTCTCCGAATTTAGGGTTATTTCCTGAGACAGTGACCGCCACGGGAGGGTCTTCTAAGTCTGGGTAGGTGGAACTGATGGCTACTTCAAAAACTTTCTCAAGTTCATTCAGGATGCAGACGTTACCTTCTACAGAGTTAATGTCAGTAACAAGCGTTGGTCTCTTCCTAGGCTCCTTCTTTACTGCAGATCCGCCAGCCTTCTCCACTTTGATAGCATTCTGAAGAACATCGAGCCGCAGTTTAAGTTTCTCGTTTTGCGTCAATAAGCTTTCAAGTGTAGGATCGTTAATGAAGCTCAAGTCGCCTTTCTCCAGCATTTCTATTTGCTGTGAGAGGATCTTCACTTCCTTTTCAGCTTTAGCTGTAGTCTCTTCCAATTTCTTTTCGTCCATATTTGACATGTTATAAGGTTAACTCGTTCAGAAAAGCCTAGCTTATCGTAATACCCTGGTATGTTATTTCAGAACTAGGTTTAAAAATAGCGCAGAAATGAGTTAAGAACGAAAATAATGAACTTTTTAGGTTATTATTTCACCGCTCCGCTCGCCAGCTGTATAGTTTTGATTTGTCTATTCGTTCGTTCTGTCATCACAATATTAAGTCAATGTATGTCATCAGCCATGGTCATCAGTCAGCATGCCAAAACGTCAACTTCAATAGTTACTTTGATACCACAGAAAAAAAATATTGGCAGAAACTTTGACATTAGTTGATTGTGGTAACCATAGCAACCAAGGTCAAACAAACAACAACTAACAATAATGCAACAAAAGTGGAAAGTGTGAATGTAGTTTTAAACAAAATATTCATCAATTAAATAATAAATGGCGCTTATTATGATGTTTCAATCTACTATCATTCTTTAAATATTTGAATCACATGGCTCAAGGATGGCTTGTAACCAGAATGGGCTCGATTACGCAAATGGGGACACTGAGGATTCACTATGGCTTGAAAATATTACCAAGTGAGTACACACTTTGATACACTAAACTACTTCTACGTGCGTCATTTCACGAGTTACTTTGGTCAGGAGCACCTACATATCTTTCACGTACCACTCCATGCCTTCATGTTAAGGCTGTGCCAACCCTATTTAAATTTAAACCGGAAGCGTTTGAATGAATCATCTGTTACAGGGAGATGAAAGAAGCCCATATAAAGGGTCGTAACAAGGAATCGCCGGCGGAGGGCATATTTAAAAATTCTAAAGATAGCAGGTAAGTGTCTTTAATACTAACGAAGTTTTGTCATAGTTAGGCCTTTGGGGAGATGTTCTGATTGGGTTAGTATTGTATGAACCAGAACCTAACTACCTACAAACTATTTATGTTTATAGAACAAGGCGCACATCCCTGGAAACTACTATGGACTTGCTACCAAAATCACAGCAATCTGCCGCGCATTCGGCAGGTACTTTGAGGCACAATAAAGGTACTTGAGTAGGAACTTACCGTTGTCTCCGCCATAATATTAACATTCCTAATTTCGAAATAGTTACACACTAATACAGATCCAAGATGCGGCTTAACAAGGCTTCTAAATAACTGACAATGAAAAATCTTGTTTTGCGAAATGCACATGTATACGCACTACCCTCCATTTTCGACTACCCTCCTTAAATATCTTATGAGGTCAATAGAATAACCTATCAATAGAATATTTTTTAATTCGTTCAGATGTAAATATTAATTATATATGAAGGTGAACGACCTGACCCACTCCCATTCCTCGAGTGCTTACAAAAATATTTTCATGACATTGTTAACGAAAGAGCCTTAATAACTTTTACGGTCAATATTTACTTACCTACCTGAGTTGGTAATTGACATACCAACTTTTTATTGATTACCTACTTTATATACCATTATATGTATGTCACCGGTAGTGAACTTTTACAATGTTAAATCGCTATCGATTTAATTGACCCGATTAAAAGTGGAGAGCAGATAAACAGTGCGTGGATTGGCCGATCTCGCATTACTCCGTCCATTTTACAGCAGACCCGAAATTCAGGAAATGCGAATAATAAAAAAAAAGATTAATACAATCGTAGATTGGAATCAAATCGCGTGCTTCGGTCTGATGCTTAAACGAAAACATGCAATGGAAATTGCACGGAGGAATTCATGAGTTTCTACAGTTTGTCCTGCTCTCGGTGATAATAGGGCTTTAGGGTGCATTTTCTGGGATAGGTCTAACCGTCTAACCTACGAAATGGGTTGCTCTCCAAAAATGGGTTGGAGAACAACCCAAAAATGGGTTGGCCAACCCATGTTCTCTGATAGTGAAGAAGCTGTTCCGGCCTCTGAATAGTTGATTTGAGTTGTGGTCGTTGGAGATCTTATAGCGAAAAGTCATCAAGGATCCATCCTTTTTTAACCGACTTCAAAAGAAATTCTCGATTCCGGTATTTAAGTTTCATTTATGTAGAAACAGCAATCTGCCGCGCATTCGTCAGGTGATATAGAATAGCAGATTAGGATGATAGAAAGAAAAACTAAATATAAAAACTACCTATCGACCTAAACAGGATATCAAAATGGGCGTCGAAAATATACTCTCCGAACGAACATGTTCGATTGGTCTGACCGCGACCCCCATAACGGGGGCCACGACTTCTTGTCGGAGCTGCTGCCGCACTACGTCACGCCGCGCCACAAGAGGTTCACCAACGTCGTGGATGAGGACTTTTATGACGTCATCATGGGTAACAGTACGTAAACAGTCTTATCAAGCTGCTTTCATTTGGTTTAGTGATAGCTACTACGCTTGGTGTAGAAGAAGTATACTTAGGTTATCCATCCAACTGGTGGCCAAGCTACACAACGTTTTAAATTCACGATTAGTTAGTATCGCCGCTCAGCCAAACTATGCCAAGAGTGCTACAAGCTAGCTACCAGTCTCCCTTAATATTTTTCATGAAAACATTGATTTTGTAGGATCCAACGATATGAAAGGTCGCAGAAAGTCTAGTTCCAAGGAAAGTTTAAATTCTTTCCAAACTAATTCAGGTCAAAAAGCGGTGGCTAAGAATGCCACCAAAATCCCAATAACCAAGAGTCCAGTTTCGAACAAAGGGTCACAGAAAGAGAAAGTAAAGAGTGAATTTGTGATCCCTGAGTTGCCTCAGGGACGACTGCTGGAGATCAAGATATTTTCCAATTGGGGCGATAAGTATTTGGTTGGATTGAACGGGATCGAGCTGTTTGACGTGTCTGGCAAAATGGTGGAGGTGGAAAAGGTAAGAGATAAATGACAATAATTTAATACTACATATATAGTACGGCACGTATCCTCGATTGATTTGAGGGGACTTATATAGTTAGGGGGGGGGGGCTATTTCACCTTCCTCGCCGTCCCCTTAAATATCGTCAATACCAACTAGGAAAGATGTTTGCTCTGTGTCTTTGCGACAAACTCCCTATTGATTCTGTGCAATTAAGTGAAGTAAGATAAGCTTGCCTACTAAGTACCTACATACTTGTTAGAACATTTTCGATGTTGTTTTTCAGATCTGGACAGACTCTGAAAGCGGTGACAATTCCGTGTCGTGCACGGGTCACGTGTCGAATTTGTGTAACGGCGCGGTGCGTACGCGCGACGACCGGCACGCGTGGGCTGCGCGCGCGCCGCATTCCGCGCCGCTCGCGGTGTCCGCCTTACTCGGGGCTACCAGTACGCTCGCGTTGTTGAGGGTTTGGGTAAGGTTACTTGTGTGAAACATCTGTGTCTATTGATTTGGAATAAGTAAAACAAATAAGAGTAAACTAGACCTTATTTATTTTGAAAAATGAAAGCTTTTGCTCTAGAACTGATTTTGAAAATACCTAAGCCTAAAAGTGGTTGAAAATGGTAACTTGTCTTGAAGTATTAAATTAACCTTGCAGTCGAGGATTTTACATTTAATTCTATTAAAACATGATTTTTCCATAAACAAACACTTTCCGTGACTACTTTCTATCATTTATTTAACAAAACTTTTTAGAACTACAACAAGTCACGAATATATTCGACCCGTGGAGTTCGTCTTGTGCAAATAAGATTGGACGATCAAATTATATTTTATGGCGAAATTGCGAGAGCCAGCGGCGAGCTGACTGGCCCTTTGTCATCTTTTGGAGATGTAAGACCTTAATATACGAACTTTCTTTTAAGAACAAAGTTTCTATTTATATAATCTTATCTTTGACATGTGTTATTTTTCTCCATAGACTATCCTCTTCACAAAAGACCCGGTAATCCTAGAAACGATAATGGTCAACGACAAGAATTTCCAAGAGTTGCTCAAAGACAACGACCCGCACATCGACACTTCTGCAAACGTCGACAAAAGGCCGCCCACTGCGAATGGTAGAGCCTGCTTGAGTCCAACCCAGCCTCTGGAAATAGACCCGGAGGAAAACGAAACCAAATACATTACGTCGAAGATCAAACTTACATTGATGACCAATTGGGGGAATAGTCAGTTGATTGGACTCACAGGTAAGTGCCAAGTTGGTACCAAGACACACAAGTCTCTATTCTTCCCATATAGAGACTATCTTTCCTTTTTTTCCCACGCCACAGAATGTTGTTTCCTAAATATCCCAATGTTTCTTTCTTATTTTCGTATTATATCAGTTCGAAAGAAAATTCGTTCCACCAAATCCATTCATCCTTATCCAATCTAATACTGATCTTTTCCTAATCATTCTTTGATGCTTAGCAGTAAAAAAAAGACCGAGAAACAATGTGCATTATGCTTCACCTTCAATTCTCGAAAATTCTTTTCAAAGGTATAGAAATAATGCGCGGCAACAACTCAGTGAAAGTGTACCGAGCTTACGCATACATTTCCGACGTCTGCGAAGACAAAGGCCCAGAGAACAGCAAGCTGATTGACTGCAAGACTTTGTTCAACGGGAGGAACATAACTACTGACTTCGACGATATGTGGTGCACAAGTTTTGTGTCCGGCTCACAGTTCTGTCACATTGTCATGGAGTTGAAAGAACCTGCCGAGATTACAAGTAAGATGCGTTGCTTTTAAGATGTAGCTTTATCATGCTGGCTGGAATCTTGCCGAAGATAACGAAGAAATTCAAAACTAATAAGCAGCTAATTATTACATTCTTTTTTGCAAAGAATTGTAATGCTGTCCGTGACTTTTATTTTGGTATTGGGTGGTAGTAGCAATCCAAACATAGGAATGTGGATCACGTGCCGTAACGTCCTCATCCCCACATCTTTGAGGATTGAGGCAACCTCCTGCCTGGTCCGATTGTTCAGTGTAAATAGGCTTTTAAGTTCGGTCGTAAAATTTTTTGAATTAACCCTTTTGTAAGAGCTGAATTGGGTGTTCAACACCCAATCTCTACCTTCGTCACTCCTTTGCCATGCATAATGCATAGTGGCGCGTATAAATCTATTTTGTGGTGCAGGCATTCGCGTGTGGAACTACAACGGAGGCATGGAGTTGTCGCACTGCGGCGCGCGGCACGTGCGCGTGGGCGCGGGGGCGGTGGGCGGCGTGGGCGAGGTGGGCGGCGTGGGCGCGCTGCACTACCGCCCGCTGCTGCTGCGCCGCGCGCCCGGACACTGCGCCTACGACTACCTGCAGCATCTGCAGTTGGCGGATATTGATGATAGGTCAGTCTCATCACTATTACTATCTACTTTAACTCTGGCTAATTTGCGATATAGTTGAACCTGGGAAAATCAGGATATAAAGCCGGGTAAAAAGTGATTCAACTTATATTTTTGTCTCTTTCTCACTCTGAGATTCAGGGAAACCGTCAGGACTAAAGAAAACCTTCATTATACATGCTGATATTGAGGGAAACCTTTGCCGAGCATTGCCAGCAACAAATAAAAATATCATCAATATAATATGATATTCCCCAGGTTGGAGGACGCCGAAGACTCGGACAGTTTCCGCATGGACTGCCTGGTGTACGGCTCGAGCGTGCCGCTGGATGCGCCCACGGGCTTCGTGCTGCAGATCAACATCTTCTCCACGTGGGGCGACCAGTACTACGTGGGGCTCACGGGCGTCGAGCTGTTCGACCCGCAGGGGAACAAGATCACCGTCACCGAGTCCAGTGAGTGATGGTGTTTTCATCATTTTTAGGTTGAAGATATGACAATATTAGAATTGTCTAAAAATATCCACGGCCAACTTCTTTGAATTGCTCTTCATGATAGCTTCTTTGAATTGCTCTTCATGACAGTTTCTTTCAATTGCTATTCATGACAGACCTAGAATAACCATTTTGGACAGGCCTTACGGGCGTTACCAATTGTCGACGTTCGACTAGACGTCGAGTAAAGGTCGAGGCATTATAAATGAGAGCATAGTTTGTAAGCATGTAAGCTAAGCATTACACAGTTATTTTGGCCGTTATTCATCCACCCACTTCCCTTCGCACCTGCAGACGTGTGCGCGCACCCGTCGAGCGTGAACGTGCTGAGCACGCGGGCGGGCGCGGGCGCGGGCGCGGGCGCGGGCGCGGGCACGGGCGCGGGCGCGGACGCGCGCACGCCGCGGCGCCTGGTGGACGGCCACAACGGGCCCGACGCCGCGCACTGCTGGCTCGCGCCCGTGCTGCCCGACACGCTCAACAGGTACCTACACTACACATACTCAAAGTAACACTCACTCATTTAATACCACACATATACAATACACATCCTCACATCGAGTACTCAAATACACATAAATACTTTTCGTTCCGGGCCACATACATTCTGGAACAGGCACGTATTGAACCAATCAGGTAAACAGGTAGTGGTCACAGCACTTGAACGCGACACTAATATACAACGCGATATTCCAGGGTTTTCTTCGTTTTCGATATTCCGGTGTCAGTATATGGAATGAAGATATGGAACTATTGGAAAACGCCTTCGAGGGGTGTTAAGGAATTTGCCGTAAGTTAGCACAACAAAACTCATGTACTACCATGTACTACCGTACTACCGCCTTTAAGGATACGATTAAGTTAGAATCAATTCCAGGTTCTCATGGATGACCTTCTACTGTACAACGGATCGCTAGACTGTGCCAAAATAGATGATACTTTGCACCCACAGTGGATCTGCTTGCAGAACGTCGATGGAGATAACTTGAGTCCTAGGTCAGTTGCTTAAAGTGATTTTTAAAGTCACAATCAATTTGACAGTAGTGTACCAACCGAAACAATAAAACCGTCTCACCTTTCCACCACAACCAATCCACCTTTAGTGTGTGACAGAAACAACGCTCTATAAATATGGTCAAAGATTAGGGACGGCGGTCGATTTGTGACTTTAATGGCTAATTAATTTGAATTTTTTTTGTATTTATAGCCCTTCAGACGCAAGCCATCGGACCACAACGAGTGGTTCCACAGAAATGGCGGATCAGTCAGCTCGACCAATCACAAGCGTCAATTCACGCAATCTGCGTAAAATAAGACATTGACGCTGTATGTCGAAAATAAAGGAGGCGAAAGAAATATCCCAGAGTTCTCTCTATTATTCATTAGTTTTAAGAACAAACTAAATAAAATATGCAAAAAATACGTAATTAGAACAAGTAGACCCCAAAACATGTAAATAAATGACATTACACTAACTAAAATGTCAAATTAATATGAAAGTGGTCACAAGGTCATGTAGTAATCGTAATTGAAAATAATGTTCGTTGCAAACTGTATTTTCGGGCCCCAAATTAACGTTGCCTTACTAAATTATGCGAAAAATGCGCTAATAAAATGGCGCTAAACTTTGAGAAATTAAAAGAGAAGCCATCTTATTATGATTGGAATAAACGAATGCGTATTCCATACCTAAAAGTAAATAAAATGTATTCGATTTTAAAAATTTAAATTAATCTGGGTATGTTGTAAGCCGCATTATAAATGTATAAATTAAGATGCACAAATCGAATTTATTGTAAGTCCATTATTTACGTACAAAGTAGTTGATAATTTAGTAGACTGCGCACTCGCCAAATATTCATACAACTTAAACCAAAGCACAAATACCTCAAACTAGTTGTATTGTGAGCTTTTTTAAATATTGTTTAATGTGACAGGTAAAATTTATTCGTTTTTCTCAATAAATATCAAAAAATAACAAAAATAATTACTGAATTTGAAATAAAGGTTAAATTTGAAAAGTTTCTTTTATTTGTCTCTTAAAAAAATTTATAACCATAAAATTATAATATAAGCTAACTTGAAATAGAAGTATGTACTAACCAAATCAGTCTTGTCAGATTTTTAGACACGTCATAAGGAGTTTAGTGACAAGGTCTAACAAATAAATCAATCCAAGAACTTGCCTGCAAGCGAGTAATCCTGCTAGAGGCATAAGAAAAAAAATTAGGTACCTAAATAGAAATAAAACAAGCACATTGTTGAACTTATTATATTATCAACTAACAAATCACAGACTGTTGGTTGTATTGCACTACAAAACTAAAAGTATTCAGAGAGTTGACACTAACGTTATCACGAACTAAAGTAATGTTGGGACGAACTAATATCAGAGGTAATTCTTGTTGTTTACGAACTAACTTATTTGAAACAAACTATAATTATTATAAAATAATTTCATCCAATATTTGAACTGTCTGGCAGTTATGTTTGTGTGAAATTATTTAGAAGTTAAGTCTTATTTATTTCATAGTTAGTCCGATTACTAAAATAAGACATAAAAGAAATTATATAATTTTAAAAGACTACTACAAAATGTAAACTGCCAATTTAGAAACAATATTTCAAAGTAGGAAATAGAAAATTACGACGTCGAATTGTGACAAAAATGTCAACAAACGGTATCATGAACAAATTCATCTTGTAAAAAATCTACGGAAGGTATGGTACAGTCTGCAGAGATAACATTTCATATCATAATAAGGCAGCAACATTATCAAAATACAAAAGTGTTTCAAATCTTAATCAACGTTATCAGTCTATTTTTTAATTATTCCTCATTGTGTGTCGGTGAGGATATGGTTATATGCTATGTTAATTCTCCTCCTCGCTGTACTGATATCTTCAGTGAGATGACAGACCTTTGCCCAGCAGTGGGACATTACAGGCTAATTTCTAACTTCTTCTTTTTCATATTTTATGACTTTCCTAAAGATATAACTTCAGACAACTGAAGATCTGATATGGAATACTTACGGCCATCATGTCGATAGTTTGATAAGCACCTAATAAATAAAATTAATTAAGTACATTCGAGTAGGTTAGTCGCTGACCCCAGTGTCGGAGATTATGGACCGTCCAAAGGTCTTCGATATGGGCTAACGAAAGAAACTTCCGCACCCAATGATAGTCACTGGAGTCAAAGCTGACAATAAACTAGGTTTATATTAAAAGTAGATGTACAAGAGGCCATGATGTTGAGCATATTTATTACCTTGTCATATTTAATCTTCTAACTAGGATATCAAAAAGAATTTTCAAATAGTTTAATTGACAAAGAATTGAAGCTCTTAAAATTTTCGTCAACTATACAATGAAAACTCGAGATTTAGGCAAACATCAGTTCACTTTTAAAATAAAAGATTTAAGCCATCAAACCTCTTAGTACCGACACACAATCTACCAACCCACAACAATATAACTTCAAGGAACGTATTACAAGTGCATAGAATTGAAACTCGCCTAGCTGAAGAAGTACACTGAGTCGAGCACGCTGTTCAGGTCGAAGTCTCCTTTGGGCGGCACGTTTTTGATCAGCTGGTTCACGCGACGCTTCTCCATTGAGCCATGACTGTCTTTATATAGTTCACTGGAATTAAAAATATAAAGTAAATGAGTACACAGAGTGATGTATAACCTTGGTGGTCAACTGGGCCCGCAGAGCACTGAGCCCACGGGCTGAGTTGATCATTTTTTTTTCTTTATGGGCGACTCGACCCAAGGGTCAATTCAGCCCGCGGGCGTAGGTACTCTTCGGTAGGTTAGGGTTATTTTTTTTTTAATTAACTACAATATACTTGACATCGACTGAACCTGTGGGCTGAGCAGGCCCTTATCGGTAAATAGTAGTCGTCTGAACCCGCGGGTCGAGTTATCCGATTAGTGTGGCTCGAGTCACCTATGAAAAAAACGGAGTGGGTAACTGAACCTGCGGCTCAGTGCTCTGCGGGCCCAGTTGACCACCAAGCGGATGTTAGCATCTGGTTTGTTGGTAGTCGAAGACAATCGATTAAAATACCTCTAATCGTTCTCTTAATATTTTATGATAGGATTTTGATGAGAAAAGGACGTGAAACCAAGCGGGTAACTTTTTAAAAACACCATATTGTGTAGAGTGGGAAGTTGGAAAGATTCAAATTCTCTTACAAAACTTATGTTATTTAGTTTCTTCAAGAGCAATAAATAGTATAAAAAATAAACATGTTTTGAGAATCTCCTCACTATTTTGTGATTTCGGTTAACTAGTCATATATAAAACATACAAATGTAATATGTATAAGAGAAAATATATCAGCATATAATATTTACCGTTCATCATAGTTGTAACGTTTCGCGAGGAACTCTGACAAGTTGTTCAATATCGGCTGCGAGTGGAGGGCTACGAACTGTTCCCGGCAGATCTGTGAATAAGCAGGATAATTTGTGAATATTTATTTGTTTACAATGTTATTAATTTGCAATATAATATATCCGGACAAATTCACACACGGTTAATCAGAACTAAAGTAAGCTCTAAGCTTGTGTTATGGAATCTAACTCACTGGTACTACTACATAAATATATACCCAACCTTTAAATTTAAATACCCACATATCTCATTCATGACGGTGTCAGGATGCAGTTGCAGTTAAATTACAAAATACAGTGTTAAATAGTCTCATAAGGTATTCATAAGGTTCATGACATCGACGGTGCTGGGGTGCAGCTGCGGTTAAACAAAAAATCCAGTGTTAAAGAGCCGCCATACCTTGTTCATGAGATCGACGGAGTCGGGGTGCGTCCAGAAGCAGTCGTGCACGGAGACGAAGGCGAGCCCGCGCGCCTGGCAGCGCAGCGCCGTCAGCATCATGTGCGACGAGTCCAGCGAGTGGATGAAGTTCGGCGGGAACGCGTTGCGCTGCTTCATCGTGCACGGCCGCCTGGGGAACCGATCTGTTGAGTCACGTCAGCCCGCCTACCATAAACACTCGACGATAATTTGTCCTCAACAACAGATTTCGTTAATTCGCAGGGTGCAGGCCTCATATAAATGGACGACGGCTTCCTATTCTCTTCAAGTTTCACACATAATGCTTGGAAATAAAGTGCAATTTCAAATAGCCTGTCCGCGCCCGATGCCAATTAAATGTGGCATGAGCGCAGAACAGTACAGAGATAATATTGCTATCCTCTTTTAAGAATAGATTTATCTTATAGACAAACCAATATTACTAGTAGTACGAGTATAAGGCGTAATGGTTATTTTTTTATCGTATCAATTACCTTCGTTGTTTTTTCCTAACCCAACCCAAATAGTAGTTGTTTTAGACATGTTTTATTGTACACAAGGGATGTATTTTCCAAACGATAGGGGTTACTGACTGCGTGAGGTCGAGCGGCGGGCGGCACACGCTGTGCGCGGGCGCGCTGCGGCGGTAGTAGGGCTGGACCACGCGCAGCCCCAGCGGCGTCTCCCACTCCACCGACTCGCCGCACACGCCCGAGATCACTCTGCAATACAACACTTTGGGATACAATCGGGGAAATCACTTTAAACAAGTGCAGCCCTTATAAATAAGTTGGAAGCGCTTGTTATTGCTTCGATATCAAAATGTACGTTTTTATCGTCACATAATTCGTTGAAAATAAATCATGTGATTTGACAATATGATAATATTCATTTGATTGTGTTATTAATTATTCATTTGATTATATTCCTTATGTTAATCCAATAAATTTTGGGACGAAGCGAATAGGAATTTCGTTAACGTAATGCCACATGTTTATGACCTTGAATCGCTAATGGTCTGCCTCAGTAAAGAGCACTACACAGCTTCAAATTCAAATCAGTATTTTATCAAGTAGAAAATGTAATATAAAAATTGTTACAAAACTAAAAAAAAAAAATATCAAATGTACTAACTTGGCACAATCAGTGAACCAATCTTGTATCAGTTTGGTCGACGTGAACATCTCCCGTAAACTGTCGAACGTTTTCGTCGTCAAGTATTGGGAACATGTCCACACGTGCTCTTTGGGGAAGTTGTCTATGTCTGAAATAAAAAAAAACTTTAAAAAATCATCTCGAAGGCTGAGGCTGTATAACTCGAGACCTTAACCAAGTCAAACCAGATAATAAAAAAAAATACTACCGTTCTATGTTGAAAAAATTGTATATAATATGCTTCGGAAGGTAAGTTAAGTTTAATTCGATATTTTAAAAGTATGCATGAAAATATTATAATTAAATCTTTTTTATGCTCGCTCGAAAGTCTCGAAACGTAGGTTATGTATTTAATAAACTAATAAAAACATAATTATTACTCATCTACGATGAAGGTCTATTTAATCATTTGATCAGTTTAAAAGTATTTGTGTTGTATTTGAAACCCATAATGTATGAACGTACCCTTCAACTGCTTGGCTATCTGCAGGCGCGCGCCGAAGCGCGTGACTCCGTAGACGGTGGTCATGACGGTCTGCTTGATGACCTTCCTCCGCACGAAGCCCTGCAGCAGCGCGGCGGCGGGGTGGCCGCTCGCCGCGTCGCGCGCGCGCATCTCCTCCACCTAGTTAGACCAAATATTACATTATTAGGTACTTTATCTAATGATGTTAACATTTGAGGGTGTACTCTTGATAATACTGAATAGTAGATATTAGATTAACAAGCTTAGAGCTTAGTTTGGATTTAATCAATCGTGTGTTATTTTGTCCTGTATAAAAAAGAGGAGGGACACGGCCAGTGTGTCATAGTCACGGTCACTCACTGTTACGATTACATGTAGACAGTCAAGGTGCGTCACAGTCGGTCACAGTTAGGGTATGTCGCAGTTTATGCGGTTTAGGATGTTATGTCACGGGCAGTCAGCCCACAGTTGAAGCTAAGAGGTTTGTCGCAGCGCAGTCGGAAAAGTAACATTATGTCACAGTGGGTTACTGTCAGTCCGGTAAATAACGGTCAATTACAACAGGCTATGGTCTGTCACGATCACCGCTCCAGTCAATTACGGACACAATCAGTGAGGGTGTGTGTCGGTGAGGCGAGAGTGTGGTGGTACTGACGAGCGCGGCGACGGCGCTGTAGACGTCCATGGGACGCGCGGCGGGCGCCAGGTTGACGGCGGCGGCGCCGGCCGCGTCCCCGCCCAGCGCGGCGTAGTGCTGCAGTGAGGGGTGAGGTGTGTGTGGGTGAGAGGAGTGGTGGTACTGACGAGCGCGGCGACGGCGCTGTAGACATCCATGGGACGCGCGGCGGGCGCCAGGTTGACGGCGGCGGCGCCGGCCGCGTCCCCGCCCAGCGCGGCGTAGTGCTGCAGTGAGGGGTGAGGTGTGTGTGGGTGAGAGGAGTGGTGGTACTGACGAGCGCGGCGACGGCGCTGTAGACATCCATGGGACGCGCGGCGGGCGCCAGGTTGACGGCGGCGGCGCCGGCCGCGTCCCCGCCCAGCGCGGCGTAGTGCTGCAGTGAGGGGTGAGGTGTGTGTGGGTGAGAGGAGTGGTGGTACTGACGAGCGCGGCGACGGCGCTGTAGACATCCATGGGACGCGCGGCGGGCGCCAGGTTGACGGCGGCGGCGCCGGCCGCGTCCCCGCCCAGCGCGGCGTAGTGCTGCAGTGAGGGGTGAGGTGTGTGTGGGTGAGAGGAGTGGTGGTACTGACGAGCGCGGCGACGGCGCTGTAGACATCCATGGGACGCGCGGCGGGCGCCAGGTTGACGGCGGCGGCGCCGGCCGCGTCCCCGCCCAGCGCGGCGTAGTGCTGCAGTGAGGGGTGAGGTGTGTGTGGGTGAGAGGAGTGGTGGTACTGACGAGCGCGGCGACGGCGCTGTAGACATCCATGGGACGCGCGGCGGGCGCCAGGTTGACGGCGGCGGCGCCGGCCGCGTCCCCGCCCAGCGCGGCGTAGTGCTGCAGTGAGGGGTGAGGTGTGTGTGGGTGAGAGGAGTGGTGGTACTGACGAGCGCGGCGACGGCGCTGTAGACATCCATGGGACGCGCGGCGGGCGCCAGGTTGACGGCGGCGGCGCCGGCCGCGTCCCCGCCCAGCGCGGCGTATTGCTGCAGTGAGGGGTGAGGTGTGTGTGGGTGAGAGGAGTGGTGGTACTGACGAGCGCGGCGACGGCGCTGTAGACATCCATGGGACGCGCGGCGGGCGCCAGGTTGACGGCGGCGGCGCCGGCCGCGTCCCCGCCCAGCGCGGCGTAGTGCTGCAGTGAGGGGTGAGGTGTGTGTGGGTGAGAGGAGTGGTGGTACTGACGAGCGCGGCGACGGCGCTGTAGACATCCATGGGACGCGCGGCGGGCGCCAGGTTGACGGCGGCGGCGCCGGCCGCGTCCCCGCCCAGCGCGGCGTAGTGCTGCAGTGAGGGGTGAGGTGTGTGTGGGTGAGAGGAGTGGTGGTACTGACGAGCGCGGCGACGGCGCTGTAGACATCCATGGGACGCGCGGCGGGCGCCAGGTTGACGGCGGCGGCGCCGGCCGCGTCCCCGCCCAGCGCGGCGTAGTGCTGCAGTGAGGGGTGAGGTGTGTGTGGGTGAGAGGAGTGGTGGTACTGACGAGCGCGGCGACGGCGCTGTAGACATCCATGGGACGCGCGGCGGGCGCCAGGTTGACGGCGGCGGCGCCGGCCGCGTCCCCGCCCAGCGCGGCGTAGTGCTGCAGTGAGGGGTGAGGTGTGTGTGGGTGAGAGGAGTGGTGGTACTGACGAGCGCGGCGACGGCGCTGTAGACATCCATGGGACGCGCGGCGGGCGCCAGGTTGACGGCGGCGGCGCCGGCCGCGTCCCCGCCCAGCGCGGCGTAGTGCTGCAGTGAGGGGTGAGGTGTGTGTGGGTGAGAGGAGTGGTGGTACTGACGAGCGCGGCGACGGCGCTGTAGACATCCATGGGACGCGCGGCGGGCGCCAGGTTGACGGCGGCGGCGCCGGCCGCGTCCCCGCCCAGCGCGGCGTAGTGCTGCAGCCCGTTGCACGACCCGTCCTGGTGCACCGGGAAACCGCACTCGTACTCTGCAACACAGTACAACTCTATCTTAACGACATCTAAACTATACTCCAACAGTACGTAGTCAAATTCATAATATTGAAAGCTTTACAGGTAAGAGAAAAAACAGGTAAGAGAGAAAATAAGAACCGGAAGTCCTAAAATATAGACAGAAAAATCATTCTACACAAATATTACACTGATAAAAAATGATTCTTCGAACGTGCTTATCTCTGAAATCTCAGTCGGATTTGAAAAAAAAAAGTTTTGTAAATAATAACCACATTCAAGAGGGAGTTAATAAGTTTGTATTCATTCCGATTTTTTAATATACAGGTACAATATAGGTACAATGCGGGTAAAATCAGTTACCTTCAGGGTTGGGTGACCTGACGGCGTTGGCGATCTCCTTGCAACAGGCGAGCGTCTGCCACGGCTCCTCCGAGCGCATCCACCAGCCGCCGCCCGTCAGCGGGTTGTCGGCCGAGTCGATTATTTGGTCCAGTATGCTTTGGGCGTACTCGTACCTGAGGCATGGTATATTTGAAGTTTAGGTATTTGGAAAATCAGTCCCGAAGCGTGTTGCAGTACCTATACTCGCACATGTAAGTGAGTCGTGAGTATGCGTGTTTTATTTCTGTGTAAATTATATACGTGCGTGCACGTGTGTTACGGGTTTACGATTAGTTGTCAAAGTCAATGAGCTGGTTTACGTGCCGATGTAAATGTGAATGGATTACCCCAAGTACAAAAGGTACTTATACCTATGCGTGTGTGTTAGTAAGTGTGTAACTGCGTGCGAGTATATCACGAGGCGTGCGTTGTATGAACCTGTGGGTATAGACCTAGAGCCCGTGAACCCCAGACCTTCGTTATTTTATAAAAGCCGAAAGTTTGTCAGCGCATGCTCCCAACACAGGTAAGAACGATGGACAATTATGAAGTTTGGGTTACAGTGGCTTTGGCAGGTAAACGGTACTAAAGGTGTGTAAAATACCGATCTAATTTCATCAAATAATAAAGTGTGATTTGTGACATGACATATGTCATTTGAAAGCTCTTGAAGAGTTGTACAAGTCACCCTTTGACGGTGATATCGAAATCGACGGCCAACTTGGTGTTTTCGACCATTGAAGATTGGAGTTGACCTATGCCATGGACGCTGATCCTAAGTGACATGACCTATGTCATTTGAAAGCTCTTGACAAGTTGTACAAGTCACCCTTTGACGGTGACATCGAAATCGACGGCCAACTTGGTGTTTTCGACCACCGAAGATTGGAGTTGGCCTATGCCATGGACGCTGATCCTAATGCTCAACAGTGACATGACCTATGTCATTTGAAAGCTCTTGAGGAGTTGTACAAGTCACCCTTTGACGGTGATATCGAAATCCATGGCCAACTTGGTGTTTTCGACCATTGACCTTTAGTACCGTATACCTGCCAAAGCCACGATAACCCAAACTTCATAATAGTCCATCGTTCTTACCTGTGTTGGGAGCATGCGCTGACAAACTTTCAGCTTTTATAAAATAACGAAGGTCTGGGGTTCACGGGCTCTTGGTCCAGTATGGTCACCTCTGGTCCGTGGTGTGCCTCTTGTGCGCGCCGGTGAGGTTGACGGCGTGCAGCATGAGCCAGCGCAGGCCGGCGCGCCCGAGCGGGCGGCGCTCCGCCAGCGTCAGCAGCGCGCGCGCCGCGTCCGCGCCCAGCGCCGACACGTGCGGCCCGCACGCGTACACGCGCCCGCGGAAGTCCATGTTGTGGGCCAGCCAGAATGTACTGTCTCTGATCCGAGAACGGATATTATTACGATTAAAAAGTCTGCTAAACATGTAACTTACAACACAACATAACTTACTTTTTTTTACTTATAATTTATGAATTTATCACTCAAATGAACCACGAAAAAACCAGCATGATTAACGGAATTCTCTCGCGACTACAAGCCATTAATATCGACAATTATGCATTAAAATGACCGGTGATAAAGTAAATAAAACTATCTGGTTACCTTTATACCGAATACATTCCTACTATTGCTATTATAAATAACTATCTGTAACGCTTTCACGTTTAAAACTCTCGACTAACTTTGGCTACTGAGTCAGATTAGATAGACTTGAGTAAAGGACATAAACTATTGTTTTATCTTCAAATGCCCGCGGAAACAGGTACTGCGGAGTATCACTAATACGCTTAAGAATATTGAGTGAAGTTTTCATAGGTACCTGAAGTGGTTGGCGAGCGACAGTTTGTAGAGCATGTCGCACCAGAGCGAGTGCATCTCTGCGCGCGCGCGGTTGACCGCCACGCGCCGCTTGAACGCGTTGCCCGTCGCCGCGAACAACGACGCGTCCAGTGAAGATGATGGCGGAGCGATATCCAGCTTCTTGTTGCCGCCCGATCTAGGGGTTAAATAATTACGTTAACAACATTTAACTTATATAAATGCGAAATTTTGTGTGGCTGGATGTCTGCATGTTTGTTACACTTTCACGCAAAAAGTACTGAACGGTTTAAGATTAAACTTTACAGTTATATAAATTATACATCAGAATAAACATGGGATACATTTTATCACAAAATTCCCGCGGGAACAGGTACAACGCGGGTAAAACCGCGGGGCGGGGCTAGTATGTTATATACATATCCAAAATTCTAGACTTCCTTTGAGTGAAAAACTTGTCTGAGTCCTGATTATTATCAGCAGTTAGCACGCAGTTATGGAGTACGTGACACGGTATTCTCAAAAGATTCAAAACCGCTCAAGTTATTGACCAACAGCCGGTCCTTATAACCTCTAGGACAAAAGATAAAGTTATCTGAGTACATTGTTATTGTATGTCGTCGGCCAGTTGTTGAATATGCCACATCGTGCGTGATATGATCGGGCAGTTCGTGATACACCGGCATTTTACTATGTATTGGTTTCTCTTAAAAGTATTGTATCGATCAACGCTGTCATTGACGATTGGGGCTTCAGATTCAAACTTTGTTTTAAATATATGAGGCACAGTCGTGTTATTTTATTCTATTTACCTGAATATCTGTATCTGCAGGTCAAGTATCGGTTTGTTGATGACCCATGGCACCTCGCCCAGCTGGTTGAGACTGTCTAGTACTGGGTAAAGTTTCTGAGGCGGCGACTCCTCGAGTCGTTTCCATTGGCTGGTTACGTGCATGGGCATTCTGAAATAGAGACTCCGTATAATGACGTATAAAGACAGTGGTCGAAAATACGAGTTTGTTTACTTAAAAAGAACCAAATTTTTGTTCGATAAAATTTACCAGAATTTGAGAGACTTTTCTTTAAGATACTTCGGAGATTTTTAACTTCTCCAATTTATTTTAAAGAAAAAAATATTCATACACATGAACACACAGACACATGACACATGGTGTCGTCTTTATATTTTTGTGTGACGAAATTGTTCCAATGCGCAGGGTGGTAGTTACCAGGGCGGCGCGCAGGGCCAGCGCGGGGCGGTACGTACCGTATGAGCGGCGTGGGTGTGAGCAGGTGCGCGCCCCGGGCGCGGTGTGCCCAGGGCGCGGGCGGCGCGCGCGCCGGCACGAGGGCGGCGCGCAGGGCCAGCGCGGGGCGGTACGTACCGTATGAGCGGCGTGGGTGTGAGCAGGTGCGCGCCCCGGGCGCGGTGTGCCCAGGGCGCGGGCGGCGCGCGCGCCGGCACGAGGGCGGCGCGCAGGGCCAGCGCGGGGCGGTACGTACCGTATGAGCGGCGTGGGTGTGAGCAGGTGCGCGCCCCGGGCGCGGTGTGCCCAGGGCGCGGGCGGCGCGCGCGCCGGCACGAGGGCGGCGCGCAGGGCCAGCGCGGGGCGGTACGTACCGTATGAGCGGCGTGGGTGTGAGCAGGTGCGCGCCCCGGGCGCGGTGTGCCCAGGGCGCGGGCGGCGCGCGCGCCGGCACGAGGGCGGCGCGCAGGGCCAGCGCGGGGCGGTACGTACCGTATGAGCGGCGTGGGTGTGAGCAGGTGCGCGCCCCGGGCGCGGTGTGCCCAGGGCGCGGGCGGCGCGCGCGCCGGCACGAGGGCGGCGCGCAGGGCCAGCGCGGGGCGGTACGTACCGTATGAGCGGCGTGGGTGTGAGCAGGTGCGCGCCCCGGGCGCGGTGTGCCCAGGGCGCGGGCGGCGCGCGCGCCGGCACGAGGGCGGCGCGCAGGGCCAGCGCGGGGCGGTACGTACCGTATGAGCGGCGTGGGTGTGAGCAGGTGCGCGCCCCGGGCGCGGTGTGCCCAGGGCGCGGGCGGCGCGCGCGCCGGCACGAGGGCGGCGCGCAGGGCCAGCGCGGGGCGGTACGTACCGTATGAGCGGCGTGGGTGTGAGCAGGTGCGCGCCCCGGGCGCGGTGTGCCCAGGGCGCGGGCGGCGCGCGCGCCGGCACGAGGGCGGCGCGCAGGGCCAGCGCGGGGCGGTACGTACCGTATGAGCGGCGTGGGTGTGAGCAGGTGCGCGCCCCGGGCGCGGTGTGCCCAGGGCGCGGGCGGCGCGCGCGCCGGCACGAGGGCGGCGCGCAGGGCCAGCGCGGGGCGGTACGTACCGTATGAGCGGCGTGGGTGTGAGCAGGTGCGCGCCCCGGGCGCGGTGTGCCCAGGGCGCGGGCGGCGCGCGCGCCGGCACGAGGGCGGCGCGCAGGGCCAGCGCGGGGCGGTACGTACCGTATGAGCGGCGTGGGTGTGAGCAGGTGCGCGCCCCGGGCGCGGTGTGCCCAGGGCGCGGGCGGCGCGCGCGCCGGCACGAGGGCGGCGCGCAGGGCCAGCGCGGGGCGGTACGTACCGTATGAGCGGCGTGGGTGTGAGCAGGTGCGCGCCCCGGGCGCGGTGTGCCCAGGGCGCGGGCGGCGCGCGCGCCGGCACGAGGGCGGCGCGCAGGGCCAGCGCGGGGCGGTACGTACCGTATGAGCGGCGTGGGTGTGAGCAGGTGCGCGCCCCGGGCGCGGTGTGCCCAGGGCGCGGGCGGCGCGCGCGCCGGCACGAGGGCGGCGCGCAGGGCCAGCGCGGGGCGGTACGTACCGTATGAGCGGCGTGGGTGTGAGCAGGTGCGCGCCCCGGGCGCGGTGTGCCCAGGGCGCGGGCGGCGCGCGCGCCGGCACGAGGGCGGCGCGCAGGGCCAGCGCGGGGCGGTACGTACCGTATGAGCGGCGTGGGTGTGAGCAGGTGCGCGCCCCGGGCGCGGTGTGCCCAGGGCGCGGGCGGCGCGCGCGCCGGCACGAGGGCGGCGCGCAGGGCCAGCGCGGGGCGGTACGTACCGTATGAGCGGCGTGGGTGTGAGCAGGTGCGCGCCCCGGGCGCGGTGTGCCCAGGGCGCGGGCGGCGCGCGCGCCGGCACGAGGGCGGCGCGCAGGGCCAGCGCGGGGCGGTACGTACCGTATGAGCGGCGTGGGTGTGAGCAGGTGCGCGCCCCGGGCGCGGTGTGCCCAGGGCGCGGGCGGCGCGCGCGCCGGCACGAGGGCGGCGCGCAGGGCCAGCGCGGGGCGGTACGTACCGTATGAGCGGCGTGGGTGTGAGCAGGTGCGCGCCCCGGGCGCGGTGTGCCCAGGGCGCGGGCGGCGCGCGCGCCGGCACGAGGGCGGCGCGCAGGGCCAGCGCGGGGCGGTACGTACCGTATGAGCGGCGTGGGTGTGAGCAGGTGCGCGCCCCGGGCGCGGTGTGCCCAGGGCGCGGGCGGCGCGCGCGCCGGCACGAGGGCGGCGCGCAGGGCCAGCGCGGGGCGGTACGTACCGTATGAGCGGCGTGGGTGTGAGCAGGTGCGCGCCCCGGGCGCGGTGTGCCCAGGGCGCGGGCGGCGCGCGCGCCGGCACGAGGGCGGCGCGCAGGGCCAGCGCGGGGCGGTACGTACCGTATGAGCGGCGTGGGTGTGAGCAGGTGCGCGCCCCGGGCGCGGTGTGCCCAGGGCGCGGGCGGCGCGCGCGCCGGCACGAGGGCGGCGCGCAGGGCCAGCGCGGGGCGGTACGTACCGTATGAGCGGCGTGGGTGTGAGCAGGTGCGCGCCCCGGGCGCGGTGTGCCCAGGGCGCGGGCGGCGCGCGCGCCGGCACGAGGGCGGCGCGCAGGGCCAGCGCGGGGCGGTACGTACCGTATGAGCGGCGTGGGTGTGAGCAGGTGCGCGCCCCGGGCGCGGTGTGCCCAGGGCGCGGGCGGCGCGCGCGCCGGCACGAGGGCGGCGCGCAGGGCCAGCGCGGGGCGCGCGGCGCCGGCCCACAGGCGCGCCAGCGCGGGGTGCGGCTTCAGTTCCAGGCGCACCGCACGCGCCCACGGCCGGTGCACCTTGTACACCGCCGGCAGCTTCTTCCTGCAACAAAAAGTAAGTAAGTAATTAGCCTGTATTGTCCCACTGCTGTAATGTCCAACGGGACGATAAGTCAGAAATCAGGTCAAAATAAATAAAAAATGACATATGTCAAGTTAAGTTAATCTTAAATCGATTTTATTAAAGCTTCTATACTCACACTTTGACTTTAGTCTTGAACATGTTGACATCGATCTTGACGTCGTTGATGATAATGTTGTACAAAAACTTGCCGATATTCTGGCGTATCTCCATTGGCCACGGTGACTCTTCTATATCCTGGAAGAAAATTATCTTTCAATACCTAGGTAGATAGCTAGCAATTCTTTATAATCAATAAACTGTGGATATAAAAAATATATTCGAGTGCCAGCAGCCTGAATACAAAACTGTCAACTGTAGTCCAATCGCGTTAGGGCGAAATACAGCGTGCAACACATGACACAAAGCAACAATTCGACAATTTTTCTGTTTTGACAGGCGACAAAATTGTACTGGTGGAAAAATTACAAATGTCGGATTGTCGCAACAATCTGACATATGTATTTCTGTTTAATAAAACTATTTAAATGACAGGTGATAATTTGTCGTGAAAATCTGCTTTATTAAACATAAAATTGTCACGACATGTTGACATATTTGTAGAATCGTCCGACTATTCTGACAGGAGTGCTACTCTCTGTCGCGAAATCATATTTTGAATTTTGAAAGAAAGTGTTTATTTCTAAAATTGGCACTTAAGTCGAGCAGTGAGAGTAGTGATAGCGAATACTTGGAACAAATACAAACGTGGAGGCAACGACGACGCCCAGGGCTACCCTCCTTGAATCCACCCCTGTGTATACTCTATCTATTGTAGAGTCTATAGTGACTATCCATCAGGGTGGTACACTCAAAAGAGACTCTTTTTTCGCCAAAAATGAACAAAAATGTGTGTGTTGTATATGTTTGTGTGTATACTCACGAGACTAGGCCCCTGGTCACACTGGTGCATGATGGTCTGCCACGCTTGCCGCGCGTTCATCGGCTCGCCTTGCCGCTTCACGTACCACTCGCAGTACTTGGAGTACACCAGGGATATCTTGTCTAGAGTGCCGTTGCGACGGAATTCTTCTATTCGGTATCTGAAAAAGGTGATTGTGAAGTTTAACATTGTTTGTTAAAGCTCCGTTGTCATGTAGTGTTCAGAACAGATCCGAAAGCATTGCTTTTTCATTCAATTAAAGAGCGAGCAAGCAGCTTTTCGGAATGGCTCAGAAGACTTTATGTAACTACGGTTTACATCAGATGATCCAAAGCGAGGACGCGCGGCAGTATCGCTAGACAAATAGTGGTTGGTGTTGATTCGCGTAATTCCAACATAATTCTTTATTTAAAGAAGTGAAAGTGATTATACTTACTTATGGTAGACCTGAGTTCCCAAGTCCCTCTGCAGGAGCTTTAACGTAGGACTGTATGTCTCACTGCCGTCCACTAGTTTATTGATCTCGCTCATTATTAGATCCACAAACTGCTCGGGCTGAAAAGAAACAAAACATTATACCATCTTGTATCGAGTGAGTAGCTTGATGATCGCCGAAGAATTTTGAATAGTCGGTATACTTCTTTGCCTCGAAAAACCCGTATTTATGCGTTAGCATGTGTTAAATTGGCGAATGTTTAAAAAATACTACATACCTACCGCTTATTTCTGTATGTTAGGATCACTTAATTAGAAGCTAAATTACACGCTATACAAGGACTTCTTCATGGAGTGGATGGTCAACCTGACCAATCCTGGTGTCAGAGTTATTGAGCCGCCAAAGGCCTCTGACATGGCTCAAGTAACGACTACTAAGGACTAAGCGAGTTCTAAATCGCACTCAATAGTATTGACTATGTATAGACAGACGTCTGTGGCAATAGGAATTGGAAAATGATTTGACGCATTACATACAATTCACAGTAAATACTAATAAACCACGTTACTTACAGTCAAAACCTTCAAGTAAGGGTAGAGTGTGATGGCGGAGTGCGAGGCGCTGCTCTGCGACTTGAGCGTGCTGAGGTTGCGCGAGAACGCCTCGCTGATCACGCCGCGCCATTCCGTCTCGATCTCCTCGAACTTCGACCTCTGTTGATACGTAACAAGTGTAATGTAGAAAAGCGTAAACTTAAGGCAAGGACCTCTCATCTCACTGCAGATATAAGGCCTGTAAGTAAAGTAGTTTTATTTTATTTTATTTGGCCACATCTTATAAATAGTTCTAAGACAAATGTGAGAATACGCACCTGAAAACAGAGCAACTACCACGCTAGCTTACTGCACAATAACGTGCATACACTTGTCAGTTACAGTCATGTCAGTAGTTAAGCAAAAGCTAGAATTATGGTATGACAGTAGGTCAACTATAGACATGTTTATATTGGCCTTTAAAGATTGGATGACAGGACTACGGCCGTAATAGCTATTAAGAAAAGTAAAAATCCAATAGAACGATACTTACACAAAACTTCACCATATCCGACAATTCATCTTTCACGCCTATGTTCTTCACTTCAATATCTCCTTTCATCTCAATCTCTAGTTGTTCTTTGCCCCGTTCCAATATCTCTTCCAAACTTAAAATTCCTTCTACGGGTGATTTCTTCAGGCCCATTCTATTTTCTGGTATATTTAGGTCGTTAAGTAGTGGACAGTCGTAGTCTAAGATGGGCGGAGTATATTGGGGTGTGAAGTTAGGTTGAATGCGCCGTATGGCTTGCAGAACTAACTCACGTTGGTCGTATTGGAACTTTGATTTGTCTAGTAAGTCGTTTAAGACAATTCCCTGTAACAAATATTATATTTTAAAGTAATGTTGTAAAAAGTACATTTAACATGATAAAGGAAGGTTGAGCTTTTATCCTATTGCAGATAATGAAAAAGCATACATCCTTAAGTGTAACCATAACAACAACGAACAACAACGAACCACGCTCGAAATGACTAAAACAGGACATGCACGAGTTTCGGAAAGGATCAAACAATTATTAAGAAAATAAGTGTAGTGCAGCGTGCGTACACGTTGTCAGTTTGAAAATTCGTAGCAAAATTCATCGTCAATTTGAAGATTCGTAGTAAAGTTCGTAGTCAGTTTGAAGATTCGTTGCAAAGTTCATAGTCGGTTTGGATGTAAGTAGCAGAGTCCGTAGTCAGTATGAAGTTTTGTAGTCGGTTAGAGATTCGTAGCAAAGTTCGTTGTCAGTTAGGAAATTGGTAGCAGAGCTCGTTAGTTATCTATCAAGCATAGCTTCTAGAAACCTCGAAAATAATCATGTCTTACCTGTCCCTCGGCCAATTCCTTGTACTTTCTCAACAAAACCTCTTTACTTTCTGCTTGGCTTCGCTCAATACATTCGAACACCGCCGCATATGTCTGAGGGTTCGGCGCGATACCGTCCTCGGACATTATGGATAGTATCTCTTTTATGCCATCCAACATGCCCTGCGAAAAGATTTGCATTACTTGCGAATTCATTAATAATAAACATATTATCGCCGCCACAAATGCGATTTATAAGGATGTTTTGTTTAGCCAAAGATGCGGAACTTCAATTAATATATATTGGATTTGTGAAAATCTCTTCATAATGCCCACACTAAGCGATTTTTGTATGCACAAAAATAACGAAAGTATCAATAATTAATTTGCGCGCTGCTAACTTAGTAATAAGATTTTACCTGTTGAGCATATCCATGAAGCAATGTATTGTATACTCGGAGGTCAGTCACTTTCGGCTGGTCCGGAGTTTTCATGCTTTTCTGTCTGTAATACTGAATTATACGCCGACCCTGGAAAAAGGAGAACATTTTAAATTCGGGTACATAAAGAAATATGGAAGGCGCTACAAAAGATTTTTTGTTAATAATTTTAGCACTTTGTCAGTTTATAAATGTTGAATGTCAAAAATGTCAATAATGTTATTATGTGTTAAGTATAGAATATTAAATATAAGGGTTCTAAATATACTTAATATTAGTAGAAAGTGTTAATTGATTGTCAAGTAGGTCAAAAAATCTCGGTTCACAAGTACTTATACAAAATCACTGTTATCTCAAGACCTACTTTCAAAAGATAAATACACAGAGCTAAGTCGTGTCTATTTGATTTTCATGTTAACAACAAACTTGTTTACAATATCTGTGTTCAGTTGGAAATATTAGCTATGTGTCCGATTTTGATGGGAGACTCTTTTCTGTTACATACTGCGCAAAATTCGAGGTTTATTTATAAAAACATTAGAGATTATTAGTGGTGGATTGATTGCAATATGGTCTAGATAGGCTTTAAACTTATTTTACTACCAGCGATAGTTAGCGCCCACGGTTTTACCCACATTGTACCCGTTGTCGTTTTATTTTCGGTATGAAAAGAAGCTTTTTTCTGGACTAAGGAAAATCATTATAAAAACACTAGCAGCAGCTGGCGGTTTAACCCGCGTTGTGCTCGTTCCCGTAGGAATTTTAAAATGAAAATAGGCTATATCCTTCCCGTGGAATTGAATGAGGCTATCAATTACAAAAAGAATTATAAAAATCGGATTGGTAGATTCGGAGATTAACACGATATAGATTTCAAATCCAACTAGTTCCAGAGATTAGCATACTCAAGACCACAATCTCTATGCCTCCAGGCAATATGACGTATTGTCTTGTTATTTAATTTTGAATAAGGCTACTTCATGTATAGTATACCTCATGTATCATATTGAGTGACTGCAGCAGCTGTAAATGTGCCGAGAGCAGTGTGTTGAGCGCCTCCTGCTTGCCTTGCCTCTCCAGTGCCTTCATATCTTGCTTCATGTTCGACTCGCGGATCGCACGTCTCTTCTCGCGGCGTTCCTTCTTCTTCTTTTTTATTGCTTGGTTTCTAGTAATGGCATGAATTTCATTAGGTCTTGGAATAATAACTAAAGTTTGGTTGAATGTGTTGATGAGGAGGAGAGAAGTGGAGAGAACTATTGACAAGAGTTTAGCTATCTGAGTTTCTGAGTGAAACAACTGAATGAAAAAGGCTAATAATCAATAATGTTAGATCTAGTTTTGGCTGGAGTTTTAGACTAGAAAAGGAGGTTTCAATTAAGGTTTCAAGATGGAAGCAAAATACATAGCTGTGATTGGTACTTACGCCTTTTTGATTTTCAATCCTTTAGCAACAGCTGTGTCATCTACAGTGATGTCATGTGCATCATGGTCACTGTGTATAGCAGTGTCATCGTAAATGTCCTCTTCAATAGAAGGGTGGACAATACCTTGACTCCTGGAACAGAATAATATAGTTTATGAAATGAGGAGAATACTAATATCACCAGTGACATGAGAGGCCTTTGCCCAGCTGTGGGACAGTATAGGCTATTACTTTACTTTTGCTCTTATTTAAGTAAATAAGAGCAAAGTAAATGAATGAAGTCATTGATTTATGCTATTCCTTATGGTTTTGCAACATCCCTATTTCCAAGGGGATATTTAATGGTTATTTTGTTAACCAAGTTTCATGAAAATTGGTTCAGCCACTCGTATGAAAGATCTCATTGTAGGTCAATGACCTTAGTTAATATGTTATAATAACTGTATTATACTCACTGTAAGCTAGTAATATGTGACATAAGCTCCTGGTCATAGCTATCTAAATTATGGTTATCTGTGAAAAATTCCCTGAATACTGCATGTGGACTCCGTGGTGTGGGACTTGTGTCATAATCTAAATCTACACTTTTATAGTTATCTAAATCTAACTCCTGAGTCAGCCCTTCATTGATGGCATACCGAAGATCTTGTAACCGCTGGTCATAAATTGTTGCCTTCCTAAAGTTATAGTAACTCTCTTTTACCATATTTATGTATTGTTTTGTTTTAAATCTATCTTCCAAATTCGAAAGTTTGTGAGTGGTATAGACTAGAGCACATTTATCATCATCTAATTTCAAATGGTTTGTTAACACTGGCTGTTTTTTGTTTAGAATTTGTTCTCTAACGCTGTTTAAAAGTTCAGGGTCAACAACTTTAGAAGTTTTCTTGGGTTTTGTGGTTAGCTGGTGTAGTTCTCCAAGGGATACTTCACTTGAAGTCAGTTTGGAAAGGTGCTCTGCACGCAGGTTGCTTATTGACACTTTGGTTTCCATCATTGCCTTTTGACCAACTAAAAAGAAAAGTAGGTATTAGTTTACTGTTAGGTTAACTACTTGTTTACATTTGTAAACACTGCAGACTAACCTTCAAGAAGCTCCCCATATTTTTTCTGAGTCTTGTATTTCGACTTCTTTCTCACGGCTCTCACTGCACTTATTGTTTTTGTAGACTGAGAACGGGACGCAAGAAAATTCTCTAAAAAAACACCAGAGTTATGCAACTGTATAACCTCATAACGCACATTTATTACTTCTAAAATAAATGAATGGACATTGAAAAGATTCGATGCAATATTCATGAGATCAATGCTAAAAACGCGTTTTACCTTTGTGTTGATGTCCTAATAAAACTTTTCGGCAAAATAAACATTTTACTTCGGAAAAGTTACTGTTGTAGAGTGTACTATTCAATGGTGTTGAAAAACCATGAAAACTATTTTGATACACATTTCTTGCTGTTATTAGTCGATGCATTGTTGATTAAATTATTTTAATCATTTGTTCAAATTAATCAGAACATGCCGATATTATTTTAAAAAAGCACGTGAAAAATCTAGCACAAATCCATCAAAATTCTAAAATGTTTGTTATGACAATTTTGACGTTATTGATAATTTATTGTCAAATTGGTCAAAATTGACAACATGACTGTGACAGTGACAGTATCAAACATCAGTCTTAAGTCAAAGTCAAATTAATCATCACAAACAATGGGATAATGGGAAAAGGGACGATTTATTTACTTACTATAATTTACATTTGTTACATATTTTCTATATTTTAAGATATACTTTAAAATAAGCAATACTTTCTTATATTTTTCATTAGTTAAATAAATATATTGTTGTTTTATTAAACTCTACACCTGATAGAAATTAGTACAAAAATACTATGGAGGACAAACCATTTATTTGTAAGTAACTTTGTTTTCAGAATAAAACTGAACTATTGGCTTTGGAGTAGTGATTAAATATATTGTGTATTACTTTAGGGTCACCACAATTATCCAAGAAATTATTCAAGTTGAAATTCGAGAATAACTGGCTGTTTGAGAGGTCAAAACAACCTTGGTTGTAAGTAACACTGTAATACATTTTACATCATGATTATCTGTTAACAGAAGAGTTTTCTGACCCTGTAACACTTTCCTTTCAGCAAATTTCATAAAATATTACAAGAAAAAGGTTTTCCTGAGGAAATGACTGTGAACCATGTTAGGAAAAAGTGGGCTTATCATATGGGGGTAAGTTAATCTGTACATTAATATAAATCAGAGGCAGTATACTGTTTGTTTGTCTTTATATTCTTCACTGTAAAGTCAAAACAAATTAACATATTTTCATAGAGTTTGCACTAGCAAAGGCGAGAAGGTTTTGATACTTTTTGTCTTCTGGAATTCCTATAATTCCTATAGGCACAAATTATTATTATAACAACATTTGACTAGGTCTTAAAAATTTCTTTTTACAGCAATACAGAATTGCTAAAAGAACAAACAAAAGATGTAATTACTTTAAAATGTTTGATAAACATTATGGCAAGATCAAAGTTTTGGACAAATATAGCTCTTGTAAGTATTTACCACCATTCTATACCTTCTAGCATTCATTAGATTGTACAAATTAGTCATAAGCTCGATTAACTAGATTAAGAAATCAATCAGTTATTTGTTCTAGGGCATGATGAATGGAGGCTGAAGCTCATAAAATGTATATCTGATATTAATGAACAAAACCCTTCTATGGAGCATCAGAATATGTGGAGGTAACTATTAATGATGTATTATTTTTCTAAAGCTTAGTTCGCATTAGTTGAGTAAGCAGAAGTGTTAGTCCTCTACTTTACTATTGAATAAACTATTAAAGCCTGATTAGTTTTATGTTATGATCTTATCAACACTTGGGCTCCTTCATCAAGACAGGCCAAGCAAAAATGTTTTTAATCTACATGAGCCATGTCAGAGGCCTTTGGCGGCTCAATAACTCTGACACCAGGATTGGTCAAGATGACCATCCACTTGATGAAGAAGGAGAATTTACTTTTGAAACATGGCTCCGGTTTGAGATAACAAATGCCCACAGATCTAATATCTTCAGGGTGATGATAAGCCTTTATTCCAGAGTGGGTCACTAGAGGCTTCTTCTTCATCGAGTGGATGGCCAACCTGACCAATCCTGGTGTCAGAGTTATTGAGCCACCAAAGGCCTCTGACATGGCTCAAGAGGCTAATACTCGTTAACTTTGCTTTGGTAGATAGAGCAACAATAATTACTCTAGTAATGTGAAATACTATAACTATAGAAATTTTATAAAGCTAAAGAGTTTGTTTTTTTGTTTGTTGGAACATGCAAATCTCAGGAACTGCCAGTCTGATTCAAATAAGTCTTTTTGTATTGGATAGCTACATTTAACGGGAAGGTTATAAGGCCATTTATTTTACTATTATGCTCTGATGTGTAACATAATGTAATGATTTTGATGTATATAATTATCTAAATTCATTTTAGGGCTATAGAGAAAATTATGAGGTCACAAGATCTGCCAGAGGACTGCTGTGTTCATGATATGAAAGGGCTGTGGCAATACATGAAAGTTACTTTTGTGGTATGTATTAATTAATTACCTAAATTATTTTAGTACATAGCTCACGTCAGTCCAGGGAATATTTCTTTTATAGTCGGCTAGTTACTTAATAAGCAAAGTATTGGTAACAGTGTAATGTCCCACTGCTGGACAAAGGCCTCTCGTCTCACTGAACATATCAGTACAATGAGGAGGATAATAGTGAAATGAAGTCTATATTTTGCTATTTTATTTTATCAGGCATCTGATTCATGCATGAATAATTCTTTGCGCACTTTGAGTTTGAGCAAGGAAGCATATTTTGACGTCTCTCTGAGTACGGGCGTTAAGGCGTTGCTTTTCCATTGAAGTAGAGCGGAGGTATGCGGTCCTCGAATTGACCAATCACGACGCAACACGAAAAGATTTTGACAATGTCAATGCGTTGTTTGAAAATCCGAATGCGCGATGATTGATGAATCGAGCTCCGCACCGCTCTGTTCTGTTTCTATGGGAATGCACCCTTAGTCACCTACTGACCATCGTGCCTTTTTCAGAGAAAATACCGCATGGCTTTAAGAAAGTCGAGTGAAGCTTTCAGCTGGTCTCTGTACGACGCTATGTTAGAGTATTTCACCAAACACGAACCCGAGGAGTTGGCACAGTGTCAGCCACCGGAGTTCGTCCTGAGACACGCGCATTTAATTAAGAAAGGGAAAGAATTGAGTGTTAACAGAAAGAGAGTCGACGGGAACGATAACGAAAACGAATTCCATTGTAAGTTGTATTAAAAAACGTTGTTTAAATTTCTTCGTTATTTAAAGGACCGTAAAACACAAAACTACAAGTCTCGTTGAGGTAACGAAATCCCTCTGACAAAAAATAGTATAATACGAGACATTATATGATTTTATTATTGTTACTGTTAACAGGGACCAGACATATAACAGAAAGTTTTATACAAATCCGCCTTCAGAACGACTGGTTGTTTAAAGAAAAACCGCAGGCGTGGAAGTAAGTTCATTCAGTCATAATGAATAGATCTATATCTCTTTAATAACTTTCAACCAAAATTTGCTTATTTTGAATAGGAATTGTAATACAATATTGTTTTTCAGAACATTTTATGCAATATTACAAAAAGAGTGCGGGTTTCCTAGTAATGTAACTGTTAATGAAATACGTAAAAAGTGGACATCCACTTATGCGGTGAGTCCGACGTGCATTTTATTTTACAAAATCATATGAAATATTTGTAGTATTTTTTTTTACTACTTTTCATTTAAATACTGTTCCCCTTTTGGCCATTGCATCCCATGAATATTGGGATGAAATAACCATGTGACAGAAATTATGACAACACGTTTGGTTAGTTTCTAAAAATAGGTACAACATGGCTACAACTGAACTGAACAACATTTGTCAAAAGCTCAAATTAAAAAAAATATGAAATGATGGAGGTTCATATTAAATCAATTAAGTAAATTTATGAATCGGTACTCAAATTAGTTACTTCCTAATCTGACCTACTCAAATTCAGTACCTCCTAATTTGAGTGAGTGGCTCTTTGCTCAATAATGGATTGGTGCAGGCTAACAGTAACTAACAGTATTAGTAAGTTAAAAAAACTTTTAACATATAAATCAAATTGTTCTAATTAGGATTGGCAGAAGTCAAAAGCGACGAATAACACCGGGTGGATATATTACAACCTGTTCGAGCTATATTTAGGAGAAGGAAGTCTCACTTTGAACCCGATGCTCGACTGTGAGTATACACGATTTGTACAGAGGCGGATTCAGGAAGATATGGAGGCAAACTTCCCTGTAGATACACTATTTAAACTAGTTTGATACACAATATTATGAGCACATTGTCAACACGGAATGGGACTTAATCGCGACATAGTCATTTATTAAATACTTTCAGCGTTTCGGTCGTATAGTGTTTTGTAGTTCTTCTGTTGTCACAAATATCTAATCATCCTATATAAAATTCTCGTCTCACAATGTTAGTTACAATACTCGTGCGAAATAGTTCGACCGATTTTTATGAAATTATACTGGACTGGAACTGAACCAGTAATATAGGAAAAAAAAATTACTTACAATCGTTATTCGTTAAACTATCCAATCTATACACAACTTAAATAAAAACGTTATCCATGAAAATGTCGCATACAATTAAAAGTTACCCCTAATAAAGCCCCCGTATTTTTAACATTTACCCCCTCAAACGCTGACCCTAAATCCGGCCTTGTACAATCCTCCATCTTCTTATAGAACATGAATAGCTCTCGAGATTGAAGGGTTTATTTATAACAGGGCGAGACGAATGGGTGTTCAGTCTGATTAAAGTAAGGACGGATTTGGAGCCGGAGTTCAGATATCATCACAAGTATCCGACGCTGGCCTGGAGGTGAGTATCTTGTTTTACTACCTATATTCATTCATAGTTTTATCATTAACGTTAACGTTTATTAAGTCTGGGGAGCAAACGGTGCAAAACATATCATTAAGGTTTATTAAGTCTGTGGAGCAAACGGTGGTACCGTTGCTGTTACTTTGCTATGCTACGTTTGAATTTTGATATAGTTGGTGAGTGTTAAACGTAGCATTGCATTACTAGAGGTAAGGCGCCTTCAAATTCAAATATTTTTATTCAGTTTTGGCCCCAAAGAGGCTCCTTTGAACGTACCACCATTCGGAAGAACACAGCAGAGAAGAATGGGCAAGAAACTCTGCTGGCTATAATACAAATTAATACTTATTATAAGTATAGATTACATGTCAACATCGAGCTGCAGTTGCAAATTACAAATTACACACACCTAAGACTTAATAACACTTTTAGAGACAGAATGATAAAGAGAGAGATTACACAAAATAATAATTATTATAATACCTATTCCGTTACAACACACTCTTAGCTTAGCAATTAGTGATCTAATTGTATAAAGTTTGATTAGGAGTACAATGAGTAACAACAATAACATTACATAACTATCTATATAAACAAATGTACTTGTGGGCCCTAATCATTTGATTACTAATTAAAGTCGCACGATTAAAAACAAACTAATGTCACGCGTTGGGCCCGTTCCCGTGGGAATTTTGGGAGGGAAAGGGTAAACTTTTCTCTTGAATCAGCTTGTTGTCTATCCGTCAAAAAAGTATATGCGAATCCGTTGAGTAGTTTCTGAGCTTAGGTCCAACTCTGAATCAGAACATAGACATAGAACCCTCCTTCTATGGTCCGACACTGCGAGGAACTTTTTTAAATGTATTTATTTAAAAATAATAGTATAGAAATTACAGATTGATGTATCTTGCCAAACTGTATTAGAATTTGTTGGCAAACTATAAGCCTATAATGTCTAATTGTAGCGGAACGACCTTACTTATCTTTATACTTATCTTTCTATAGCTAATCTGCCCACCCTTATAGAGAAATACTTTAAAAATGTTCAAAAATAAATCAATGTTGTGAACCCTTTCCACGTGTATATTAGAACACTAAGCTTGCATACTACGGATTGGTTATCTCAACCCATGTTGACAAATATGATGAAAATAATCTTAAGTTTATTTAATCATTGTCAATTATGTTTATAATACAAACACTCTTCATTACCATATTTAAACTCATTTAATAATATCAAATTATATTAAACCTGTTCCCGTCTTCATATCTCAATTAACTCTTCTTCGTATCAATTAACATTATTAAAAATATATACTGAAATAAAAGAAAAAGCAAAGATTCAAATTGACTGTAATAAAACACTTAACCCCTTTATCCTCTACCCATATTAACGCCGACACCAATCGATGGCTTCTTTTGTCCAAAACCCACTTCGTTAAGTGAATCTCTGTTCATTGTCCGTAGATTGGTGGAGAAACGTCTCCGAACAATGGGCTTACCGCTGACGCACTGTTTATTGGACCTGCCACAGAACTGGGCATATTTATGCAGAACGTTTAAGGTAAACAAACCTTTAATTGTCGAATATCCTTTAACGCCCCGCGGGTTGAGTTGAGCTATAAACGTTTTGAACAATGTTGGGTTGGGGCCTATATGTTTTGGTTGAATGTGATTGTCATATAAAGAAATAATCTCTTACTTATCAAATTCAAAATCGATTAACAAACAGATTCTTTATTAAGATTAACGTGTTAATTAAAACAAAAAATCAAACTCTTCGGCTTTATTATATTAGTATGAAACTATCTTAACAATAATATTTTTATGCAACTTTTTAGTGGAAACGAAAATTTGCAATAAAAGGTACATTGACTGAGAAATGGCCTTTTTACGACTTAATGGCACGTTATTATGAGGTGCACGACAAACAGAAGATCAAGTTACAAAAGATAGACAACGACGAGCGAGACAAGACGGAGAACTACGAACACGACGAGGACACCGTTGGTTGTGACGACGACTTGGAAGACGACATCAAACTGTTCGATCTGAAACAGCAGATGGAGATGCAAGTCAAACCGAAACACGAAATAGAATCTAAATGTAGGACGTGCGCCTCTGTCGAAACTTATTTGCAATGCGTCGACATTTTCGACTATAGAGACGACGACGGGACCGATTTAGTTTCTAAACTTAAAGCTGTCGGCGGAATCGAGGTGAGAACTGTTCACGAATGGGAATGTATGGCTTTACGGCTTCCTAGCGTCGCGCGTCGCCCGCGGCGCCTACAATGTATCATACACACGCTTGTTTACACATTACGTCTCTCGCCGATAAAAACGTGTCATCATCCTTTGTTTAAACCCATTGTTTGTTTTAGGTTGAAAAATCGGACAGTTTAACGACCCAGATATGTTATAATTGCGTACAAGAACTGCAGAGTGCGTATAAATTTAGATTGAAATGTCAAAACGCAGATCGAGCGTTAAGGGAAGCGCACGCGCAGATGCAGAATATAAAGACCGAGTTGTTGGATATACAGTTCGAGGATAAGTATGCGGATCACGATGATATGGATAGGAGCGAAGATATAGTGCATATAGATGAGACGAACAAGGCTAAACAAATCAATAATACTCCTCTCTTTCCGTCTGGAGTTAAAAATGAAACTGTACGGAAAAGGAGAGTGGCTAATAAAAGATATACGTACACCCAGATATGCGAGATCTGTGGCAAGAGCTCGCGCAACCTGAAGTCTCACCTAGACACGCACAACACCGCGCGGCTTTACTCGTGCGAAGTTTGCGACAAAAAGTTTAAGTTCAAAAGTGGGTTGATTTTGCACAAATTGTCTCATAATCCGGTACCGCGGAAGACTTGTGAGGTTTGCGGGAAGACATTCCAGATAATGGCACAGTACAGACGGCACTACGCATACCACGCGAATGAGAGGAAATTCGAATGTGAAACGTGTGGCAAGCGATTTAATTCAATGGACATATTGAAAATTCACTTGAGAATGCATACGGATGAGCGCAACTTTAGTTGCTCGGAATGTGGGAAGAGTTTTAGAACGGCCGGGTGTGTGAGTCGGCATAAACGAATAGTTCATAGGAGCGTTAAGAAAATCGAATAAATCTGTTGAGATGAGACTGTTGTTTATTTCGCCTCTTGACCTGCCGGGAACATTCAATTATTATGTATGTTAATTTACTCGAGTAGTACCTATTAGATTTAATTCATTAGTTTTGTCCCTTTTTACTGTCAAGGTTGGCGGATCTCACTTGAAATTAATGAGATTGTATAGGATATTTGGGATAAAAGAAAATGTGTCTACTCTTATATGTGACAAATGACATTTTTACACGATGTCATTCATTCATTCATTCATTCATTTCAAGTAGGTCTGTGGCCAACCCTGGTATCGCTTAGACCGCCTAAAGGCCTCCGACATGGTCTGACGATGGAAACAACCGGGACTGACTGTTTAAAGTGCTCTCCGAAGCACGTTAGCGCTCAGATAGAAATACCACTATCGTCCACCCATCTAATTAGGGGTCGAGCTGTACGTTGCTTAACAGTCGCAATGAAGTAAAATCGCTTTAACAAACTACGCGATACTTTAATGTTACAAGGCACGATGCTTTATGAAAATAAACTTTTCATTCAGTATGTAATGAAATCGGCATTAAATATTAATAAACTACTTTCACCGTTATTAGTATTAGATTCTTGGTCTTATGAGAGACAGCTGCCATTAGCTATCTAGTGTTTTCACGTAGGAGTATCATAAAGACCTAGATTTATTTTCCTTTTAAAGGCAACACTAATCTCGATGCCAAATTAGTGAATAGAAACCAATATCAAGCACAAGGTATAGGTTTCATCGCGATACAAATACATTGTATCATGTTTCCATGTACATACAAATACATGTTGTTTATTTCTTATAGTTTTATAAAAGGAAGTCATGTTATCGAGAATGTTAAGCAATTTTCAGCTAGGACAGTACTGGGATGGGTTACCGATAGTGGCATTACTATCTAAGCAATCACTATGCTTCCAGAGCATGGCACGTTCAATATTTTTCCGATGTTCAACAAGACAAGATCCGATTTTTAGTATCCTAAAATATTAGGTCGCATACAGAAAGAAAGCTAACTTCGGAATGAAAAATAGCCTATTTCTTCCCGTTGAATGTAACTATCTATTAGAAAAAGAATTATTCAAATCGGATTAGCAGTTTCTGAGATTAGTGCGTTTAAAAACAAAAACCTAACTCTTCAGCTTTATAATATTAGTATAGACAGGTATTTTTTTCTTTATGCCTATAGATAGATAGATAATGAGAAGAATATCTTGAGACAAGAGAAAAACGTAGACAAAACTTGTGCCATGTGCGTCTTTTTCTTGCAGGGCCAGTAATTGCTCGTAGGCTGACATATACTTCCAGCTATCTTTCTGTAAGCGGCCTTAAACACTCAATTACACCAACCTATATTTATATTCACAAATAAATCCGATTTAACGTAAGCATCTGTTAGGAATTTGTTATCTTTTGTTAATTAAACAAGCATAAATCTCGAGATAACGCCAGACTGTACGCTAAGAAATGATGTGTGTTATGTTCACATGACCGAATTAAAAGCTATACCTACGTACAACTTGTATACGGATTTAGTGTCAAATGTCGATGCACTCGATCTTAAGTTGAACATTTGAAAGTCGAAATATTGATGTCACAGTATAACGTCATTGGTTCTTTATTAATTCTACTATTTTATGGGAAAGGTTTGTTTGTGATATTTTCAAATGTATCTATGTTTAAGATCTATGAATATAATAACTCCCACATAACTTACTTCGCACTTTAGGTTGAATAAACGCAGTAGTCTTCAGTCAGACTAATTAAAAGCCTCCGTTTTTTAAATCTGTTAACAAACAAGAAAGACCACAACGCTATGACTTACTATGAGAAAAACCTGTGTGGTCCATATTAAGTTGTATCTGCATGTTCCCCGCGTCTAATCAGACACATATGTCGGCGTTTGCACTCGTGTGCGCATCATTCCTGCGCCCGCGCATCATTACAGGAGCCGCTGCCTTGACGCCGTCAGTTCGCGATCGACCGGCGACGCGGACGGTCGTTTACAATCGATCAGTTCTAAAAAGTGGTTCCTAGTTCAAATAAAAAATAATCACAACAATGACGGCGGTACCGGTAAGTTTAATTTTTTATTTAAATATTACCATTTTTCTATTATGGGCGTTCTGAGAGGTTTAATTAATTTATTTGTGTATAAGGGTTAAGGACTAATTAGTAAGATATAGATCAAAGGGTTAATTAAATAATAGATAGTCTTATCCATCCACGTCCATTAATTATAGTCATCGATCATGCACACTGTCATAACTGAAGTTAATTATATTTCGTACGACATTAAAGTTAATAGCATTTCGAGCTTTCAGTTTAAGATTTTTTCTGGTAACTAAATTTATTCATATTTGATTCCCAGTACCGCTATATTACCTCAATCCATTGTATTGAATCTCGTAGAATTAGGTATAAATATAAAGCCTAAGATAATGTCCGCACTGAAAGTCTATTAAAATTATGGATAGTTCGAAGACTTCCTTCTCCATAAAACTTTCGAAATGGACTAGCCAGCCTTATTAATAAATGATTATCCAGCTAGAGTATAAACTCTACATATATAGACTCCGAACAGTGCCCCGGTTTTACCCGCGTTACACCCGTTCCTGCGCGAGTTTTGACACGAAAGTAATCACAAACCATCGTTTTGAATTACTCTGTGTGTTGCTGAAAACTGCATGAAAATCCGTCCAGTAGTTTCTGACAAAATCAGACAGACAGCTTTTGGAGACTTTGTTTTATAATACATAAGTATAATAGGTATGTACGAGTATGTTTGTTTGTAATAAGTAGGTAATCTCTATTTTCATATGAATCCCAGTTCGGAGAACGGTACCTATTTATACATAATATGTATATTTATAAAAAACAATTGATAAAACTGTTGGCCAACGGCCTGACCTATTTGTGATATTATTTAGGGATATTTTATATACTTAAGGTTAAAAGTAATTTTCCTTATTTTTGCTGGCAATTAATATAAAACTAACCTAATCCTCTCTCAATAATATGTTTATTAAATAAACTGCTATTGCTTGTTATTGTTATAAATTAAAGCTGAATGTATAATAACAATAGATATAGGTATTTTTGTTATGTATGAACTAATCGGTTAACATATAACATTAGAATGATACCTACTTATTCGGACATTGGTCTTTTATTTAACCTAATGTTGAACATTATTATTTTGGTGATTCAGATTATATAAAAAAGGTCTAATAGGTACAACGGCATAGTAGTTTTTATCATGGTTTGGTATTTCCAGTATCGGGTGGAATGGATGTCGGTATTAAATCTTCTGTACCCAAATCCGTTCATTTTTAAGAATTGCAAAAGGCTAATCCGCGACTTACGGTTCGGCTAAGAGCTTCCAAATGCAAAGTCCAAGCTTTTCATTAAAAACAATCGTACCTAAATGTACCTATATTTATTTGCTACAATAGACTTCATAAACTCCCTCTTTCGCCATGGTTTTCTCTTGAATATATGGTAGTATGGTCAATTATTAATTTACAATGTTAACCAATTACTTAATTTTATAGCGATAAAAAGTAGCCTATGTCCTTTTTCAGGCTGTGGACTAACTGTGTAAGAAATTTCATTAAAATCAGTTTAGTAGTTTTGGCGTGAAAGCGTAACAAACTTACATTCACATTTATAATATTAGTATGGATAAATAAATAAATAAAAGTAATCCCGAAGAGAGATAAGTGAAACATAAATATAGGTCTGTGTTACGCAAACCTGTCAAAAGGTATATAAAAACAAAGCCCCCCGGGAGAGTTTATTGCCCCCCCTGCGCGTGCGCACATTTCGCACCTTCGCAGACCCGTTGTGCACGTGAGTCGATGGGTGGCGCCTACATCGATCATTGAACTAAATTATGTTCAGGATTCATCTTTCGTTACATTGTTTTTACTTCCCGTCTTGCTAATAAAGTGAAGTAAACTCAAGTAGGTTAGTGGATATCACTGGGGACGGAGCTTGATACTCTAATGATACTGTTTTAAGTAATTGACTCATTGATATATATGTGTTCGTCCTAACATAGTTGCATATTGTATCACATTTAAAATACCATATCATAATTTATGATGTACTAGCAGCGCCCCGCGGTTGCACTCGCGGTTCCCGCAGGAATTTCGCGATAAAAAGTAGCCTATATCCTTTCTCAGGCTCTGGACTAACTGTGTACCAAATTTCATTCAAATCGGTTCAGTAGTGTTGGCGTCAAAACGTAACAGAAAGACAGAGTTACTTTCGCATTTATAATACCTATTAGGATTTCAAACCAGAATTCACTTGTGAGGAAATCAAAGCTTGAAAACAAGAAACTTTAAATCGTGCTTTTTAACGCTAAATGGTTGTTAACGTGCTGGCATAACATTGAGGAACTAATGTTTCCAAGTTAAGTATTACTTAACAATTGCATACCTACGTTTGGTCGGGACATAAAACAAAAGGCCGGGCCAATTAACGTACTTATTGACTGGTACTTGCCTAACCCGAAAATTTGAACTTTGTGACGCTTGTATTTTGTAATTCTACTAGCAGCGCCCCGCGGTTTTACCCGCGTTGTGCCCGTTCCCGTGGGAATTTCGGGATTTTTTTTACATAAAAACCTTCCTCTTGAATCACTCTACCTATTACAAGAAACCGCATCAAAATCCGTTGCGTAATTTTAAAGATTTAAGCATACAGACAAACAGAATACAACAGACACGACTTTGTTTTATACTATGTGTTGATGCAGAGTTGTAAACTCGGGTAGAAATGAAAGGTTTACAATTAAGAAGTTAGTTGTCCATAATTAATATGACAATCTTCACTTTCCTCCCCTTGATTAAGATGCTGAGTGATAATTGTATATCTGTTTATATGTAGAAATCTGTTTGATAATTGTTTTCTTATTTCTCATTTAATCCCTTAATAATATGTATAATATACTTAGATGTTTTTTTGTTCAGAAATTCCTATTTAATAGGACCAACACCACGGGTGAGTTTTAGTTCATAGATTTATACCAAAGGCAGGACAGACAGACAGGCAATAGTATTATTAGGTATGTTGGAAATAATCGAGTGAATGACGAGTGTAGTTAACCAATTTAATGAGCGAGCCGGGCTAATAAATCTGAACATTCTACTTAAGAAATAGTTATCTTATCCTAATGAATATCCAGCCCGTTGGATCCCGGCCAAGGCTATGATACTTAGGGCTCCTTTCGCTTTGTTTGCAATCGTCACCGATAAATTTAGAACCAAATAGCTGAGCGATGCGGTTACACCTGAAACCCTCTCGTTCCTGTGGGAATTGGGGATAAAAGAAATCAATTGAACTGTGTTACCCGCGTACCCGTCCACGCAGGAATTTCGGTATAAAATGTATCCCATATGTTATTCTGATGTATATTCTACATTACTGTAAAGTTTCATCCAAATCCATTCAGTAGTTTTGCGTGAAAGGGGAATAAACATACATCCATCCTCACAAACTTTCACATTTGTAATATTAGTAGGATAGGATTATCGGGATTAAAACTGAATTCATTTTATCACAATCTCTAAAGCCACTGCAGCGCGGCGTTGGCTTTTGAGATTTCCAGAACATACGTAGGTACCTAATTATCAACATATTCTCACACATTGTCCTACTTAGGTATAAATTAGTACCTAAGCTAAATTCTGGTTAATTTATGTGCAGGATGGCTACTCTACTTCCATTCATAGCTGCATACAAAGTTGATTTCCGTATCCGTCGGTGGATTATAAAGAATAGCATACATAGATAAGGTAAAAGTTTGTCCGGGAATTTGTGTTTACATAGCTTTTAGTAAATACCTAAGTATATAACGTGAATATTATGTGTTTTCACTTAGAGTAGCTCAGAGTATTAGTTATATTGGTTAATAGATAGGTTCAATGAGTGTTTATGTTTGTGTTGGCCGTCTGCTAGATGCAACGATTTTGTAACACCACATGCATAGAATATCGACAACGCTCGAGCAATCAACAGTAAATGTATTTAGTTAAACAGGCCTTTCAAGTGCGTATTAAAATTTTGTAACACTTTATCTTTACTGGTCAATTAAAACCTTTTAATATTATAGCTTTCACTGCAGCCGACCAATCGATCTAAATAGAAGTGCACATGAAAAATTATTATTTTATTGACTTATTACAACATCCCGCAGCACTCAGTCTTAATTGAAAACATATGACGAACCAAATTCACTTGACCCTTCAGTTCGAAGCAGCAAAGGTCACCGCAGACCTAAATTAATTGGAATTGGTAACATTTGTCCTAATCTTATGCCCACATAATCTAGTTCAAATCGAACATCGGTTCTTGATTTGTTGGCCCGTAGTTTATTGGGTTAAATGCCCAATAATAGACATTGTTTACGAACAAATGTTGAATTAGGAGTGCGTTCGATAGTGACGCATTGTTTGGGTTTCTATTACGGGTAATATGATAAGATGGAGTGATTTTAGTATCGCATTCATTGTCTAGAAAAGCTTTGTAGTGATATTAGACACCCGGTCTTGTGATGCATTGGGTGATGAACTTTTCCCAGAGATAAAACATTCCTTTATACTCTAATTAATCGGCGAATAATTGTTTAGAATTTGGTGGTAATTTTTGTATTTGTATTTAAATTCAAATTAATAAAATTTATCTTCAGTATAAAGCGTTGAAAGTTCGTAATAAAGCAAAGCTTTATACATTACATCGTATAAACCTTAGTAGTAAAGTAGAAACCTACCTAGTGATGGCTCTTACACAACACGAACAGTACAAAACTATATAGGTAATATTAACTGTTT
This sequence comes from Cyclophora punctaria, assembly GCA_951394245.1. Classification (NCBI taxonomy): domain Eukaryota; kingdom Metazoa; phylum Arthropoda; class Insecta; order Lepidoptera; family Geometridae; genus Cyclophora; species Cyclophora punctaria. The sequence continues at coordinate 2,836,727 of OX596182.1, forward strand.
AACGCAATGCATAATATACTCATTACGAGTATGTATAAATAATTATGTAGTATATGTTTGGTTACTACCTACCTAAGTAATAAAAATAAATCAACATAAATGCATAACTATTTTCGGATATAATGTTGGATTGTTAATTCATAAATGCTTGGTATTCTAATATAAATTATTAATTAAAATTATAATCGCACTGACTTGTTATCAATATGACCAACTTAGAGGATCGAAACAAGAAGTAAAGATCATACGATTAATCATACTTGATTATTTTTAAACTATACGAGTACATGGCATCGAAAAGCCGATTAATGATCCTGATTTAAACCCCAATTTAAAGCCGGTAGCGTTGTGTCCCTAAACTTTATTCTTAGATTTTCATATGAATATGTTTTATTTCTTGAATTTTGTAGGAAGTGGCATAATGTAGACCTAAAAAAAGAGCAATTGTCATGTCGTACGAACAGCTAAAAAGGATGGCAGAAGATAAAGTGGAATGGAAAGTAATCCAACGACAAGAGCCCAGCTCTTATGTTGTTAAGATTTCGTAATCGTGTCTGCCCATCCCTGAAATCTAGTCTACAGTTCCACTACATAAAACTATTATAGAGAGTTTATAGTTCGACATTTCAAAATTAAGATGTATCTTTTCATGGCAGGAAATATAAACGGATTAATAGTCTTCCTGTCACACCCTCCATTTAGTAAATTACGAAATCAAAATGTTGAAAATAGAAGAAAGTGTTTCTTTATTTATATCCTAACTAATATTATAAATGCGATAGTATCTGTCTATCTGTCTGTCACGCTTTCACGCCAAAACTACTGAACACATTTCAATGAGATTTGGTACACAGTTAGTCCAGAGCCTGAGAAAGGCCATAGGCTACTTTTGGTCGCGAAATTCCCGAGTACTGGTACAACGCGAGTGACACCGCGGGGCGCGGCTGTTAATTAAATAATTAAGATGTAGATACCTTTTGCCCACTAGTGCACCCTGCGGTTTTGCCCGTAGGAATTGCCGGAAAAATACATTCCCACGTTCAAGAGGTACTTATATCTACCTACCTCGTGAATGGTGATAGATCGCGATATAACAAACAAATGAAAAAATCTTTAGCTCTTCAGCTTTATTACACTAACGTAGATATTGCATAAGTATTTGTTTAATAATCGCATACTCAACGTAATTATTATAGTTGAATTCAAGTAGATACCGTAGATACCTAACGTATTTGATTGTAAACATGAAATGTAAATAGAAGTCAACACACGCAGTCACGATTATCTTGTAATTCAATGCTTAAGACCTATGGATAGTGTTTTAATTATTGAGCCTTATAACTTGGACCTGTACTTACCTAGATAGGATGATTTAAAGCCTAGTTAACATAAGAACAGTACAATAATTTATTACGTACCTAGGTTCAGTTGGGAGTTCTTAAACTCAACAGTATATCTTGTGAACCTACCATTGCTTCAATGCGAACTTTTGCATATAGAGTGTTAACTGATAGACTGCACTATTGAGGTAATTGCACAACGAGTACCCAGATATTTATATGCCAGTACTATTGATTACAATAAATGCGATCGATCGATGATGATGATTAATAATTCATTTTACAATGAAATTAAAACCACAAATATACGTACAAATCGAACTTTGTCACATCATATCTGCGAATTCTCGTCGACATGTTAGTAGGTACCTAGTATAGAAGTTTGAATATAATAAGATCTAAGCAAGTTCGTATGTTGTGTATTGATATACTTATTAAAGTATCATGTTGAATATAAGGTTTGTTATTTAATAATAGAGTATCATATTATTTGTCTTTTTCTGTCCCTCAGAGACTATGGTGGCTTGCGTTGGGTCTTCTGCTTTGGACGACAGAAGCGCACTGCAGAAATTACACGTGAGTACCTATACCATATTGATAACGGCGAATATTGGATTTTTAACCATAAGGATAGAGGGTTGAATCCCTTAGGATGAAACTGAGTTAAGCGGGTACCCGCTTAAAAAAATGCTTACCTAAGGCTTCATATAAAAGTGCTACGACCGGCCGTCTATCCGCGCAACGGGGCCCGCCTCCGTGCAACGGACGCCCGCGCGTGTCTCCGCGACGTAGCACTTTTGTATGAAACCACGCGGGCGCCCGCTTTACGGAGTTCATGCCTTAAAGCTAAGAAGATGGTTTAAGGCTTAAACTTTAACATGTACAAGTGTTTTGCAACCTGCCTGCCTAAGCTGTTTTTTTGGCTGAAGATTTCTCAAGCTATCTAATACCATACGTAACATATCTACAAAATCATACTTATAGGTTCATTAACATCGCTACAGTGCAGGATATCAAACAAAAGCATAAATAAAACACTACACTTATAAACTCATTCTTATACCAGAGTGCATCTTTAAAAACGTTACGCGGCGCAGCCAGCGTACAATATTCCCATTAGCTGAACCCATAACGTTAATCAGATTATTTTAAACCTGATTGATGTCTACAAATAGAAAACTTATGATCGTCGGACGCGGAGCATTGATCTTTTTACTGTTCTGTGGTTCATTTTTACTATGGTAACGTGTTTACGATTTTGTTTACGAAAAGTTGTTTATGATGCGTGCAGTTTAATGTCTTTGAACTTAGGGTCGAACATGGACTTTTAGTAAGTCCATGGGGTCGAAAGATTAGTATTTTTATTAGCGAAATACTGGCAATAACTTTTATACTGTTTGTAAATGTAGATATTTAAGGAAAGCGAGTAAAAGATCATTTATAATTTAAAACTAAGACCTTTATGTACCTACTATTTTTATACAACACTATGCAATAAGTACCTACCAAGTATAAAAAAATATTATCTTTATAAGTATAAAAAGGCAATCCTGACTGATAGAATAATACAAATCGCTATGGTTTTTGAGATTAGCGCGTGTGTTCAAACAAACAAAAACTTCAACTTTATTATACTAGTATACTCGTAGACTGATATACTTATATCAATCTACACTCGAATAGTACTTAGTATTGTATAGATACCATATAATCATCAATTTTTGTTTTCCCAATATCATTAAAATCAATACAACCTTCTTAATAATATGTTCTTAAAGTATTTGTTTGTTACATTCCATAATACAAGCTTAGAGCTTAGTTTGGGTTTTATTTAATAATCGTGTGTGGATTAGTCCGGGTGTATTTATTTTTATAGTTTTGCCCCCATATCATTGAAACCGATACCTTATGCCCATATATATTAATTTTTTCATGTAAATTATATAATATCATATCATTAAAACAGATACCTTTCAAACGCTACTCAATTCCACCCTTCCAGCCACGAAGACATCCACGACGCCATGCTGTCCATCGTTCACATGCTGCGGATGTTCGAAGACAAGCTGGTGCGGCACGAGTTCCGCGAGAAGAACCTCGGGGAACACGTGAAGAGGATGCTGGACGGGCTGGACAAGAAGCACCGCGCGCTCGAGCCGGTCAAGGGCATGATATCCAGGCTGGACGAGAGACTGTCCAATGTCGAGACTATTTTGTTGGTGGTGAGAATGTTGATATTAAATGCTATTAGATTAGGCCTTATTCATAAACGCTAATTAACAATATTTTAGCTATCAAATGGTTTGTCGGCGGACATACACTATGTTCCGAAGAGCAAAAGAGACAAAAAACTTTTTAACAAACGAAATGATGCAAATATAAAAGTATTACGAGATGAGATTTGCAAGTTCAAACTTCAAATAAATTAAAGCATAATGCTTTATTTTATTATAATACATTTCACTCAGAAGGCTGCTCAATTGAAATGTAACTGGGCTGGCCACGTCTGTCGCGTCTGTCCGACGATCTCTGGGCTAAAACGACATTCCCCCCAAGCCCAGCGACCGCTCGGCAGACCGAGACGGCGATGGGGCGATGAGCTAGACTCCTTCTGGTAAGACTGGCCTTGTCTAGCACCTAATAGAGATGTGTGGAAAGACAGTGGAGACCTTTGCCCAGCAGTGGGACACACCGGGCTAGATGATAATGCTAAAATCCAAAATATATCCACTAGAACTTAGCTCAGGTTAGAAGATATAAATAGTTCAGGTGTTACGTACGTACTCTTAAGTTTATGGCAAGTGTCGTCAATACTTTAAACAAACCTATTTCTCCATAAACTCTAACTGAAAACTGTCTTCTCCAACAATTCCAGAAAGAAGACCGTGAGAAAAACCTTCAAAAGAAGACCAACGATGCTCTCGAAAACATCCAGAAGTCCCTACAAGCGTTAACGAGTTACATGACAGGACCTGGCAAGAACAAGAACTCGGAGGACAACCTGACGACCAGCCATGACTCACTGCAGAAGAGACTGGAGACCACCGACGGGAAGATAGACTCCGTTAAGAAGGAGATCGATAACTTCAAAAGGCTATTCAATAAGGTTGGTTTAAGTTACACTTCATATGGGGAGGGGGTGACACAAGCCTCTCCCTATAAAAAATCCGAGTGCTCCTAAACATGTTTTCCTTGATAAACTACCCTCGCGGGGTCTGACACCAAACCAAAAATCCTTTTACTCGAAATCTAGTAACTCTCATTAAGAGGCAATTCAATAGGAGGGGAGGCAGGTATCTCCCAACAACACAAACAAAACTTCTGAGTAAACGTGTTTTCCTCAATAAAATCTACCCTCACCGAGGTCTTCCCACTGATCGGAATGTCACGAGCTATAGTGTGGTAGACATGTAGAAGAATATTGGCATGTATCTAAAAAAAATTATGTATGAAAATATCAACCAATCTTTTTAAAACAGTAACCTCCGTCGTACGTAAGTTCCCGTCTATCACTATCAGGTCCATAAATTGAAACTTCTTCGCTGCGCTCAAAAGTTTTACGCGCCTCGAGAAAAGGCTTCTGTCTATATACTTACTTGCTTTTTTTTGCTTCAATAGGTCTACGAGTATAATATTATATAATGAACCTTTTAAAACCTACTTTAAAACACGTTCCAATACAACTTATATCCTCAATCCAACAGGACAACCTCCGAGCCGTCTGCGCTGAAATTACCAAAGACCAGCCTTCAAAGGGTGGCGACGACTTCCTGACCAAGTACACAATCGCCAACCCGCTCGCGAAGCATCTGTCTGATGCGGAGAAACTCCTCAATAGATACGAGTTGAAGCTCAATGAGTATAATGAGACGTCGTTTAAGGCGCCCATCGATGTGGTACAGCTGAATGAAGTAGCGTTAGCTGATGAGGCGTGGCATAATCGGATGAGCGAAGGTAAGATATATTTGTAAAGCTGTGTCCAGACCGGCCCAACGAACGCCAACGAACGCCTAACGGAGAATTGAGGATCTAGATAGATAGGATAGCATTTCGCTAAGCCGTCCAGATTGCAGCAACGAAGGTCAACGAAACCCGTTCGTTGGCGTTCGTTGGGCCGGTCTGTACACAGCTTAACAAGCTTAAAGTTTAAAGGCCTTACTCATAAACGCTTACTAGCAGAATTTTAGCTATCAAATGGTTTCTCCCTTTCTGACATACCTTATTAATTATTCTTTGATCAAATTTTGAAAAAAAAATTGCCATGTTACATTATTTTAATTAGATTTAAGTACCTACTTAAAATTTGCACGCCTCACATATGAGGCGGGATAAAGAGAAACTTCACTTACAATGTAAAATCTTACTTACCTTTATTGTACCTTTATTCGCAAAATAAATGAATATGAATATGAATATACCATTTTTCATATAAAATTTTGGAAAAAATCTAAGTATAATCAACCCTTCATCCAAAATCTAAGGCAAAAACCTGGACAACCAGTACCACTACCTAACATTAAGCCGAATGTTCCAGAAATGGAACGCCAGGGCGCCGACATCAAGAACATGAACCGTCTGCTGGCGGACGCCGAGGGCGTGTGGAAGGACCTGCCGCGGCGCGCCGACCTCTACCTCGTCTCCAACACCACTCTCGACACTCTGCGCAACTTCAGCAACGCCGCCAACGCTAAGACTTCTGAGAGTGAGTACCTATACGATTCAATAATCGATTCATTCATTTCGAATAGGTTAGTTATTTCGGTTAGTGACCAACCCTGGTACCGGAGTTTTAGACCGCCTAAAGGCCTCAGACATGGTCTAACGATTGAAACAACCGGGACCGACTGTTTAACGTGCCCTCCGAAGCACGGTAGCGCTCAGATAGAAAGGCCACCCATCCAATAATTGATGTTAATAGTACCTATTTTTGACTTTTTTATTCTTATACAATGGTTTCTTTAAAGCGTAGTTCGAAGTATTTTTCCTTGTAACAAGTAATGCGTGGTTGCAGGCGTGCAGCGCGTGACGAACCGCATCGCGGAGATGGGCGCGCGGCTCGGCGGCACCAACGAGGACGTGCAGCGCAGCCTCACCGAGAGCAACGCGCTCGCCGAGCGCCTGCTCGCCGACACCACCGCGCACTACAAGCACATCAAGAGCGAGGTACGCACTCACTTACCTTCTGGTTTCATAGCCTTCAGCGAACGCGAACACCACTCATTTTGTATTTTACATTTTTATTTGAAATTTTGGCCCCTTTACAGGACCAAAATGACCAAAATAAGTAGTGCTCGCTTAAACCTGAGAAACCAGTAGTGACATCGAACTCAAAACATCAAGTCCATTGAATCATCTCTTGACTATCCATCTGACCCATATCTTTCATCAATGCGGCGAAGTTTTGATGTACGATTTTTTTTTACGAAATTTGAAACCCAATCCACCAAAATACGAATAGTAAATGTACTAAATCAACCAATGAGTTTCCCCATTGACATTATTTAATATATTTATTTATCCAAAAAAAAATAGTACAAAAAATTAAAATTCAACGTATCTCGCCAAACTGTTTTACAGATTGTTGACAATACTGACTGTCATACTAATTAGATAATATCCCTCAGCTAACAACATTAGCGAAGAGCGAGCAAGTGATGCTCCAGACGGCGGACAACGTGATCGCGACGAAGAAGCGCGTCGAGTACGCCGTGCAGCAGATCGTGATGCAGATGAGCGAGCTGGTGCTCAACTACGGGAAGAACATTAACGGGACCTTCACCGACAAGTAATCTAACGCCCCTGAGACGTCGAGACGCTATTACGTCGGTCCCGGTTGTTCCAATCGGTTTATTGGTTCAAAGGTTGTTTAAAAAAAAGTCGGAGGCCTAAGTTGGTTAAAAACTGCGACTTACCTACTTGAACTTACTGATGACTGGATCAACCGGGACTGACGTTAATGTGCCTTTTGGAGCACAGTAGCGCTCGAATAAAAATAATATTTTTTCTAATCTGCCTATAGATACCACTAAATATCTGTTTGTGCCTCCAAGCCCATGTAACTTGGCTATGACCAAGCTTTTGCTAACGTAGCACCATAATACACAGTCAAACTACGTGCGAATCGAGCGCCATTCTACTATATTGTTTGTATACCTACACCGGGACATGTGAAACTAAAAATACATATACATAATTAGAAACTAGACATTATTTATTTACGAAAAGATAACAAGTCCTTATGTTTAACTTAACTAACAGAAATAACATAGTATGCAAAGGACGGATTCTAGAGATTCTAAGGGCCTTAGTCATAACGGCTATTAGCATCATTTTGGTATTAGTATGTCCCTTTCCGACATAAGCTATTGGCCAAAGAGCAAAAGTGTTTTGTCCCTTTCGCTCTTTGGCACACTAGGCCTGTCCTGTGTAGGCCAGAGTGTGGCTCAAGGATTACCTATCGTTTGTTCAAGATATAGAAGGAAATAAAATAAAAAATAAAGTAAGTTATCAAATTAAATATGTTACAAACAAAAACCAATAATTCACTGTACAGGTTGAATTCAATCGAGTCGACTATAATGGAGAACCAGGCGATGGCTCAAGTGAACCTCAGCCACAAGATCGAGAAGGAGATGTCGCAGGTGTGGCGCCAGATCGGCATCATGCACGAACAGATGAAGACCACCAAAGATATACTTGACAAGTTCAGGGTAAGAAATAACCATTGAAAACACTTCAAAAAAATAACCATTAAAGAAAAAACAATCTTCAAAAACCGGCCAAGTGCGAGTCGGACTCGCGCACATAGGGTTCCGTACCTTAAAAAGCAAAAAATCACGTTTGTTGTATGAGAGCCCCCAAGAATATTTGTTAAAAATAAAAAATTAACATTTATGGCTACAATTACAAGAATAGGAAAAGACAAAGTACAAAATTACAAAAAAACACACAGCGCTGGACCCCCCCCCGTTTTATTATATTTCTAGTATTTCTTGTTATAGCGGCAATAGAAATACATCATCTGTGAAAATTTCAACTGTCTAGCTATCACCGTTCTTGAGATACAGCCTGGTGACAGACGGACGGACGGAAGTCTCAGTACTAGAGTGCCGTTTTTACCCTTTGGATACGGAACCCTAAAAACCATATATAGATATACGGTCGAATTGAGAAACCTCTACCTTTTTTAAAGTCGGTTAAATACTGCACAAAACTGTCGGCGAATTTCTTACGGAAACTGTATCTTCGTTCGTAAATACACAAACAATTCGATCACCAAATAATATCAAAAAGTTAACTTTACAAACCAAACAACAACAAAAAGTCAAGTTAACATTACATTACAGTCGTAGTAGGTACTAACAATTCCAGTGTCCTATCTACGTGCGGTATTTAGGTTAAATGCGTGGTTTCCCTCGGCGAAAGGTCATTAGAGGCCAACAACATTTCAAACGATATAAACAAATAGGGTGCCACAATTACATACTGACAAACATTGGATACAAAACATTGCACTGTCATTGAAGGTACATACATACTTAAATACCTACATAATTTCTAATTAATTAACTGTAATTGTTTGCGTGGTGATTACGCATAATCTTCCTCGCCGTACTGATATCTTCGGTGAGCAGCCTTTGCCCAGCAGTGGGACATTATTTTATTTTGTAATTTTCTTTGGTATTCACAAACATTATTTAGCTCAATCAGAATAAAATGATGTCAAGAAAATTGGATCCTTATTTCTATAAAACATTTCATATGTAAATAAATTAGTGTTACATCTATGGAATAATGTCGTTTGTAAATACAAGTACTCTGACTACTGTGTTTCACTGTTCAGTACGCGACAAATAAAAGCATGTCACATAGGGCTTTTAAAGCAATTATTTAAAACAGAATTGGCCTAATTGACAGTCAGTGTTTATGCACGCGTACATATAATTACATTTACATAGAAACAGTGTCGAGTCCGGTGAAACACGCAATATTTACTTGTTAATATACATCAAAAACTCTAAGGAGGTTCTCAATACGATTGTATGTATGTTTTTTTAATGTTTGTAAACTGATGAAGAGAAAAACCTGACATTTTCTTCGTCTATGAAATATTAATTTCGAAATTTAAAATGCAGATTGGTCTTGTTCTCAACCAATTTCAAAAAAGGGTGTCATAAAAAGTTACTTTGAAGTGGGGTTTTCACTTAAAAGGTTATTTTGTTTACAGAATCAGACCGGGAAGTATGTCAACGTGAGCTCCGTTACTCTAGGAAAGGTTAAGAATGAAGTAAGTGCTAGAATCAACCACAGAGTACTAACTTTCCTAATGTAAACTAGTGTAAAGTAATGTAGTCCGTAAAGCCAAAGGCAGCTGATGTATTCTTTCTTTATACTATTGCCTTAGTTCTTGGGACCTTTGTAATTGTATGATGTATCAATCCTTTTGACACAGATTTTTTAAATGATTTTTCATCTTCACTTTGCTTGCTTGCATACTAGAATAATATCATTAGTTATTTAGACAAGCTCCTTTCTTTACATTTGAGACATACCACACTACTGTAGAGATTATCTAAATCCGGCCATGGTTCTTCCAACAAATTATACCCCATTTTTCCTGATACGCTATTAACATGTAAATTAATACAACTCCCGTCGAAAATATGGAAACACGAGGAAAATGGTCGTTAAGATATTAATGTTTTAATTTCCAACTCTTTGATGGAAAGTATAGAACGTTCCATCAATTATTTCAATTTTTACGGTGAGTTAGTAAGGTAGGATTGTATAAGTTTCAGTATTTAACAGTACCAAAAGGTCTTGACATAGATTACCGAGGAGTCACTAGGTGACGTCAAATCCTCACTGTTCTGACATTTCCATGATGAGTTGCTTGCCCAACTGTGGGATCTTACAGGCTAAGATTAAAAACCCTTATGTCAATAACATTATATTATAGAATACTATATATTACATCAAAGAATACTTTTTAACCCAACTTAAAGGAACGGCCCATAAAACATATTTACGTTTTTAATCCAACTCTATTTTCTTTCTTCGCTTTGTTTGTGTCTAATGAGATGTGAGGCTCGCCCAGTTAAGGGACATATTTTTTTGTGGGCGAAGTGCCATTTTAGCCCCTTGTTACTCAAACACCTATATGACATAAATGTATACGCTTTTGCTCAGACGTGGTACATTACAGGAAACCGCTGAGGATATTAAAGGATAAAGGGCATTATTCATAAACGCTTCATTACCAGCATTATAGCTGTCAAATTATTTGCCCCTTTCCGCCATACGATATTTGCCTGAGTAAAAGAGACTTTAACACAGTGTTTTAGTTATAAAGCGTTTATGAATAAGGCGGTAACACTTTTTCTCCGACCTAGGTGGGCATAATATCGGAACGTATCGTGACGCTGGGGGATAACTTCAACTACGCGCTCGGCAAGCTGTCGCTGGTGACGCAGGAGTTCAGCCAAATCTCCTCGGGGCTAGCGGACGCCCTCACAAGCTTGAAGAAAGACATACACGCCATTAACGGCAAGGAGGTTGAGGGTAATTGGAACTTATAACGTTGATGTTTTGTTAACTCTATTTTTTCTTCTTCTTCTTCTTCTTCTTCTTAAGCTTAAGAGCTGGGCTCTTGTCGATGGAGTTCTTTCCATTTTTCATGAGTTGAAATTTAGACTAATTAGGTCGATTTTAAAACCAAAGATGATTCGTAAATAGAAAAAAGGTATAATGATTTCATTCCATTCTTATCCCATTACTAAACCTCCTTAATGAAGAAGTTGTCTTTGGTTGATACATTAGTCATGCATGATGATTTGAATTTAAATTCTCATGAAAACAAATAGAATATAATACAATCTAAGACTTTTAGATTTTTCTGTAACTACTTTTATAGGTGCGATATTAACTGTCCTTGTTAAATAGAAACAAAAGCATGCAACTGTTTTCCCGCCAACAGCTCGGCTCTTAAGTTTGATTACGATGTTTAAAAAGATATGAAATTGATAACTTGCTGAATATTGTTGATGTACATTAGAATATATTGTATATTAAACCTATACGAACTTAAGAGACTCTCTATTATGTTTGTAAATGTTTCAGAACTTTTACACACACAAAATAAAATAACAATTAGTAAAATAGCCGTGTTTGTTGCAGATTCAGGTCCCGGCCCGCACCAAATTGATATGGATGATGCAACACCTTAACAATACCTAAATTAACTGTAACTCATTATTTTTAACATTAATTATAAGTTATTGACATGTAAAAATAACTAAGACGACTGAGTATAAGACGAAACTTAATATAAGTGACCAATAAAACGCATTTAATATTAACTTTTGCAAATATTTAATCTCTTTCATAATTGTGGATCTATATATTTATATTGTACAAGTTATATGATACAATTAAATTTTAATAGTGACAATATTCTGATGCCACTCCTTGGTGACAGAAAACCAACAATATACATAATGACAAGGATTATCTAAGAAAAAATGTGAATAAAATCGAACTGTACAATCATACAGATGACATACATGATTTAATAATAATAGATCTTAAACAATATACACACAAATTATTTGTCTCCCTTTTTTGTTATAATTAATTAAAAATACAACCTCGTTTGACTATGTGCAATTAATATTAAATATAACAAACAAACGATACATTTCAGCTAACGTTATAATTCAATAATAACTTGATAAAACCTGTGCTTTACTATTTAAACTTGTTACGTTTATTCATTAGTTATATACGTTTATAATTTATAAGAAAACATTCAACTTGTCGTACATAGACCGAGTAACCAAATACAATATTACAAGACAATGAATACAACGTTAACGTTATGAAGTGGTCGGCTATCGGTTAGTATATAGTATTGTTCGCGTCACAGGAGACTATGGATTCTATTCGGATTCGGGTGTCACTGAACGTAACGTAACGTAACACTAGCTGAGGTCGGAACAAGAATCCACTTAAAGGTTAAGCCATATACACATTCGTTGTTGATTGAACAGCCTAAATGGGACATTCGCATTACAAGTACTAAATAACATACGAAACGAAAGTTATAATATGAAAAACGTTAAAAAAACAAAGGAATGTAACCTCTATGCGAACCAGTCGCTATTTGTTTGGAACTTATCTACTTAGTAGGATATTTGTTATAATCATTAGGAATGTATCTGTGTTCTCACACTGTGTTTAACTTAGATGATCATTATCATAGTTGATACCAGTGGCAGTGGCGGACCTAACACACACACTCACACACGCGGATTCCACGCACATCTTTACAACACGTCTGTATGTACAGGGTCACAATCCACCCGATGCAATCCATCAAATTGTACATACATGTTCTATATTTGCAAAAAATATTTACATCCTTAATTATGTGTCAAAAAGCACTTAACAGCCATCACACAACCCACTCCCTCTTATGTGTCTGTCAATATTTATAAAGACAAAAACAATACAATATGTAACTCATGCAAATTAAATAACAATGGCATAGTAACGAAACTTACACAAAATGACTAAAACATATAACAAACAAGCCATATGAAGCGTATCAGACCAAATACGTATCAAAAAAATGATAGAAATATTCTTAATTCTAGAATTTATTAAAAATGAATCAAAATAGTAAAAAGTGTATCTATCAAAAGCCGACAACAAGCTCCCTAGTGTAGGTGTAGCCTAGTGTACGATGTAGTGAGGTGATGTGTGTGCGCGCGGGCGGCGAGTGTCGCGTGTCGCACTCTCCACTCCGCCACTCACCCTATACATTAATTTAAACTCCTAACTATCAAGTCTCGAGTGTAAAAATGTGCCAAAGCAATACTTAATGGGACATCGAAAGCCGTACGCAACGATAGTGGAAAGCGCGCCTATACGCGCCGCGTCACCTACGGCATGCCACTAACGGAATGTTAATTATGGGATAAATATTTGTAAATTCCTGTAGAGTACAAGGTTCTCAACCCTGTTAATTTAGATGTTATTTTGACTACGAGTCGTATTAATATAAAACACTCGCTAATGATTATTTCGTCCGATATAACAATGTCCTAATAATATTGGCTATGCTCACGAGCCGGCCGAGTGGAGCTCCTATAGCGATACGTTATATAATCTAAATGTAAACATGTGGCCGGATATAAAGGTGATGTCGGTACCCTACCCGTCCGCTCCGTACTCCGCGTACGGCGAGCTGTACTCGTCACTTACACAGGAAGACATGCAACTATACACATTATGCGGTTACATTACACACATACCCAAATTAATTAAACCTATTACGTACATTCCGTTAGGTTATTATTGCGTTCTTATTACATTCCAAAACTATTGCAACCGACACGCAAATCGATAACACGTAGATCACGACGTAAACCGAGTACCCGAGTATAACAACAGAGGAAGTGTCACCACCGAGATCGCTTCGCTCCTGCGCTATGTTCTGTTCTGCAAATAAACTCATGACCACCCCAAAATATTCGAGGCACTTACATGACCTTAACAGTAATGATATACAATTACAGACTAGTGGTACAACTTTAGCTCATAGTCATCCCGTGAGGGCCCCGTTGATACAACGGGTGTGACACATTTAAAGCTATGGACATATTTCACGTACTAATCGTTATAAATTCTATCCTAACACGGAGAAAGAAAGGAGCTATCGTAGACGTACAAAGTTCTTAACTATATAAACCTACATTCAGCTCTTAAAACTTACGGCTGTCCGTTAACCGGTGCGATTACATACAAAATTTGTGTAGGAAAATGAGTGTCCGAATTCATTAAAACGTCTAATGTGCCGTTCATGTTAAAAGAATTACGTGTGTCCTGGTGTAGTTTGAAAAAATTTGAACAAGTGCAGTAGTGAAAAATATATTCGACCCATTCAACCCGATACATGTTCCCATAATATCTCACACGCGCGTCGACTCGCGCATGGGCGCGCGATGCGCGAGAGCGTCATCTATGTACAAATCGACATATCGCAATAACAAAACAACAATTAGGTATATTTTATATGTATACTTTAAAACCGTGGTACATAATAATATGTACAGCTCAACGGGCCCAGCTCGCGCTGAACGTATCAATAGGGGATCGCGCGGTACTCCGGCGCCGAGACTCGCTCGACCTCATATTTTCAATTCCTATAAAAGCTATATTACAAGGAGAGTCGTCGGGGCCGGCCGAGTGGGCCGCCGGCGGTGAACCCGTTGGTGTCTCTTTAACATTAAATGGTCAAATTTCATATAAAAACGATCACTTAACTATGAATATTTTGTCAGAATGTAACAAAATAGTTGCGAGTGCGACCGAGTCCACTCGACCTCGACCCCGACTCCTCGAAGCTTAAAACGTGTAGTCGGGGAGTACCACGTGACGCTTTACAAAATATTAATCTTATGTACATATTGTCGCTCGAAGATAAGAGTAGAACTAACATCTAATTCACGCTCGGACCGCATTGTCGTAGAACACACAAATGCATTATTCATTTGTTTTCATTAATTGCATTATTTTGAACAATTCAATTGGATATTTACACTCCGGTGCACTTCGTATGTTACAGTGTGATAACACTATTTCATAAGTTTCTATATAAAGCTCTCGTCATACACAACGTGTAACGGATTACCACCAAATAAAAATTAGGAACATTTCTCTTAACCTGGTCGGTCGGGCGGCGGTGAGGTCCCTGTGTTCCTATGACAATGGTCGGGGGCGGCGGCGCGGGGGCGCGGGGGCGCGGGGGCGCGGCGGGGGCGCGGCCGGGGCCTACCGGCGCGACGAGCGCGAGGCCTCCGTGCGGGGGGTCGCGCCCCCCGCGCGGCCCTAACTGGAGCACGACGCCGCCGACACCGGCGACAGCGGCGAGTCGCGCGGGCAGCCCGACAGCGTCACCACGATCTGCACACAACGCCACACTCACCAACAATAACAACATCCACCTACACTCAGCCCAAGAATATTTTGACCATAACCAGAACCTTGTCATATCTTCTTCTACAATTCTTCTCATTTAAGAATTCAATGTATACGTTTTTGATGAATAAATTTATTATTTATTACTTATTTATAATACACACTATCACGTCACTGAGAATTTTCTTTATAATCAAAGTACCAAACTGCTCATCATTTTCATAAACTGACTGTTAGGTATAGACCAACTAGAGTCAGGTGTCATTGATAGCCTAAAGGCTTTTGACATAGTTTTTCATTTGATACAACTAGGAACATCAGTTCGGCATACTTTCCAAAGCAAGGTAGTCCTCGGAAAGTTATGTGGGTATCAACCTAAGTAGCTGCTGAATGTTATTAATATTCATAATGCTTTACAATCTCTCAAAACAACAACATTAGTACTACAGTATGCTACCAGTTACATACATAAGTAGTAAACTAATTAGCTAATAAACAGATAAACCATAGGTCACCTTTATCTACTTAATTGGTCACAAGCTAATTCCAGGGGGGTTACCACACTCATGAGTTTTAAATTAATGTAATTAGAGTCAATTCTGAATGATACATATGCTTTGTCCATTCACATGTCAATATCAACAAATCATACCCATACTTAATAATATAATATACCCAAACAAATTCACACACGGTTAATTAGACCCAAACTAAGCTCTAAACTTGTATTATGGAATCTAACTTACTGATACTACTACATATACATACACAAATACTTTATAAGAATATATAATTGACACTAGACATCATCGTCGTAATTCGGTTTAGGAATAAGAATTTTAACTATTTAATCGATAAGATTAAAGAACATTTGAGAGAATGTAAGACAAAATTATTTTAATGTATTGACCACAATATCCACTCTTTTTTAATATCACATTTGTTATTAAAACTATACTAAATTATGGTAGAGTTTCTGTACCTTTAGTGAGGACTAAAAAAGGCACAGAATCCTTACTTTAATTTGATAATTTGAATTTTGCTTAATAACATAATGATTAATATCAATAACACCTGCTCAGTATTACTATTCAATATTGCAAATAAATAAGCCAGTACCTTCCGGCTGCCCGCATGATTTCGATGTTCACACAGCCACACTCCTTGCCATGTGCCTAGGTTTAACTTGCCGTCTGTTATTGGTATTGTCAATGAAGACCCCAGGAAACAGGCCTTTACATGTGCTGGCTGGTAATAAAAGAAACAGAATACAAGTTAGTCAACTATTACATTTTGCATGACACAAACTCAGCAATAAATTCAAAAAGGAAAAGAACATGAAGGTTTACCAACCAATGTTTTACATTTACTTATATGGAATAAAATAATATAGACATTTACAGCATTACTAATAAAACCGTGATACCCGGTACAATTATACTCCATAGAAATGTCAATATGTTTAATATGTGTTTATCAAAACTAAACCAAGGATAGGTGGGATGGGTACATTCAAATTCTAAATAATTTTTCATTGGAAATACTTCCCATTGACAAAATGTCAGTGGGTGTTCCAAAATCAAAGAGCTTTGTAGCCAGTTAGAAATGACAGATACTAATGAAGATGTCATCAAATTGAACCACTTTTGTTTTCATTAAAAGTAAATGTCAATTAGTAAAATTAATTGAAACAAAATGTACATTGATTAGAAAAGTGCAGAGAGTGCAGAGACAGTCAACATACTTAGTGTTAATTATTCAAATTGCACATTCATTAACACATACATGTAAATACCAGCTATTGTCATGATAATGTTAAATATGCTTGCTTTCCTCGGTTAAACAATAATAACTAACCTCTTTAAAAGGAATTTATAAATGGTTACTGTAGAATACATCCAAATCTGTGGTTGTGCGGGAAATATAATGGTTTCAAATTATTAGGTATGGAGACCAACTGTAATGTCAATGTTTTTTGAATGGACATATTCTGTCTATTTTCATACTATACAGGCCCTTGCTGCATTGTTTTTGTATATCACAAACCTAAATACATTTGTTGAGATTGAAAGAGTAGAAAACAAACTCACCATGTCATCAGGTCCCTCACAGGAGTGGCGGTAGGGGAGGCCCTCTGGCACGATTTTGTTGAGCATCATCTCCATATCGTCCCTGACATCAGGGTCCCAGCTCTCATTGAGCGCCAGGCTGGCCGATGTGTGCAGGACTGCAACAAACACTCACTGATCAGCTGGTCAACACATTTCACAAGGTTACAACCCTGATTTAACACCAACACTTATCACTTCTCTTCGGCTTATCAACACATTATCGAAACCAGATAACCGCGCAAGATTATGTAGGGCAAATAATGACAATCGAGGGTGCAACAACGGCGGCAAGTTCGCTGGCCACAATATACTTACTCTGGATGTGGCAGAGGCCGACCGCGAACTGCGAGAGCTCCGGCACCTGCTTGAGGATCTCCTCGGTGACCAGGTGCACGCCCCGGTGCTGCGGTCTCAAGTTCAGTTTCCGTTGAAACCACGCGGATCCAATCTGAATTCCTCGATTCGAGGCCATGTTTAAATTTTTAAAAACGCTACAGAGTGACCGCAAGAACACAAACGATCTTACACAACATCACTTAGAACAGCCTTTACAAGAATTATTCCACAATTATCATAAAAGATTCATCTTCGATCTTTAAATAGTAATAAATATACGGAGGTTATAGGACAGATTCGACACCCTATTTTCTGCGGGAAAGTGAATGAAATAGTCGTCAAATGAAAGAGAAAAACGTATAGAGTGTTGACAGCACAAAAAAACAACATCAATGATAACTTTCATTCATGAGAATGTTATACGACGGAACATAATTTTCCAAAATAAGAGACTCTCATTCTAATGCTCTCTAAATTAAAGGGTATTGATAGCGTAAGTAAAGTTATGATTATAAAGTAATTTACCCGCTCTATTGACATATTATGCTATGTTGTAATTATTTAACACAGGTCCCTAAAGTGTCAATGAAATAAAAATAATCTAATATGCAACACTGACCGATGTTCAGTTTTTTGCGCCAAATTCAAAATTAATTTTGTAGGAACTCGGCAATGAACCTAACCTACCCACACGTTCTAACTCTCTATGTTAAGATATTATTACAAAATTAATTGCAATAGCAGTCATTTGTTTTTAATTTAATGGCACAGAGTAGATTGGTTGCAGTATGGAGCTCTCTGTCTGTTTTTCACAACGACAATAATAATTATGATCGGATAGGAGTGCCGGGGGATGATGATCGCATTTGTAACGCGATTCTACCTAGGTGTGGCCAAACCACTCCTCGGAATAAAGAAAATTAGTTTTTGCAGTAACTAACTTCATTGAGGACGCGCACCACCAATTTATGATACTAGTTTTGCAAATAAATTAAACAATTCAATCATGGATAATTTAATGGAAGCTATTAAAAACTCTGAAGAACCGGAGTGGCTTGAAAAATCGGTTGTTGGTAATATAAGAGTGTGGCAAATCATTTTTATCTGTTTCGCATGTATCACTTCGATAAGTAAGTACTTTTCAGAATACGCCAATTCATAATTATGTAAAGCCATTTTGTACTCGACTGTACTTTCAGTTAATGCACCTATTTTCAGTTGTAATGGTATGCTGCTGTTTCCGGTTTCGAATCCCACGTACGAAGCAGCAGATAGAGGCAGACTATCAGCGTCGAAAGATCACTACCAAGTTTCGACAGCAGCTGGAAACTATACAGGACGCTAAAATGGATGCTATGTCTCTGAAAGATGGTATTGATATAAATATTGTGTGTGTGTGTGTCATATTACAGGCCGTCTTGAACAATTAACTTTATGTTAATGTAATGGGTTTATCTTACTGAATATTCGTATCAAGTTTTATTCGAAATTAGTGTAGTAGTGAATCGAATGAAAACTGCGCGTCAAGACAGAGATGAAGTATTGAAAACTGGTAGTGATGTGATGTATTTACCTCTGTAATTAAATGTCTCATTATTTACTTGCACTGCACGAAAATAGATTAAAAACAGACGCATAAACATGACAGTGTTTAAACTATGTCAGTTCAGTAGGAATCACATTGTTCTTTATTTACTTTTGTGATAAGGTTTTCAGTGGCTGCTTGATAAATGCGATATTTGTTCTGGATCCGCCGTCAGCTTTGGACCTGCTCCACGAGAAGACCAGCCCAATGGATAACCAGCAAGGATCCCAGCCCAGCTCCATCATGTCTCCGCAACAGAGTAAGAAAATACTTATTGTTTTATTGTAGGTAACTATGTAAACAATTAAGAAGGTATTGTAAGTTATATACTTCCAAGGTTAATTTTACACGAGTAAATTAACCACAATTAGAGCATCTTGTCTTTTCACCATATCTCGAAATCAGAATTCAATAATATGCACATAATTATGTGGTTTCAATCTTGAGTTTCGTATTTTTATTATGCTGTTACCGTTACGGCATTACAATTGTATCTAAGTATTTTTTGTAACGTTACATTGCAGGTTCTCTGGAAGCGTCATTCCAACCAGAAGGCGGGCAGAAGCCGGAGCCGCAGGTGTCGGGGCTGAGCTTCGTCAAGTTTGCCTCCAAAGTGGCGACGCTCTCCAAACTGGGACAACCGAAGTCCCCCACCTCACCCACACCGTCATCAAATAAAATGGACTTTTAATAAATCTGACAACTTCAGAATAGATCACCGCCTTGATCGAAGGGACGTGTGTTACATACATTAGTAAATAATAATTCAACATTATTGCAGTAAGTTTTCTTTAATCTAGAAAATAAAAAATACAGTATAAAGGGCGACTTTAAATCACAAGGATAATTACATATTCACAAATAACATCCGCAATGTGCACTGTTCACATCATCTCAATAAAAACTGACACTATAAACAATGATCGAATGTATGCGATAACTTTAAAGCAACATTTAACTTACACGTTATAATACATAAATAATACATCTTGCAAATAAAAATTACATAAATTCAAGTTAGCTATAATAATATTTTTTTTATTAAATATAGTTAAAATTGTCCCTACATGATTGTTTTATTTCATCTCAACACACCTAAAGTTGTTTACCGTTGGGTGTCGCGATCGAACCGATCCCCTCGTGACTTAGTGCTCTTCTCATTAGTTACAATTACACCAAACCATACACTTTTGGTTGCCTTCACCTCTCAGTCCATGACTCGATACTGATACATACCTGGCCAATATCCCCTAACACGGTAATTAACGTATCTTACTCTAAGCAACGTCCTGTTGTATTACATGAATTTATGATAGTATTGCTCTTTAATTTATGTTCCAGTAGCTCATAGTTTGTTCGGTATTTTGAGCAAATCTGTAATGGTGTTGAGGTGCTAGACTACAAATGATATCAAAAGGATGTAAACGATATTTAAACATATAAAACTAAATGCAACGTTGGAATATTGTGTTGGAAATGCACTTAAATATTAGATACGTATTGTATCGCGTCTACACTAGCGAGTCTATCTGTGCGCCCGAACTCAATCACCGTAAATAAGGCCATTACAATTGATTCCCGGCCCCCGAGGGCCCCTATTGACAAACAAACTATACACTTTCACTTATTTATACTTGAATCGGACCTAACTAAAACATAAAACTTGAAACATTATTGTTCGTATATATTGCTATCATCAACTAAACATCAGTATTACAAAATTAATAATAATACAATAATTGAATAATAAAATTCGTACGAGTTTGTGCATTATATCTGATAGATATATCGGTGATATACATTTTTACAATAGAGTAAAACAAATCGAGATATTATAGGCTAGATTTATACATTTTATATTATATTGGGGATGTTTTATTTGCATAGCTCACGTCGAGGAGGTTAGCTAAACGAATATATTAATACAATGTGTTCGTCTGCTACGGCTGTACAGAACAGGTGGCGCGGCGGTGCTAGGAACAGGCGCCGCGCCACTATATAATAACTCTCAATAAAGCATAATTTTGTAATCAACAATTATGTACTACGACAACATTATTTATTGACTTTATACTAGGGTTGAATACGTTAAAATATAATAAATATTCTTCTTATTACAATGTGCACTTTTATCGTTATTCATGATATTAAAAATGTCCACCGGCCGCGAATATAAAATGTAATAAATATTGAGCATTATTTGTGAATAATTTGGCAATCTTTGATGCGCGATGATTCGAGTGGATGTGTTGTAAGTACTTTGTGACGTCCCGTTTGAGTGGCTGGCGGTATACTCATATACCCTTCGTATGACATTTTGAATACATGATTACATTACTATAAGGTACGCACATTGTTTCTGTGTGGTGAGGAAGAAGCGGTCTCTCCGATGACATCGTCATACTTCTACAGATACATAACGAGTAAGAGTATATATTTATATGGCGTGTTACGAACATTTACATCACCTCACTCAATGTAAATATGACATCATAAATAGAATAAATAAATTAAAAGTATAATGTTAAAAGGATTGACTCTTAAAATTAAATAAAATGAAGAATGATTTAAAACTCTGTCTTAAACTACACAAATGCAACAATATAATTAGTTACATAATTCGCTAAACTAATTGAAGTTACACGCGCAAAATATTACTCTTGTGTGACATCACGGACGAGCTGATTCATATTTCAAGACATTTACATTATTTTTTTAACATATAGCATATCAATAGTTGTTAATTCTGTTATTATTAGTCAATTGGACAAATTAGTTGAACGCCATGTATCTCAGACGAAATAATAAATCGAAGACAAGCGCTGCGAACAATTACAGAAGCATGCAAAATTACACCCTGTGACAAACACATATTAGGCGTGAATTTCACTGTTGATGTCGTCGGTCGTGTTGTAAGCTATCCAAATGGAAACATCTGACAGCTACCGATGTCCGCCATGCAATGGGTAGTATAGAACGCAACGTATATTACGCGTGACCGAAATCAACAACAGAGGGATTAAAGCCTTTAATCCATTACCCAGCCACATTGATTGCACTGATGTTTATCTTCTCAATGTATTCAACACTGTCCCGAATTTGTATTTGGTCTGAGCATCTAGTGTCGGTTAATTTCTAACATGTAAAGGATGTATTGATTGTGTGATGTCACCGGAGGACGTCGCGCGGTCGCTGCAGCTAGGCTGTCGTCGGCGTGTCTCGCTCGCCGCGGCGGTACACTCAATCTCGTCTTATAAATGTTCTTCCCCTAGAAACAAAAATATACGAATATTAGTTTAGGTTCGGTGAAGATTTTCTCTGGTTCGATTCTGAAGGGATGAAAGAATATTATTTCGAGATTCAAAATTGGAATATGTTATAATTCCAATAGCACAAGGTATTGTTAGTAAGGATGTAGGTGGAGTGAGTACTGACGTGATGG
Source organism: Cyclophora punctaria (assembly GCA_951394245.1). Lineage (NCBI taxonomy): Eukaryota > Metazoa > Arthropoda > Insecta > Lepidoptera > Geometridae > Cyclophora > Cyclophora punctaria. The sequence goes on from OX596182.1 coordinate 2,859,521, forward strand.
TCTTGCGTTCGCTGGCGCGCGGCGCGGGCTGCGGGCGCGCGCGGTTCAGCACCTTGAGCAGGTCGCCGGCCTTGGCGCGCATGCGCGAGTGCACGTACACCTTGCTGCACTTGATGTGGTAGTGCAGGTAGTCGCGGAACATGTGCAGCAGGTCGATCGTGTTGTCGCGCGCCGCCTGCCCCGTGTGCCGCGGGAACAGCACTGCACGCAACACAACACTGTTACCATTGGAAGGAACTGAGCGCGGAGCTCAGTGGCTGTGCCAATAGGTTACAAGCATCCCGAGAAGAGCTGTACTGATTACTATTGTACATTGAATGTGTTGAATTAAACTTTTTATCGTCAAAATGCCTCCAATATGGTATGACGATTGAAATTCTTATTCTATTCTTAAAAAAATAAATCACATGAAACCCCTCCAAGTAGTATGACTACAATAAATACTGCATGACTACTCAGTACACATACCGAAGGTGACATAACTGATGTTATCACCGACTCTCGCGTCCGTGTCGACGAGTTCTAACGGCGGCTCCTTGTGTGAAAACAACACCTGGAATATCACATAGAAAGAACATCATATTAATAAATATATTTGCAGTCGCCATAATGATATGATGAAGAGATATGTAATCTCTATAGGGATAAGTCTAAATTTGCTCAAGGTTTTTTATACTTATTAATTAAATTATAAATACGAATGTTATAATGGATTGGTGCTCTTTAACGCAAAAACGAGTAACGACCGATCGGGCTGATAATTCGTAGAGAAATAGATTACAGTCAGGAATAATACATAGGTTACTTTTAATACCGCAATTCGCACAAGAACGTTTAGTACCGCGGAGGCTCACAAGTACATGCGGTGTGTGGCGCGTACCTGCGGCGCGGTGTGCGAGGCGCGGCGGCCCTCCTTGAGCTCCTGCATGAACACCTTGCCGATCACCATGTCGTCCTCGTGCCGGAACACCGTCGAGAACACCACCGTCACGCGGTCCGTCTGCGCCTCCACGTACCTGACACAACACACCATATATTATTATTATAGTTAGTTAGTGATTTTTTGTACCTACACATTATAGAAAAGATGTCACTATGTTGTGGCATTCTTTTTAAATAAGTCAGAATTCCTGGTTAGCCCAAAGGTTAGCAACAAAAAAACTATTTGCTTTTTAACTTTTTACATTTATTATTAGATTAATTTATAATTTTTAGATTTGTAATTCACACAATGTAATTCTTTAGAAACAACAGACAACAACATTAACTCCAATTTTGTGCCATTCCACTGATAAATAACTAATAACTTAAGTACAAGTGCACTCACAGCGTCTCATCCTGCCTGTAATTGATGACGGCTCGCTTGTGGCTGACGTCGCCGTCCTCCTGCAACCGGAAGTAGCGCTCGAACACAGACGCGAAGCAGTTCCTCTTCAGCAGGCCCACCTTCTTCACGAGCTCCTCCCAGTCCTCGGGGATGTTCTCCAGGTCCAGCAGCAATGAGATGTTGTAACCTGGAATCAAGGGGTTTATTATCAGCAAATGAGGATGCGATGTGATGGAAGAACTCCATCGATCAGAGCCCTGCACTTAACTTTAAGTTTTGCAGTACTAAAGTCGAAGTTTAGGTGCAGAGATAAGCTTAGTAGATGTGGGACTTGCATCACCCCTTAATTTTAATATTTTCCATCCATTTTCTTTATCTTAGTAGTTACTATTTCTAAAAATTATGCTCATTCATAATTTGTTCACCTATTGATGAAAATCGTATCTAAATAGCTGTATTAGTGTAGTGATTATTTAACAATGAACAAAGGATGGTTACAAGTGAATATAAACCTGATTTACCATGTATTACTTTGTCCTTAAATGACCATATTAATAGCATTATTATGTGAATCATAAACAGGAAACATTATTGTACATAAAAGTAATGTTAGAAATATATTTAATGATTCATGTTTACTAATATAGGTGTTTTCAATACAGACTTGTGGTTTCAATGTTTTTTTTAAAGTGGATATCAGTATCTTATCTTGTACCGCAGTGCTCAACACATTACCTTATCAATCCGGTTTCATTTTTATCAAGTATTAAATAATTGTTGATGAAATTGTTATTTTTTAATGTTTGTAAATTTTAGGTGTGGAAAAGTGAAATTGAACATTCAGATTTGAACATAACTAACAATTTTACAAAAGGGACAACAGAAGGAAAAGTAGTTTATAATTATTTTACACAATCTTCTTACTGTACTAATATCTTCAGTGGAATGAGACTTTTGCCCAGCTGTGGGATTATACAGGCTAATATTTTTTGTGTACATTTTGAAAAACTCATATCAACACCAACCAAATATATTCTAGGTTCTATATATTACGTAGTACAAACACTCACATATTGAGTTAATGTAAGCATAAATTGTTGCACTACATAACAAAAAGTGCATGAATTCACTTTCAACATTATGCAAGAGTGGAGCATCAATTATACTCTACTAGGGCACTTCCTGCTTTATGCCAGCGTTTTAACAATTATACACATATTATTTATAGATAATGGAATTATGTGTTCCAATACTATTATAGAGTAAAAAGACTTATGAAAAGCTTTTTGCTGTAAAAAGTGTTGAGTGATTTGTGTCCATAAGCTGTTCCTTGTGATTAAATGCTATTGAAATGTACTCTGTAATATTAATGTATAGACAAAACCAGCTCGCTAAGAACAAACTTTAGGTTGATGTTAGTCATGTAATATTTTGCTTGGCTTATGTTATTACATTATAGTGTTTTCTAGGATAACTTTAAACATGTTTCCTTATCAATCCAGTTTTATTTTTAACATGAAATTTAATACACGAAGCTAGAACAAAGCTTCGTGATTTAATATGTGACACACATCATTTAGAGTTTTAAACATGAATTTTTTTTATTGTTACCTGATTCTGCCTCTGTGAGGAGTGGTCCATAAACCCTTTTGAGTAGTTCATCAGCGCCATGTTCCTCTAATTGTTTGTAGAACTTCAATGATATACTAACCTGGAACACATTAATAATATAATCTATATATATAAAATAAAGTTGTGTTAGTTACACTATTTATAACTTGAGAACGGCTGAACCGATTTGGCTGAAAATTGGTGGGGAGACAGCTTAGAACCAGGAGACAGATATAGGATACTATTTATCCCATATTTCCTACGGGAACGGGTGCACTGCGGGTGAAACCGTGGGGCACAGCTAGTATTTTATAAAATAATAAACAGTATGCTAAATAAGTTTAAGGTAAATCTTACCAATATTCATTATATTGATAGTTTTATATTACCTAACATCATTTTCAATACAAAGATTTTTCTTTGTTTGTGTGAATTGATGAGAAAATATTGATTCATTGATCCATACTAGTCTTAGAAGCAAAAACAAGTATTGAAATGTATAAAACTCATAATAAAACCAAATTGGATATCACTTCAATTGTTTACACAACTTGGGTATGGGAACATGTTTAATCAATACACATGGTACCTACATTAGTTTACAACATTTGTAATTAATACTGAGCCCTTGAAACAAGGTAATACAATACTCATAACACAATTATAATATCAGTTTCCTCAAAATGTATTAGTTATGTTCAATTATTCGATATATAAAATTATTTGTAATTCTATGACATAGAAAACTAGAGAATGCCTGAAAAGAATCAGTCAAATGTGAACTATTCCAAATTGCATGAAACAATATCTATTCAAAATGAATTCCTAAGTGAATTGTTTAGTAAATAATACTTTTCTTATGCTACAATCATGTTGTGATTTATTAATATAAACAATATTAATACAAGCATGAATCATGTTTCTAACTTTACTTTAAGAAACAAGAAGATATATCTGAATTTTTTATGAGTAGATAAACATTATTTCAATGTAATGTTTATGTTATTATTTGCTTTAATAGTGATAAAAGCTTCAATACCTAATGATAACAGTGTCACTTACCCTAACTTTGGTTTTATCCCCATTGACATTGGATATATGAAAGAGTACTCCATCAAAATCAGCTACCGTCACATCGATTGACTCCGGCTTTAAGCTGAAACAGTTTTACAGTAAATAAGCACCTACAGCACCTTCATAGTTAGATTTAACTATTGGTTTTGACCTGGTGAGACAGAGTGTAGACATTCATTTGCTTGCATGTATGATTGTAGAATTCTCCACATTGTTTACCATCATTGGAATCCAAAAACAATATGGGATACATTTCCGCACGCACACAAGTGGGCTCACAGTCACACCAATAAACAACTGATATGAGTCATCCTTGCTGAGATAGGCATTACCGCGTCATAGGACACCTATGACACAGTCATTATTATATCACCTCCAAGTGCACTCTGTTACACTTACAGGAATCTAGGCTCTACGGGAGTCAACGTGGGCCCACCCTTCCAATTTGACACTTGTCAAGGTACTCCCGAAAAGGGGTTATGACTATCATCCCCCACGAAGGTGAACCTCACATAACATGATATATTAGAAATTGCAAGCGATCACAATACACACTAGAAAAACAGGTCGAATTAATTAAAAAACATCAAACTTTCTAAGCGTAACGTACTCACCGCGCCAGTGCATTTTTATATTTTACTGTTAGTGTATCTTCTATAATTCTATTATTGATCTCGAGTAAGATCATTATTTAACAATTTATAACCTACAGATTTGTAATAAAACCAACGCCTAGCACCTTCATTTAATAATTTGAACAAAAATCTTCGACTACGACCGCCCGTGAGTAGGAAACCATAAACGACAGAAATGGAAGCTCAAATCAAGATGAATGAAATGTCGGCCATATAACCATAGATAGACTAAAAATTACCACAGAATTTAGGCTCCCACTACATTCACATTTTCTGACTAAAAGTTATTAATAAGGCCCATCGCAGACGACAGACTATTTGTGCGATCGAGTCTGCGGCGCACAAAAAGTCTGCATGGCGCGCAAAAAGTCGGCCGCGGATTTTTCACACTCAACGCACACGACGCACATCTTTCACGTAGTAACTATTTAGTAATCTGTGATTCTGTCGGCAGAGCTGTAGGGAAGTAGATGCTATGGAAATCGTGCAGAGATCGCGAAGTATCATTATGTACATGAAGTACAGAAAAAAAAGAAGAAACAGAACATTTTGGGTACATCATATACCTTCGGAAAGATCATCAATTTTTTTCACACACTTTTTGCGCGGAGCGGCGCGGCGCGGCGCGGTGCGGTCTGCCCGAATTCACGGATTTTTTGTGCGCCGGACTTTTTGCGCGTCGTGTGCGTTACTGCATATAATTACATAGGTTCTATTTTCACAGACTAAAAAGTGCGTCACGGATAGTCTGTCGTCTGCGATGGGCCTTAGTCAATAAATAGGGAACCAAATCGACTAATTTAGGCCACATATTCTACGATAATTAGCACAAATCACATCATAACCAAATCTTGAACTGCCAATCACATCGGAAAATGCCGGTAAAATAATCATAGTAGTATCATCCCTAATGACATTTCTGAGAAAAATAAATGACATTAAACCTTTTGCTTATGGTCTGGTCACACACAAATGTCAAAACCTCAAAAACAGCCGGAGAGGTCGGAAAGTGGTGCATGTTTTTGTTATTGTTACAATAAAAAACGTGATTGATTGAAATACTATTAATGTGCAATAAAATCGGCTTGACCTACGATATCATGTAAAATACGAAATGTCTAACCAAGTGGCACAATTTGTAGCGGGCCTCAAGGCCCGAAATGTTGACATACAGATAAAGACTGCGCGAGAGCTTTATCATTATGCGAAAACCGAACTGCGAGAGGTTCCTCTCGAGGAACTTACGCAGTTCCTCGACGAGTTCAACCACCAGATATCAGAAATGGTTTCCAGCAATGACGTGTACGAGAAAAAAGGCGGAGTACTGGCTATAGGTCTGTATTATTGTTAACACTATCACTTTTTCAGTAGACATCCAATTCCATAAGTAAATTGTTTTCTGTTGTTTTCAAATTGTTTCAGTTTGTTTGATCGGTGGGGACTGTGACACTACTAAAACTAGAATAACAAGGTTTGCCAACTACTTGCGAAACCTACTGCCTTCATCCGATGTTGGTGTTATGGAATTGGCTGCAAAGACTGTTGGTCGTTTGGCCACAGTGTCAGGTGTCAAGAGAGCGGAATATGTCGACTTTGAAGTAAAGAGGGCCTTTGAACTGCTGCAAGAAGAACGCAACGAAGGCCGCAGACACTCTGCTGTCTTACTTCTAAAAGAACTGGCAATAGCAATGCCCACATACTTTTACCAACAAGTATCTGGCTTTTTCGACCACATACTTGTGGCAATTAAAGATCCCAAACAGCAGATAAGAGAGGCAGCTGCAAAGGCATTGAGAGCTGGATTTATTGTTACTGCTCAGAGAGAAACTGCCAAACAGTCTACAGCAAAACCACAGTGGTACATGCAGTGTTATGAAGAAGCCATGCAGTCCTTTGATGACATACCTTCGAAAGAAAAAGGTGTAACTAAAGAAGAGAAAGTCCATGGAGGACTACTAATTCTGAATGAGCTATTAAGATGTTCAAATTGTGTATGGGAACAGAAGTATACATATCTGATGCAAAGTCTGGATACTCAGAAGGATATAACAGTGTCCGATGAAATTATATTCATAAGTGCAAAATTGCACAATCCCTCAGTGAAGAGAGGGTACCTATGTGACGGGTTCAAGACTGAAAATGTCCAGTACCCAGTGCCTATATATGAGTCAGATGTCTGCAAGAATCTACTCACCCAGGAATACAATAGAATATGTGAAGGTAAGAAGATATCATTACAATATACATTCATTTTATCTCATTTGATATTAATTCTTATTATCTTATAACATTTTTCAGATGTCATGGCACAAAGGATACTAAAAGCACAAGGAGTGCCACAAGTTCTACTAATACTCATACCTCGACTAGCTGCATTTAACAAAACTTACTTTATAAAAAAGTATCTTGGTTCCACTGTCAACTACTTGCTCCTCTCACTTCGTAGCCGAGAAAGGGATAGGAACATGGCTTTCACAACTCTAGGTCTTTTGGCAGCTGCTGTAGAAATGGACATCAAAACATACATACCAAGAATAATGGATGTTGTAAAACAGGCATTGCCTATTAGAGACTCTCAGATCAAGAAGCGAACTTGGGTAGATCCCTCCATATTTGTGTGCATCACTCTTTTGAGCAGTGCTGTCAAAGAGCTTGTGGTTGGTGACATCAAAGATCTATTAGATGCTATGTTTTCAACAGGCCTCAGTCCATCACTGACTGTATGTCTTAGGGAATTAAGCAACAACCTGCCAACATTGAGAGCTGAAATATCTGCAGGTCTCTTGAACATGCTCTCACTAGTTCTCAGAAATAAACCATTCCTCCATCCAGGAGTACCCAGAAGTGTAGAGCAGCAAATGAGCCATATGAGTTTATCTACAGAGCCTCAAGACACAGCTAGCATTGTTCTTGCTCTAAGAACTTTGGGTTCTTTTGAGTTTGAAGGTCAGCATAGTCTTTTGACATTCGTAAGGCGTTGCGCCGATCATTTTCTACAGAGTGAACAACAGGAAGTAAGATTAGAAGCTGTAAAAACTTCAGCTAAACTGTTAGCAGATGCAACTATAAGGACTATGAAAACACCATCAAAGACACTCACTTTGCTGACTGCTGAGGTCATTACCAAGCTACTTATTGTAGCAGTTACAGATCCTGAATATGAGGTTCGTTACTGGGTCTTGGAATCCCTACCCGAAATTTTTGATACTCATTTAGCCCAAATTGAAAATTTGAGCTTTCTGTTCATTGCCATGAATGATGAGCAGCTAGCGATCAGGGAATTAGCAATATGTACAGTTGGACGACTGAGTAATGTAAACCCTGCTTATGTAATGCCAGGTTTACGCAAAACTTTGATTCAGTTCTTGACTGAATTAGAACATTCTGGGATGAGCAGAAACAAGGAGCAAGCTGCCAGAATGTTGGACAACCTAATTCTTCATGCACCAAAGCTTGTGAAGCCTTATATGGAGACAATACTCAATGTATTAGCACCAAAACTAAAGGAGATGGATTCGAATCCAGGAGTAGTCATTAGTGTTTTGAAAGCAGTGGGGAATCTTGCTGATGTCCATGGTGATAACACAGGATTGAAGAAATGGCTTCCTGAGCTTCTGGCTACATTATTGGAACTTTTATCTGATGCCAGTGCTAATGAAAGGCGGAGTGTCGCCCTCTGGGCTTTTGGACAACTTATTAGCGCTACAGGCTACGTAGTGACGCCTTACAAAGAGTATCCGAACTTACTTGATGTACTACTCAACTTCTTGAAAACGGAACAACAACCAAAAGATAGACGCGAAACTATTAGAGTTTTAGGTTTATTAGGAGCTCTTGATCCTTATAAACACAAAATGTTAAGGGGATTGATTGATGGACAACCTGACTCAAGTTTGGTGCCAGTAGCTGACAGCAAAGCTGAGGAGAATAACTTCGATATGACTACCAGTGAGATGTTGGTCAATATGTCGTCACCTGTTCTGGACGAATACTACCCTGCCATTGTGATTTCGACTCTAATGCGAATATTAAGAGATCCCACACTTCAACAACACCACAAAAGCGTAGTCCAAGCAGTTACAGATATCTTCCAATCTCTAGGAATCAAATGTGTTCCATACATATCCCGAGTGACTCCTAGTTTACTCGAAGTTGCGCGCGCTACCGACAACAACGACTTCCGAAAGTTCCTCTTCACTCAACTAGCGAAACTGATAGCCATAGTTAAACAACACATTCGAAATTATCTCGACAAAATACTTGATCTAGTCAAGGAGTTATGGACTCCAAATAGTCCTTTACAACTTACATTGGCAATATTATTACTTGTAGAATACATAGCAGTGGCTCTAGGTTCGGAGTTTAAAGTGTATCTACCACAACTTATGCCGCAGATATTAAGAGTCCTTGCACACGACGCGAGCGAAGATAGAATTGTTACTAAAAATCTTTTGACTGCGCTACAAAAGTTTGAAGACAATCTTGACGATTATATGCACCTAGTTATACCGTCTATTGTGAAGTTGTTCGACGCAACTGATTGTCCGATCTCCGTGGCCAAAGTCGCTATGGAAACGGTGGATTATCTCTCTGACTCTTTGAACTACAGTGAACTAGTTTCTAGAATCATCCATCCCTTGGCGCGGAGCTTGGATACGTGTGCACCTTTACGACAGACTGCAATGGACACGCTATGTGCTCTCATTGTCCAACTGGGACGGAAATATATGGACTTCATACCCTTGGTACAGAAGATAGTGATCAAACATCGGATTCAGCACCAGAATTATGAAAATTTGCTGATCAAGTTGCAATCCACTAATAACTTGACTATGGACGATAGCTGGGCGAGCGTACGCCGTAGACCGAGGAACAATAATCAAGAAGTGAGTATATCTATGGTGATATTTAACCCTAATACCCTTGAGACTGATATAGGCTTGTTTTACCGTAAAATCTCTACGGGAAATTGTAGGAGTCTGAAGTATGAGGTGTTTTTGTTTGATATCACTTGACTAAGTGGGAACATTGCCGTACTTAGAAACTTGCTTTACAGGAATAAATACATATAGAGAAAAATATAAATAGATTTAAACAAAAGCTTCAAAAGAATTTAACCAATTTTTATGTTCATTTCGTTCCAGGCACGTCTCGTAGTGTGTGACACTTCTCAGTCAATTAGAAAATTGTGTGTCAACGCTCACAACTTGAAGCTGGCGTGGACTGTCTCCAGTCGCGTGTCCAAAGACGACTGGCTTGAGTGGCTGAGACGGTTCAGCATTGGACTTCTTACTGAGTCGCATAGCCCAGCATTGAGGTAAGTTATACTAAGCTTACTAAGTAGATCGAAGTTTATTCCGCATTTCTTACAAATATCTGTCTTATCATATGATATTGGAATACCAAATCATATGATATGGAAAGCAATGAATTCAGATCCGAAATATATTCAATTGAAACATTCTATAATATAATATACCTTTTTACTTTACAGGGCTAGTTTAGCGCTAGCACACAACTATTCCCAACTGCTCCGAGACCTCTTCAACGCTGCCTTCGTATCTTGTTGGACGGAACTCGACAGTACAGCTCGGACCGAACTATCCAATGCTCTCGAACAAGCGTTGACCGCTCCCGACGCGCCCGAGTTGGCTCACACAGTGTTGAACTTGGCGGAGTTTATGGAGCACTGTGAAGGAGGGACTTTGCCCATTTCCACTCATTTGTTAGGGGAAAGGGCTATGCATTGTCGAGCTTATGCTAAGGCGTTGCATTACAAGGTATGTATTTGATTTTTTATTGATTTGGCTATGGTTTTAAAAATAATTGTAATTTATTACTCTTTTGTCTGTAGGAAGAAGAATTCCGCAACGGAGCGACCTTGCAAGTTATTGAAGCTTTAATCCACATCAACAATAAACTGCAACAAAAAGAGGCAGCTGAAGGTTTGTTAGAGAGAGTGATGGCGCAACGCGAGGCTGGAGACGCTACGTTAAAGGTTCAGATCCGTTGGTACGAGAAACTACACAATTGGGAAAAGGCTCTCAATTTGTACGACGAGAAGTTAACCTCAGATCCTGACGATACAGACGCTTATCTCGGTGAACTACGATGCTACGAAGCTCTTGGGGAGTGGGTTAAGCTCTACAACACTGTTTCTAAAGGCTGGACCGAAATGAAATCTGAAGACAAGTATAAAGCGGCCAGACTAGCTGCGGCGGCCGCTTGGGGGTTAAACGAATGGGACTCCATGTCCAACTACGTAAATTTCTTACCAGAAAACACACAAGATGGTGCCTTCTACAGAGCAGTGCTTAACATACACAATGGAGATTTCGAATCCTCCAAACAGTACATCGATCTAGCCCGTACCATATTAGATTCTGAGTTGACAGCCGTGGCCGGGGAAAGTTACCAAAGAGCTTACGGAGCGCTTGTGAATGCGCAGCTTTTGGCTGAACTCGAAGAAGTTATCACTTACAAACTAGTCACTGAGAGGAGAGAGACGATTCGTCAAGCTTGGTGGACGAGACTACAAGGTGGACAACGTTTGGTAGAAGACTGGAGAAGGATTCTGCAAGTTCGCAGCCTAGTGCTCACGCCTCAAGAAGATATGGCCACTTGGCTCAAATTCGCATCTCTATGTAGAAAGAGCGGCGCACCACGACAAGCTCATAAAACATTAGTAATGTTGCTCGGGATCGACCCTAGCCAGAACAGAGACTTGCCTCTACCTACTCATGAGCCGCGGCTGACCTTGGCTTACGCCAAACATTTGTGGGTCGCTGGAGACAAGCAGCTGGCATACGACCAACTGCAACGCTACGTTGACTCCACAGAGAATGGTGATCCAGAACATTGTCGTTTACTCGCTCGTTGTCACTTGAAGCTAGGGGCTTGGTGCGAATCCCTCCTCGGGATCAATGAACACTCCATCCCCGAAATACTGCAGAACTACAAGTCAGCTACGAATCTGTCATCTGATTGGTACAAAGCTTGGCACGCCTGGGCTTATATGAACTTTGAAACCGTGCTGTTCTATAAGCACCAGGATACTGGCGCTACGGGAGACAGAAAACCGACTCCTGAATGTATTCAACAGCATACTGTGCCGGCTGTTGAAGGGTTCTTTAAGTCGATCAAGTTATCTCACGGCAGCTCTTTGCAAGATACCCTCCGATTGCTAACTTTATGGTTCGACTATGGCCATTACCCTGCCGTACACGAGGCCTTGGTCGAAGGAATAAGAACCATAGAAATCAACGTATGGCTGCAAGTGATTCCTCAACTAATCGCCCGTATCGACACGCCAAGAGCTTTGGTAGGGAAGTTGATCCATTCTCTGTTGATTGATATCGGTAAGTCGCATCCTCAAGCGTTGGTGTATCCTTTGACTGTGGCTTCTAAGTCCTCGTTCGTCGCTCGGAAGAACGCAGCCAATCAGATATTGAAGTCGATGTGTACTCATTCGAGTAAGCTAGTCAATCAGGCAGCTATGATATCGGAGGAGCTGATCAGAGTTGCTATATTGTGGCACGAACAATGGCACGAAGCTCTTGAAGAGGCTTCGAGACTTTACTTCAGCGAGAATGACGTCAATGCCATGTTTAAAACGTTGGAACCGTTACACGCGATGCTGGAAAGAGGCCCGCTGACATTGAAAGAAGTATCTTTCAATCAAACTTATGGAAGAGAGCTGAATGAAGCTCATGAATGGTGTAATAGGTACAAGGTAAGTCACAGTAACGTATTACCAAGCTGAAACTGGATGGTTTAGATTCACACTAGCGACATCTATCCGGTCGTGGGTGGAAGCACCGCGCGGGACAGCTAGTTTTTACTAAAATCCGTATTTTTGCAGGAGTCAGGTCAAGTGCGCGACCTGAGCCAGGCGTGGGACCTGTACTACAACGTGTTCCGGCGCATCTCGCGCCAGCTGCCGCAGCTGACGTCGCTGGAGCTGCAGTACGTGTCGCCGCGCCTGCTGGCGTGCCGCGACCTGGAGCTGGCCGTGCCCGGCTCCTACGTGCCGGACCAGGACCTCATCCGCATCGCGCACATCCAGAGCAGCCTGCAGGTAACACTCAATCAATCTTTATATACAAAAACTAGCAGCGCCCCGCGGCTTTGCCCGCGTTGAGCCCGTTCCCGTAGGAATTTTCGAAAATCCTTTCTTAGTGTGCACTTACGTCACTTGAAGAACCTTCCTGCCAAATTTCATGTTTCTAGGTGTAGCGGTTGAGGCTGTGCGTTGATTATCAGTCAGTCAGGACTTTGAATTTTATATATATAGATTACGTGTCTCGTTGTTAGTTCGCGATGGACTCTTAAACTACTGGACCGATTTAACAGGCAGCTGCGGAATACTGCTATTACAAATAGGTCTAGCTGACTTGCAGGTCTTAATCATACGAAATATCGTTTCTTGCAGCTGCTTTAAGATTACACCGTTCACCAAAATTGTCAACCAAGAAATTTACTGTATTTTTTTCATAAGAAAAAGGACTTTTCCATTAAATTAAATAAAACAATGTGACCAAACCAACAATCACAGTAAACGTGTAAATCATACAACTGTCCCTCAGGTAATAACATCAAAACAACGTCCTCGTCGACTCTGCATCCGCGGTTCCAACGGCAAGGAGTACATGTTCCTTCTAAAAGGACACGAGGATTTGCGTCAAGATGAACGCGTCATGCAATTGTTTGGTTTAGTCAACACGCTTCTACAAGCAGACCCCGACACCTTCCGAAGAGACTTGGCCATACAAAGATACGCAGTGATACCGCTGTCAACTAACTCAGGGTTGATTGGATGGGTCCCCCATTGTGATACTCTGCACTCTTTGATTAGAGATTATAGGGAGAAGAGAAAGTGCCTGTTGAATATTGAACACAGAATCATGCAGAGAATGGCCTCTGATTTGGATAAGTTGATGTTGATGCAGAAGGTTAGTGTCGTAACCGTTTTATAGCTTTTTTTTTTTGTTTAAGTGGTGTATCTTATACTTTTAAGTCATTCTTCATATCATTATTTTATAATTAAAATGATAAAGATACTTACTACTTATATGTTCAGGCAAAACAGTAGAATCTTAAAATTGTATATGACCTAGATCAATAGATACTGCTTCCTTAGCCATCTAACTATAACGAAATCATTTAATAAGATATTAAATCTCCAGGTGGAAGTATTCGAGCACGCGCTCGAGCACACAGCTGGCGACGACCTCGCCAAGCTGCTCTGGCTGAAGAGTCCATCATCGGAAGTGTGGTTCGAGCGTCGCACGAACTACACGCGCTCGCTGGCCGTCATGAGCATGGTGGGCTACATCCTCGGGCTCGGCGACCGCCACCCCTCCAACATCATGCTGGACAGGGTCACCGGCAAGTTCCTTCACATCGACTTCGGAGACTGCTTCGAAGTGGCGGTGACCAGAGACAAGTTCCCCGAGAAGATACCATTCAGATTGACCAGGATGCTTATCAATGCGATGGAGGTATGTTGAGAATGTAGATTACTCGTAAAATATATCTTCATTTAAGTTTTTCAATTCATCCCAATCCCAATATATAACTTTTTTCCCTATATACTTATTTTATATTTTGAAAACCCCACCAAAAATTATTTTCCTTCAGGTGACGGGCATAGAAGGCACATACCGTCGCACGTGCGAGAGCGTGATGGAAGTACTCCACCGGCACAAAGACAGCGTGATGGCGGTCCTGGAAGCCTTCGTGTACGACCCGTTGCTGAACTGGAGGCTGGTGGAGGCGGCGCGGCGCTCGCGCTCCGACCCGGAGCCCGAGGCGGGCCCCGAGCCGCCGCGCGACCTCGCCGCGCCCGCCGAGACCAACCTCAACAAACGCGCGCTAGCCATCGTCAACCGAGTCAGAGACAAACTCACCGGCAGAGACTTCCCCCACATCTACGAGACAGTCTCCGTCCAGAAACAAGTCGATCTATTGATTCAACAGGCGACTAGCAACGAAAATCTCTGCCAGTGCTATGTCGGATGGTGTCCTTTCTGGTAGATAAGATCTGCATTTTTCTATGGCACCTAATCGTGCCTAGACTGCGTTTTTGTACGGTACCCGACCGGTACGCCTTTTATAGTCTTATATTTGACAAGTAGGTTAAGGATTTTTATGTAAATACATATTATAAAATATGCTTGATTACCTCTGTTAAGACGAACTTTTGTTGTTAATTTAGTGTAAGTAACATTGACTACAATAAATAGTTTAAAACGTAAATAAAGGAATGATGTTTATTATGCGTTTTTCATAATTTTGATGTTATCCTTCAATTAGCTCATTATTTATTATTTCGTATAGGTTTAGGGCCGCATTCGTAAACGCATTTTAACTATCAAATGGTTTGTCCCTTTCCAGCATAAAGCTTTTTTCCAAAAAGCAAAGGAGACAAAACACTTTATAACAGTGTTAAAGTTAAAGAGCGATTATGAATAAGGCGGTTAGTATCCAAATTAAAGGCCATGGACATGGTCTCACGATTGACACAATCGGGACCTAAAGCTATTTCACCCAAAAAAATACCCAATAGTTAAAATAATAAAGCCGATTTTCCAACCAACGCTGATCCCTTTTGTAAAAGTTGTTGCAAATACAAGACTATCTACTCGGACTGACAACTGGTGATGGTATACTTATTACCTGCTGCTGACAACAGTCAGGTAACGGGTTCATATCGATTCAATAAACAAAAATTGATTAAATATTGCATTTGACTAAAATGGAATACAACCCTACACACATAAGCAAAACAATTTCATATTTAATCATAATCATACATACTGATCGATCCGTTTATTAACCTTTTGTTTACCGGCATTAGAAACACAATAGAAAATCAATTGTGTCTGGCTTGAAATCGCGTCCGCGGGATATGAGGGGTTAAACGTTATAAACTAACGTATAAAAGCATGAAAACAACACCAAAACGTAAAAGCAACAAATTACAGTTCTCGCAATTGCAATCAAAGTTCATCGAAGCGAACGAAATTGCTACCCAAGATTGAAGATGAATGATGAACAAAAACAGAGGTTGTTTGTCGCAAGGGTTCCAATCGCGTGGTATCTAATCGAGATCGTTGGCATTGTAATCAGTTGGCCGCTGACCGCGACGGCGAACGCACGCGCCCGACACGCCGCAAATACGCGAAAATGGAACTCTATGAAATCGTAGACTTCAACACCTTGAGTAAGTTTCTAATCTCTTTTATTAGTACAGACTTAGGTATAACTTATCCGTACGTATCTACCTACTTTAAGTCTAACAAATTTAAAAGAAAGTGTTAATTTTGGAAGTAATTGTACTTATTAAATAGGTACGACTCCGCCAATTGTTGACCGCTTTTTGATTAATTATTGACCAACAACGTTTACGAGAATCGTTTTATGATGGTCAGTTTCAATGGAGTATTTAACTAATAATCTGCCTGTTCAAAAAGGGGAGTGTTATTTTTAAATTATGTCTCAATGTTATGATGTCTGTCTGTAGCCCCAGACGACAGAATCGATATTAATTTGTTAGTTTCTATATGATCCTAACTGACTTATTAATACAAAAGTCAGTGCGTTTTAGGCCTTTTATTGACCTACTAAAAGTTACTGCCGAATTGAAGGACAACTTAATTTATAAGCACTAAGAATGTGAAAGTATAGTTAGGTATAGGAATTTAACGCATACCTAACGGTCAGTGGATTAAAGTAATTATCTAACTACTTATAGATGAAATGACGTATGAAAATATTTATCTACTTAATAAGAAATCCTAGAGTCTAGAACGCCTAGGATCTAGACTTTAGCCTATGAGGATTCAAAACATCAGAGTAATGCTAACACACTGACATATTTTATCAGGTTGAAACCTTCTTACAAGTAAGTTAGAACAATAAATAGCAAAATAGATAATTTGATTAGTTTGCTTTTAGTTTTGTAGCTAAACAACTGACCTTACTAATCAGTAATCACCTTTCTTATCACTATAATCGTCGAAATAGCTCAATTATTGTGTCATTCATATTGATTATATTTACAGGCGCAGAAGTACAGAGATTACTGACTGAAGCGACTACAATAAGGAAGAGGGCGTATGTGCCGTACTCTAACTTCTCGGTCGGGGCAGCACTTTTGACTGAAGAGGACTCCAAGACGTTTACGGGGTGTAACATTGAGAACTCGACTTTATCGCCAACCGTGTGCGCTGAGCGGTCGGCGATCTGCCGCGCCGTGTGTGAAGGGTACACGAGGTTCACCAAATGTGCAGTGGTGGCTCACCAGCACGAGTTCACGGCGCCCTGCGGCGTCTGCAGGCAAGCCCTCAGCGAGTTCAGGAGCTCAGACGGCGACATCGAAATCTACCTAACCAAACCCACACTAGACAAAGTCCTCCGCACAAAACTATCACAAATACTACCCCTCTCCTTCGTGAGCTACAAACAAGACAGTATTGTAACGTAAAGTCGAACCAACTATTAAATTGAACATTTTATGATTCAAACGAGGAAACCCCAGGTTGTGCTCGCTATTTATAACGTTGGCACGCAAATGTTCATCTTTGACATTGAGTATCTCATTGAAATATGATTTTCTGTTAACGTTTTCTAAAACTGAACTCGTTCTCAAATATAACGTTATATTTATTAATAAATAAGTGATTTTATCGAGTGGTTTATCTTGAGTTGATTATAATGTTTTAATGTAAGTAAGTATCGCTACAATCAATCGGTGACATAATAAAAAATATTGTATTTTTAATTCCACAATTTAATTGCGTTTTTCAATATTTACATGATGTGTTACAAAATACAATTTTATTATCTAAGGGATAGGCGTAATATCTTCCCTATAACAAAGCGATATACAAAACAAACGATAAAATATTTAGGTATGCACTTTATGCAGGTTATATACATAAATATGATGTGTTCGGAGAGAGAACCGTGTCACGGTAATATTACATAGTATTACCGTGACCGTGTCGTCATGTCTTTGCAAGAAAATGCCTCGGCTTGCTTTATATTTAAACATCTCTGTTTGTATTCTATAGTATGTCATAAGAGCTACTATCATAAAATATTTTTGCAAGCTTCGTATTTTTTTCAAAAACAGATTCAGCAACGCCCTCATTTTTAACGAACGATTCTCCTTCGAAGTAGACGTTACATTATCAATATCATACATTAGGGAAAGCCCCTAGCGGGTGGGTCGGTTTTACCATCATTGGTTTATTACGAGGAACAATAGGCGCGGTACATTGACGCAATACTGATCAAACGGGTTAAATGGCAGTGTCACGCGAACATATGTTTAATACCCTTACGCATGGGTCACAGAGGCACATTACATTTAACAGCTATTTATTTTCAATCGTAAAGGCTGATGGAAAAGTATTCCTGTATTACATATTCAAGTTCACACTGAGAGGCGAAAATGTTAAGCGATTAGTAACATTAACGTGCTATGGTTGGTAACAGTATGAGGCGACCACAGACCGCAGTTACAAGCATTTGCGAATATTGATGGTGTAGTCTGCAGTCCTGCCCTTCATGCCCTACAATTACACAAATGAAGATCTCATGAAGGGAACGGATTCCGTCTCCGAGTTCTACGTTAAACTATAATTGAAAAGTCACACACGCTGATTTTACTAATCACTTTAATTTAATTTCACACTGGCACTATTCACTTGCAGTGTTTACTTGAAATGTAAATCAGGTATTACTATAATTTACATAAAAACTAAGTATTCTTTAAAATTTTGCTTGAATTGCATTACATCACTTCATTCTATTCGAAAGCATTGTTCATAATGTTCAAGTGCATCTCATTTACCAATGCCAGCGGTGTCACGGTCTGTGCAAACAGGTCTTTATGACAAAAATTACATATATTAGGAATTTGCATTGCGTAATAGGTTGCAAACAATGCTGGTTTATTCAAAAATGTTAGTGTTCTAATAATGTTGAAATATATTATTGTTCGCTGAGAGCCAATTTTTTCAATCCCCAGATAAAGTTTATGACTGAGCCAAAACAATTTAATTACTTAATTAAATCCATGATTAAATCATTTGTATGAGAATAATGATCATCCAAGTTACTTGATGAACTTTATCTGACGATTAAAAATTGGCTCTGAATGTATGTAGTAGCTGAACATACAGAAAAGGTAATTCTTTGGCAGATAGTTATTTACGAATGCTAGAAATATTTTTTCATATGATCCGAATAGATCGGTCTCTTTATCACACAATACCAAAAAAACTTCTTATTAGATTTTTAGCTGTAAGAGTCCTTACACATGTAGTTTGTGTACGACACTCGTTTTTGATCAACTCTTGACCACACGCGTCCTAGTGCTGTATCAGTTAAGACATAAGAATGGTATACAACATTAACAACGTGATATCTTGCGTTTGCTGAGCGCTCTGATTACGATGCGTCCACAACTCTTAATAAGACTTCGTGTGCAAATGCTCTTAACGACAACGTGTGTCGTAACAATCTGCCAAATTATTAGCCCGAAGAATACACATTTTAATCAAACGTAAATATAATAAATTATCGACCGTCAAAATAAATATAAAACGTTAGACAATCACAAACCGTAAATAAAACAAAAAACTATTAACAAAACATCAACAAAATATAGTAAGTTTAAATACAATTTTATCTTACACATATACTCAGTCTGCTCTATATTTTAATGTTTATTTTATTTACAGGGTCATAACCATTAATAAAACTGTTTTTATTTTCCTTACATAATTTATTGATAAGCTGAAGGCGTTAGTTTAATAATAGAAAAAGCAAATTGTCGGTTATATAATAAAATATTTATAACACTTGTAAATCGAACTAGAGAATTGCCCACGCACAATGAGAATACAGCACAAAACTTGTAATACCTCTTTACAACTTCAAAAACCGCTGGAGTTTCTGAATTCGGTGGGAGTTTTTGTGTTGTGTTGTCAATTTTCTCTTAAAACAGATTTGATTAGGTAACTCAATTTGAACGATTACTATTTATTTTTGTCTGAAAATTTACTTTAAATAGCAGTGTGACTTTAAGAAATATTTGATGAATTTTTTTGAATTTTGATGGTTATTAGATGAAAAAAATACTTATTAACGGTTTTTTATTTCTTAAACAAGTTGACCGTTCAACTGAAGGAAATAAAAATAGAGTACACAAAACAGTTTCAATACTTACCACGCCGCTCACCAAAACGGACACCAGCCTATATAACATTGGCACAAATTCTCATTATTAGTCGCTTGCTTAATAAGCAAATCCACTTGCTTAGGCACGCTTACAACTGCTTCCACACTTGGGAAATCCCTACCCGTTAACTTATCTCGTATCCGATTCAGTATTGATAGCGCTCGCTTATTCAAATTCGCTTCTGGTGGTATTTCTACCGATTCATAGTGTAAGTGATTTCTGCTTCGACTGGGTAGAGTGTATTCGCTGTCTATGTCTGATGAGAAGGTGGATTCTGTAAGGGATCTGTGCTCGTTGTCTACCAGTCGCCAGTTGAGTAGAGGATCGTAGACGAAAGCTTCTAGTACAGCCATGACGCTGTCTCTGTGCTTGTGTAGTACGTGCATCACAGACTCGCACGTGAATCGATACGTGCCCTCTATACCGGTCACCTACAAAGGATAATGATTATTATAGGATTACACGATAATACATCAAAATTGGATGCGATAATAAATCGCAACGTTAAGTATAATAATATCTAGATAAAACATAGTTATCGCGTAATCTTAATTTGGTTGTTCCGTATGTTGTATAAGCATAAAATAGTAAAATAAATAAATGATACACTTGGAAAAAGTCACATACGATGAAACACATTGAAAGGTGTGGTTAAAATAGCGTTTATACTCTCAATTAGTTGATTGGGTACAAGGATATGGATTAATTTCACTGAGCGTGTGTGTATGAATCAGTATTACTTAAGAGGACTGATTACGATGTTACGAATTACACGAATGACGTCACGTGTTGACGTCAATACTGTTCTAATTCTTGTTATTTATTTTATGGTGATTGAATTAGGACACTTTGAAAATGGATATCTATTGAAGAGCGTGCTATTTACGTCCAAGCTGTGTTTACCGAACAATTAAAACATCTGAATAGGCACGCTTATGGTCTTAACTTAATCATCAATAGAATTTGGAAGGTCAGTTCAGGCTGTCAGTAAAATTTTACTCTAAATGATTTAAAAAAAATGTTTCTAGAAGTTTTGATTATGATTGCGATTCAAATATGATCAAGATTGACTAGCTAGAAGATAGAATGATCCTGGCGCCTGTTTATATTGGCAGTTTAGTTACATAACAACATCAAAAAAATAAAAACTAAAATTTCAATAACCATACATACCTCCATAGCATTAACCAGCATCCGAGTTAATCTAAAAGGTATCTTTTCGGGAAACCGTTCTCTCGTCACAGTCACTTCGAAGCAATCTCCAAAGTCTATGTGCAGCACTTTCCCCGAGACCCGATGCAGCATGATGTTGGAGGGGTGGCGGTCGCCGAGCCCGAGGATGTAGCCCACCATGCTCATGACGGCCAGCGAGCGCGTGTAGTTCGTGCGACGCTCGAACCACACTTCAGCCGATGGACTTTTCAGCCAGAGTAAACGGGAAAGGTCGTTGCCGGGTGTTTGGGAGAGTGTGTGCTCGAATACTTCTACCTGTTGAAGTGAAATGCAATGATTAATCTTTTGTCAGTAGCTCAAAAGTTGCAATGTAAGTATGTCAATAATCTAAAATATATATTTTCATCACAATGAAAATTATCAGCTCTTGTCTGAACTGATCTGTTACTGTGACAGTTGACACATTAGTGACAGAATTGGTTATGAATAAAATACAAATGAAAGTACCTAGTTATTCACGTATGTGTGCCACAGCATAAGTACAAAACCTATCACAAAAGTAATATAAAAGTTAAAAATATACGTTACAAGTATACGTCAAGTTTCTGTACAACATATGACACAAGTCTACAACATAAGACACAAGAATACAACATATGACAGAACTCTTCAATAGTGTTATTAGTTATTGCGGTATGACACAAGGTATAGAATAAAGTCACAAATACCTTATGCTTCAGCATCAGCTTCTGATAATCACTGGCCATCCTCAACATAATCTGTTGCTCAGTATGTAGTGTCATCTTATTCGACTTCTTGTCTCGGTAATCACTGATTAGGTTGTACAGGGTGTCGCAGTGAGGCACCCAGCCGATGAGTCCGGAGTTAGGGGACAGAGGGATGACTGCGTAGCGTTGAATGGCCAGGTCGTGACGGTACGTGTTGGTGTCCGCCTGTGTATGGGATACATTAAAATTTAAATTTGAATACGAGAATCTTATCATGGAACCAAATGAGGGCAAACTTTGACAATTCATTGTAATTATTAACAATGAATTGTCAATTGTCTCTGTTTTATGACAGTCAGAATAACTAGTAAATCAAACCTTATCACAACCAACTGACCTGCAGCAAAGTGTTGACGAGTCCAAACAGCTGCATGACCCTTTCGTCTTGTCTCAGATCCTCGTGGCCCTTCAACAGGAACATGTACTGTTTGCCGTCGGACCCCTGGATCGTCAGTCTTCGCGGTTTCTGCTTTGATTTTATTACCTAGAAGAAGAGTGTTGCATGATAAAAACATTTTCAGTAAAATTTTTATTGCAATTGTAAATTAATTTGTCGTTGGCACGAGAGGAATTTTGACATAAAAAATACGCTCTGTGTATCCAGTTTTGCTGTCTATTTTTATCCGAATCTTGTAGCAATATAAACGAAATCAATTGTAGCCCTAGTCGCATAGTTTGACAAAGCGGTGTTAACTCATCGCGATTGCTAAGCAATGTGCAGCTCAAGCACTACTTGGATGACTGACTGTTAAGTTTAATGGCGCACAGGGCACGGTAATTTGACGGTCTCGGAAGTAAGAATGGACGGACTGATGGATGCGCCCGTGGATGGACATCATTACCAACATTTGTAAATTAAAATAAAATTTAGTGTCAAAACTAACCTGTAAATGACTATGTATATGCGATATTCTGATCACCGGCTCGTTGGGCACATACGAGCCCGGCACGGCTAGCTCGTAATCCTTGCAGGTATGCAGTCTTTTGCTGACATACTGCAGTTCCAGTGACGTTAGGGAACGGTACTGAGTGTTGATGCGTCGAACTATGTGCGAGTAGAGGTCCCAGGTTTCGTTCAGATAGCGGTCGTCGCCTGTTTCCTGCGTATGAAGGAAGTTATGGTTTATGGTTGAGGGTTTTTTATTTGACTTATGTTAGAGATTCGTATGCTTACAAAGTAAAGAAAATATAGCATAGACAAAAAGAACCAAACGCATACAAAATTGTTTATCACGATAATAAACGTTATGTCGCGAGAACACATTTTATTACCGAACACGTGCAGTTCTCGTTTAATTACATACATAAGAAAGGATTTTATTAGGGCATTTTAATACCATTAAAATTACTACATTGACTGTCAATTTAAAACTAGCCTTCGTTTGTCCCTATGGCTAAACTTAGCCTAAATCCTCAGTGAGATAAGATGTCTTTATCCAGCAGTAGGACATAACAGGATACT
This sequence comes from Cyclophora punctaria, assembly GCA_951394245.1. NCBI lineage: Eukaryota > Metazoa > Arthropoda > Insecta > Lepidoptera > Geometridae > Cyclophora > Cyclophora punctaria. The sequence continues at coordinate 2,882,844 of OX596182.1, forward strand.
ACGACTACTGTATCAATTTACCTTATACATCTCACAGCAGCGCTGCGCCTCTCTCAAGTCTCGTCCATACATCTGCAGGAAAGAAACCTCCTTCAAAGTCTCAGGCGGTCGGTCTAGCATTGCATACATCTTGTCTAGCGTCTTGAACATGCCGCGGTAATCTTTCTCGCTGAAGTAGAGCCTGTAAAGACATACAAGTATTTGTTAATAGTTTCTTGTTAAAAGGTCTCGGTTTCTTTTTAAACAGGGAGTGTGCCGTATACGTTACCCCACGCCTTGAATATTCTGATTGTTATAATACTCTAATTTATAAATACTAAGTCTTGTGACGTTTATATAATGTACATTGTTTAACCTAATTCCATTGCAAAGCAAATCTCTCAGGATCTCCTGAGAACCTTCATGAGATAGCGATCTTTCATTATTACATTATCTCCTATACTATAAGAGAAAATGAGACGGCTCACTTATCCACCCTACAAGGTTGATCATATGTTAATGTTTATAAACTGACCTGGAAGCTTCATCTAAAGCAGTGACTACCTGATCGTGCCACAAGATGGCCACCTTGATCAGCTCCTCCGATATGACCGCGGCTTCATTCACCAGATTCTGCGAGTGAGCGCACATTGTCTTCAACACATAGTTCGCCGCATTCTTTCGCGTCACGAACGAAGATTTCGTCGCCACAGTCAAAGGATACACCAGCGCTTGAGGATGCAACTTTCCGATATCAATCAATAATATATGGACCAACTTCGCAACCAAACTCCTTGGAGAATCTATCCTAGCAATCAATTGAGGTATCACGTGAAGCCATATCTTTATGTCAATCTGTCTTATTCCTTCAAATAGAGCGTCGTATATAGTTGGATGGTGACCGTGGTCAAACCATAAAGTAAGTAGCCGCAAAGTATCTTGAAGCGCGCTGCCGTTTGAAAGACTAATGGATTTGAAGAATCCTTCTATAGCAGGTATAGTATGCGTGTTGATGAAATCGGCTCTGGACACTTTCTTTTCACCTGAACCGCCAGCTATACTACTCTCAGAGATATTATCTTGTTGTTTATAGAACAAGACTGTTTCAAAGTTCATACAGGCCCACGCGTGACACGCTTTGTACCAATCCGGCGCTAAAATAGTGGCTGCAGCGAAGTTTCTCAATATTTCTGGTATAGATAGCTCGTTTATTTCCTGTAAGGATTCACACCAAGAGCCAAGCTTAAGATGACACCGCGCGACAAGACGGCAATGCTCGTCATTCTCCGGCTCAAAGTTATCGACGAATCTCTGTAGGACGTCATACGCGTACCTCTTGTTACCAGCTTCCCAAACATTCTTACTGTATGCTAAAACAATCTTAGGTTCGTGCATTCTAAGTAGAACATCAGGGTTAGTGATTGGGTCGCTTCCTATGATTGAAATAACTATTTTATGAGCTTGGTTCAAAATGCCTGTTTTGCGGCAGAGTGAAGCGAATTTCAACCAAGTGGGGAAGTCCTCTCGAGGTGAGAGCACCAAGTTTCTAATCTGTAGCAGTTTGCGCCAATCCTCGACTAATCGTTGGCCGCCATGCAGTCTGGTCCACCACGCTTTACGAATGGTGGTTCGTCTTTCCTCAATAAGTTTGTACGTGACTACTTCTTCGAGTTCGGTCAACATTTGCGCATTGACTAACGGCCCGTAGGCTCGTTGATAGCTTTCGCTGGCCACTGCAGTCAATTCTAGGTCTAACATGCTTCGGGCCGCATCGATATAGACTCTCGATTCCGACCACTGGCCTTCATGTATCGTCAAGATAGCTCTATAAAAGGCTCCTTCTTGACAGTCTTCGGGTATTAATTCTACGTATTTTTTCATCGATTCCCATTCTTGTAACCCCCAAGACGATGCGGCCGCCATTTTGGCTGATTTGTGTTTGACGTCATCGCTCATAGTATCCCACTGTTCAGTTGCTATGGTGTGCAGTTTTCGCCACTCTCCGAGAGACTCCAAACACCTCATCATCCCTAATTTTGACTCAACATCTTGTGGTTCGGTCTCAAGCTTCTTATTATACAGATCAAGAGCTTGTTCCCAATTGTGCAGTTTCTCATACCATCGAACATGGATGGCAGAGTCTCCGTTCTTTTTAATTGTAACAGCTTTATCTAAAAGACCGCTAGTCGCTTCTGTTCTTTGTAATTTGTTATTGATATGTATAAGGGATTCTATTACTTTCATAGATGGATTCTTTTTGTATTCTTGTTCCTGAAATATAGACATCAATAAATCAGTACTCCAAGATACCATAAACATTGTATCATATCTTCTCTTTAAAAATTGAACTTACCTTGTAATACAGAGCTTTTGCATAAGCTCTGCAATTGATTGCTGTATCACCAAGCATCTTGATAGAAATGGGCAAAGTTCCTTTGTCGCAGTGCTCCATAAACTCGGCCAGATTCAGAACTGCTAAAGCTAGTTCTGGACAATCCGGTACTACTAGGGCTTGCTCCAAAGAGTTCACGAGTTCCTTGCGATGTGCGTCGCCAAGTTCAGTCCAGCAAGACATAAAGGCGGCATTGAATAAGTCACAAGCCAGTTGGGTATAGTTTTGCGCTAGAGTTGCACATGCCCTGTAAAATATAAAAGCCGATGTTACTCTTTATGCTATGAATACCTGTTACCTGCTTTTATTTTTACAGAAATATGTGTATTTAACAAAATCGTAGACCATTACTCGCCTGATGGCAGGACTATTGGACTGCGTGAGGAACCCAACGCCCAACTGTCGAAGCCATTCAAGCCAATCTTCCTTCGACACAATGTTAGCCACTGACCAACACTTACGTAGATGCTGAACATTTAGGGAAAGCTTTTCTATTTCTTGCATATCGCGGGTCACCATCTGGAAACCGGTAAATTAAACTAAGAAACTTAATTTTTTTGTGGAATCCGTGAACGATACATTGGAAAAGAATAACTTACGTCGTTTTTCTGATTTCTCAATCTAGATCTAGTTTCGTCTAAGTAGTCGTCATCGGAAGCCAAAGTGGAAATGACTTGCAGTCTAGTGACCAGCACAATGTAGTTAGGGCACTGTATCTTATGCTTCATCAATATTCTATCTACAGAGGGAATGTAATCAATGTATTCCCGCCCTAGTTGTACTATGAGAGCACATAGTGTGTTCATCGCCGTATTCCTCAAAACTGGATTTCCATCCAAAACTTTAGCCAATGCTTGAATAATGACTGATGAATATGGTTTAAGGTACAAGTACATTGACAAGTGCTCCAGAGTTTCCATAGCTAACTTCGATATGTGAGTAGGCACATTCCTGCCGTCAAACAAACTTGTTATAGCAGGTATTACCGACAACAGAACATCATCTAAATTATTTTCGAACTTCTGGATCGTCTCAAGAAGTTTCTCTGTTAGAAATCTATCCTTACTTGTGTCATTTCTTAGAACTCTTAGAATGTTTGGCAATATTTTGCGTAGATATATTTTAAATTCTGTACCAATAGCTAATGTAATATGTTCCACTAAAAGGATCAGAGTGGGTTGCAGTGGACTGTCAGGGGTCCAGTATTCTTTTATGACGTCAAATATATCTTCTAAATAATTCCGAATGTGAGTCTTTACGACTGATATAAGCTGCGCCAATTGGTTTAACAGGAATTCACGGAAACTGTTGTTTTCTGTGTTTCGAATTACATATAGAAGACTCGGTGTAACCCGAGATATGTATGGAACACACTTTATGCCCAAAGTTTGGAAAATCAATGTCACGCAATGTCCCACATTGGTGTGGTGCTGAGCCATCATTGCATCACGTAGCATTCTCATCAACGTGGTCACAACTATAGCCGGATAGAACTCGTCCAGGACTAGAGGAGACATGTTCACCAGCATATCGCATAAATTACCCTCAATATTTTCATTTCCCCCCGTAGATTCAGTGACGGGAATTAAAGTGGATATGGTCTGAAAATCGATCAAGCCTTGATTGACTTTATGTTTATAAGGGTCCAAGGCTCCTAACAGGCCCAGAACTCTTATCGTTTCCCGCCTATCTCTTGCTTGTTGTTCTGTTTTCAAAAAGTTGAGTAACAAATCCATCAAGTTTGGATACTCCATGTAAGGTGTGACAACATGACCTGTTGCACCTACTACTTGCCCAAAGGACCAAAGTGTAATGCTTCTTTTCTCTTGCTGGTTCTGATCTGCCAGTATTTCCAACTGGACTGATAATAGTTCCGTAAGCCATTGGTTTAGCGCGTAACCTCCCCCGTTAACTTCAGCCAGATCTCCGATACATTTTAGAATTGTGGAGATCATTGCTGAGCTACTATCGCTGTCTCTCAACTTTGGTACTAGGACATTTAGGATGGTATCCACAAACTGCCGCGTAATCCTCGGCGCGTGAGATATTATGTTGTTCACCATCTTTAAAGCTTGTTCTTTATTCCTAGTCGATTCTGAATGTTGCAACTCCATTAGAATTTGTACAAACAGCTGTCGTATCGTAGGAGTAGTGTAACTCGGATTGATATTACTCAATCTAGCGACAATGCAAAGAGCGAGCTCCCCAACGTCAGAATTGGAATCATTTATTAAAACAAATAGGCAATTTAAATGATCTTCAACAGCTAAATATTTGTCGAAGGTAGGATTCATAAATACGTCTAGCACTTTATAACGAACTTCGTGATCGAAATCCGATCGGCCGACCGACAATAATTTCCCAATAGATTCGTCGATGAGAAAGTTTAATGTTCGCGAATTTGTTTGGTTACATCTTTCTATAGCTTTTATCAATAACTTTGCAGCCGTTTTTACAGATTCTATGCGAATATCCTGTTGTTCGCTGAGCAAATAATGATCGGTGCATCTTCTAATGAAAGACATCAATGTGTTATTCCATTCGAAATCAAATGTCCCAAGTGTGCGTAATGCTAACACTAATTTAGTAGCATCGTGTGGTTCAGTTTGTATTGCTGTAGCGAACACATTCACCATTTGAGTATCCCCATTACTAGAAATATACGGTTTCTTCCGTAAAATCAATGAGAGCATGTTAAGCAGTCTCTCAGTGATTTCCTTCTTTAGGGATGGCAAATTCTGGCTCAATTCCTTAAAACATGTGGTCAGGCGCGGACTAAGGCCAGTCGCACACATTGGGTCTAACAACTCCTTAACTTCATTAGAAACATTTTCTTTCATTGCAAATCCTAACAATGTCACACAGTTGAATAATGGCGTATCTGTGCCGTTACGTTTTTTCGGTGTTTCTTTTACTGGAAATGTTAGTTTTATAATTTCGATAATCCTTCCGAGATACTGTTGGACATCAGACTCTACTGCAACACAGATAAGTCCTAAAGTCGTAAAAGCCATTGCCTTTTCCTTCTCCCTTCCTCTTAAGAATGTGATCAGATGATTGATAGTGGACTTCAAATGTTTTTTAGCAAAGGCATCTCTGTTGAATGCAGCTAGTCTAGGTATCATTAGTAACAGCATTTGGTGCACTATGTGAGATCTTGAGATTTGTTGTGCCATGACATCTGCAATGTTAATATGACGACTTTTGAACTATTTGATGTATTATATTTATTGTTATATAATCACCTAACTTAACAAATTTCATTTTTTTACCTATCTTTAAACATATTAATAATAAATAATGCTCAAGGTAGCATACACTTAAAGACTCTTTATTCTATTGATTTATTGACAATATATTTCGGTAAATAATTACTATAGCAATATGTTTATTAATCAACTTAATTTATATTACATACCTGAGCATATCTTCTCATATTTCTCAGTGACCAATTTCCTACACACACCCGACTCATAAATAGCGGCATGATGTACTTTGTCATCAGATAGTTGAGTAGACCAATAACCTTGAATCTTAGACTGCAGTGAAGATAAGTCATCAGAAATGTCCTGCTCCGAGTCTAATTTCTGCATTAATGTTGTATATCTTTTCTCCCATGCAGCGTTTGAACACCGCAGGAGCTCATTCAAGATGATCAAAGCTCCATGGACATGTTCGTCTCTACTCAAACCCCTCTCTCTTCCAATGGTGTCATTGAAGGAAGTAATAGCTTCCTCATAGCATTGAATGTACCAGTGGGCTTTGTTGCTCTGGTCTGGCAATTCTCTTTGAGCTGTGAGCACTAAGGCAGCCCTCAATGTTTTAGACGCTGCTTCTCGTATCTGATCTTTAGGGTCTCTTAAAGCTATCATTATATGATTGAAGAACCCATTTATTTGCAGATAGAAGTATGATGGCATGGCAATAGCTAGTTCTCTTAGTATCAACACGGCGGACAGTCTTTTAGCTTCATTCCTTTCTTCAGCTAGCCATTCATAAGCTCTTTTGATTTCAGTTTCTACATATTCACCTCGCTTTATACCAAGTGTTGTTGCTAACCTCCCCATTGTCTTGGCACCAAGTTCTAATAAGCTTATATCAGTAGATGGAAACACATTTCTCAAATAATTAGCATATCTCAGTACCCTTGTTTTATTAGTCTCTGTGTCGCCTCCAGTTAGACATACTGTAAAGAAAATGTATATATCATTCAAGGTAAAAAAACCAATGTATTGTATTGTATTGGATTCAGGAAATATTTGTCAAATTATAACCTTCACAATATTTACCTATAATAAGTATACCAGCTTTCTTCTCATTATTATCATTGCTACAAGTCAATGAATGTATTTGTTGGTTAAACTCGTCTAGAACTTGTGTTTGGGCCTCTGGACTCATTTCTCGCAGTTCAGTTTTTGCAAAATGGAGCAATTCGCGAATAGCTTTATGTCGCGACTCGGACTGCCGGAACTTAAGCCCAGACACCATTTCACTCACGTGGAAAGTCATTTTTGAAGAATATTAGCAATACAAATCGTATGTAATTAAATTAATATTTGGAAAATGTTCGGCTTGACCTAAAAACCTTTAACTCGAAACATTGATGATTTGGGCAATACGTTATAATCACTCTTTTTGCAATTTTTAATATCACATATCTTTATAATTTAATCGAACCTTTAACACACAAAACACGGTATTTTTATTCATTTTTATTATTTTTTCGGAATAACAATCCAGATGTAAACAACATGCATGCGGCCATTGACCACAAGTTTCGTTTAAAAACATCATCAAATCAATTCAGATCGAGTACCTACATAACTAGGTAACCAAAAAATATTGGTAGGTATACAATGATACAATTTTAACAGTTTTTTAGGTATAATTAGAAAAGTAGAGCACCACAAATACCTCTAAGATAAAGTTTAATAAATTAAAAAATTTAGAAAACTTAGATTGAAAATATGATGGATACAGTTTCTGAACTATTTCTGGATTTTCTTTTGCGAATGGACTGCTATGACAGATTATCCAATAGGTGAACAGAAAATTATCATTTTCTAGCAGTCTATGGTGAGATTGTTTTGAATGAATGAAATTTTGTTTGATTTGATTGGGATCGAATAGGAGAACGATGATGACGCGTTTATTTTCATATTTTCTCGTCATGAGCGACAAACGTCAAACAGCTGAGCGAGGTGACTGACTTGCCGTTTATATGGCTTGTTCTTCTTTCTTGTTCTGATTCTGATATTAGGATTATTTTCTAAAGGATTGTGGATTGTGAGAGACTTTATTTTAAAAAAATACAAATCTTCAAACATGAGTGAATTGAGTCCTGAAGAGGTAAGTGGACAATATTTTGGTTTGTAAATGCACCTTGGAGTGCGTACGTCCAATCTAATTTCGTAACAAAACAAAGCATTTTATGCATAAGCTAGTGCGCATATGTGTTATTTACACGTGGAAATAGATATTGGTGTAATCTTTTGTAGATACGGAGAAGACGTCTAGCAAGATTGGCAGCTCTGAGTGGGCCAGGGTCCACTCCAGCGCCCACCAGTCCCCCCATGACTCCTGGGGCCTCTGTCCCCTCGCCAGATGCTCAGCAACAGATCCGCCTTTCCCCTGCTTCGCTTCCTCGCAGCTCCACTGAACCAAACACTCCTGATGCATCCAATGCCAACAAAGAACCAAATTATTCAGATGGTGTTAGTAAAAGTGAAGATCAAGAGAAAATACCACCTGATAGTTTAATTGTCACGGATAAAACCGATAATTTGTTAGATGAAATGCCCGATACAAAGATGACAGATCTATCACAGACTAGACAATATAATAGTTTTGATTCAATGGGGGATGAAAACTTGTTAAGTTGTGGGTCAGTGAGAGTGGGTAGTTTGCCGCAGTCGACAATAGCCGGGTCGGAGGGGTCCTCCACTCGGGAGGACAGCACATCTCGCTCAATATCCCCCACACAGTTTGTGGAGCCTTCGCCGGTCAGACCTCGAGTGACCAGTGCATCACCAAGTTGCTCAAGACGTTCCATATCCATGGAAGTTGATGATGTATCAGAAAAGAATTCACAATCTGAGGGTCAACAAGAACCCATGGAGGTAAGTGTAGTAGAACATACAATCAATATCACATACTAACATCTTCTAATCCTAAAGAACATTTTTTCTAAATCTTAACATATTTTTCAGGTTGAAGATGACTCAACAGCTTCACCGGCTCGAAAAATCCAAAGATCACGGACAGTAAGCTGTACAGAGCTGACGGAAGATCAAATGCGACATATTGTGGCTAGAATTCTACAAGTTTCCTGGTCAGAAGATAATGCAGGTAAGATCATAATTAGCCTAATAAAGAACACAATAGACATTGTTATAATAATATTAAAACATTTTATTTTTCTTTGTGTGGTGTAGGTGGAATCTTCGTACCTTCAGTAGCAGCTTCATTACTTGACAACCCTAAACTTAGTTTAGATGAAATGACATCAGAAGCTCTGATGGATGTCATATCCCTAATATCAGACGGGACTGACCCACTCAGTCAAAAGTTAGTGGCAGTGTATGAGACATCAAAGAAACTCATAGAAGATTGCGGAGATGATATACTAACAAGTGGGACACTGAGCACAGAGCCAGAAGCTGAAAAAACGGACTGTCCGGCACCTTCCTTGCCTATTGCCGAGACTGTTCCTACCCAAGGCCTGGCCGTTAGTTACCTGCTGAAGTTTTACAATAACATCAACCTATATGAAAGAGAAAATCCTAAAAAGAGTTCAGAGCCGCCTCTCAGCGAGCTCCTACAGAAAGTGCGCGGTGTGATCGTGAACCATCTCGTGTTGGTGTTGGTCGGCAAGTTTGAACTTGAAAAGTGCCGCAAGTCGCCCCTGCTGCCGTATATTCTCAACGGAAATGCGCCTACAGGACTCATACCAGAAATATTGCTTGCCACATATGAGGACCGGGAAGTGTTTGAGGAGGTATGAACCGTGATATTTTAGTTTGTTAGACCCTTATCTATACTAATATTATAAAGATGTAAAATTTTAAGTTTGTTTGTTTGTTTATTTGTTTGTTTGTAATCTCAGGAAATATAACAACCAATAACTAGCCACTTAGGCACTTTTACAACTTTGATAGATGAATTTTGTCAAAATAAGTTATTCACTTTAATTTATTGCAATACTATACATATAATATTGTGTTTATTTTTTATGCTCTTCAGGGTTAAATGTAAAATAAAACAAATTTTATTCAAAATTTAATAATAATATTGACAGGAGAATTTTATATATAAGATAGATAGCGAAAATTAAATATTTATTTTATTTCAAATCGGTAAAGTACCAAGTGGACAATTACCGATCGTTTTCCCCTATTTTGTTTAATATTTTTCGTAGTATGGCACCTGAAAGTTATTAATTTTGAACAAGATTTGACTATTGAATTGATCGCTGTTTTTTTTTGAAGTGTCAAGGCACCTTTGCAATTTTTTAATGGAATCAATCATACTACTCAGGTGTTCGTGCCGCTGCTGATGGGCGTCCGCGAGGAGATGCGCGTGATGGTGTCGCCGGGCGTGGGGCGCGGGTCGGGCGCGGCGCTGCGGGCGCTGCGCGCGCTGTGCGAGCTGCGCGCCGGCGCCAGGCTCGCGCGCCGCCCCGTGGCCGAGCTGCTGGCGCGCCTGCCCAGCCTGTGCCCCGACTCGCTCACCACTGCGCCCGGACGGGAAATCGCCAGGGTTTCCTTCCTTGGACCGTTTTTTGCCGTTAGTATTGTTATGTTTTAAATTCATTATATGCCTTCCTTAGTATTGATTGTTATTATTATTACTTAATATCTTCCAACTGAATACCCATTTCAAAGTTAATTCTGCTTTTGTTCCAACTTTTATCGGTGAAAATGAGACCGTTCTGTAGTCTATAGTATACATATACTGGAAGAAATTTCTGAATACGATTAATTCAGGATACAAACCTGAAGGAACTAACACTGAACAAAATACATTTGAATTTGAACTACCCTTTGAGCACAGAACAAAAGCCAAACAGAAGAGAAAATGTGAGATGGTAATCTCATTGCAGATATCCCTGTTCGCGGAGGAGAACCCGCGCATGGCGGAGCGGCTGTTCTCGACGGGCCCGGGCGACCGCAGCCTGGCGTTCGCGCTGCAGCGCGAGGTGGAGGCGTCGCGCGGCACGCTGCACGCCGTGTGCCACAACATCCTGCTGTGCGCGGAGGCGCGCGAGCCCTTCCTCAACTACTTCGCCGCCATCCTGCAGCGCAACGAGCGCCGCGCGCAGCTGCAGACCGACGAGCGCTCGCTCGCTGGTAACACATTTATCCTAAAACTAGTAGCGCCCTGCGGTTTCACCCGCGTTGTGCCCGTTCCCATGGGATTAAAGCGGTTGTTTTGAATTAACCGCCGATCAGTAAAAACATCAGCATAGAAGTTTCGGCAGGAAACTCTGCTGGTTAATGGACTAGGAACTCTTTTAGTGTCACAAATTGCATAGTCTATGAAACCAAAATTGGCTGACTGTCCAAAGGTCGAAAAGGAAGGCTACCCGCCGTTAACTGTTTGTAACTTTTACCTAATATGTACATAGTTTTAAATATAAAGACCCAGTCGTTTCTCTCTCATAAAATAATATTTGTGGTTTGGCATTTCAAGTTGTCTAAAATAAAATGATGAAGAGCATTGTGGTACTTCGGCGGCAGAATAATGTCAAGCATTGATATAGCTGTTACTCCACCTTACGAGTAATTACTAACCAAAATAGATCGTTATTATTTGAAAATGTCGCTCACCTCGTCTAATAGACGTAATTGCTTTGGCTAGATTCCAAATCATTCACTTTCCGAGTTTCGATTTGAATATTTACTCGTTACAAGTACATATTTATGTTTACGAGTTCCGCGGTGAAAACAAGAAGATTCGACAAACAATGTTTGCGTAAACACGGCTATTTGTCCTCTTTGTTTCAAGTATAATTTTAAATCGCAACCTTGGTTCGGTAACGTACGCAAACTTTATTGTAATTTACTTTCGTATCGGTTTGTTGACGCAGTTATCTTTAGTATTTCCAATAAGGGAGATTTATAACGTTCACTTTAGTTGGCGATACAAAGACCAACTCATACTGTTTCAAAGAACAAGTGAAAGACAAAGGTTTTACATAATCGTCTAAGACAAAACATTATTGCTAAGAAATGCGGAAAGGCGGATGACTAAACATGAGATATTTATAACTTTTAATGACCATCTTTGACATCGTAGGCGGGCTATAAAGAAATTCAGTCACTGTGAGTGGAAACTGAAAACAAACAAAATCTGATAATTTTCCGGACGATCGCCGAAACTGGAATCACCTTTTGCAATTTTATTTATATATCCGTTTCGTTTTTAAATCGTTCAGTATGAGCAATTCTGAAACTACAATAGATATGTAGTTATTTTCTTAAGAACTTGAAAAACAATCAATTTTAAACATTTCATTGGATCGATGCACCTTGGTATCAGTTCAGGGCCCCCAAAAATATAGTTTACTCCCAAAAAGTCCCAGTAGTTCTGTCAACAGAACTACTCAACAGAACAGGTGGGAGTAAACGAAAAATATGATAATAAAGTAACTTCATTCTACCAATCAATTTAACAATTCCAAAACAAACCTATCTTCCAGGCGACGGCTTCATGCTGAACGTATGCTCAGTACTACAGCTACTATCGGTGCGGATCAAGCTCGAACGCGTGTACCCTCTGTACACGTTCCAACCCGACACGTGGCTGAACATCCGCGATGAGACCAGGCTGTACTTCACTGCGCAAGAGGCGCAGGACTGGCTTGAAGAGCTCAGTAAGTATAACGTTACGAATATGTCACTTTGAACGAAACACCAAATTCAAAGTTGTTTTTGGTGAATATTCAGCTTTAGGAATATTCTGGAAGCTTCCTTCAGTATGTTGACGAATGATACACAAATACGTAAAACAACATACAACATTACATTATAAAAAACATAAAGGTATTAGAAACTCGTCCTGTTTTCTGGGGTGGATTGAAAAGTGATATTTCGTCTTGGTCTTGACATAATAGAATATTTTATGATGAATACAAAAACATGTTAAACGAAAAACATGATTTTAGAATATGAATTCTGAATTTTAAGTGTTTACACATGGTATAATTCTGTTTCAACTGTTTCAAGATCGTTTACGATCGAACCGATATCAATTTAATTTATTGTGATCGAAAGTTCGAGTCGCCTGTCGAAGTATTCTTAGAGAATTATTAAACATAACAATATCTGTCTATGTTGCGTAATGTTTAATGTTACATAACATTAACACATGTTTTAAAGATATCATAACTTAGTTTGATTGATAAAGATCTCATGATTGCTTGGTATTTCCAATCAATTTTGCTAAATCAGTAGTTCTCAATTGTATTTCGATAGAATATAAACACATTTGGCATTCTGCTAGGAACAAAATGTGTCATCTGTATCGCCATCCTCAATAAACACACAATTATACTAATTGACACTTCTTCTCTCAACAATATATTATTTGTTTGTATAATTTGTGTTTGTTTGCTCTTTTCAGCTAAGGAGCAGAACAACCAATGGCCTGAAGCGAAGTTCCAGACAGTGTGCTGGTTCCTGACACTGCACATGCACCATGTGGCACTCATACCGGCCCTGCACACACACCAGAGGCGCATTCGGTAAGTTTATTACTTTATGGTTTTTTTTAGTCTTTGTTGTTCCACTGCAAAGGAGCGCTCTCCAGGAAAAGTTATAAATATGAATAGTAATGGCTTTTTTACTAGAAAAATTAAGTCTTGGCACAGACTATAGTGTAGTCAGTCTTAAGACAAACTTTGCTCTACCAAAAAAATGAAAACCATTATAATACCTAACAAATCCATTTCCAGCGCCTTCCGCGACCTACAGAAAGTGATCGAAGAGCTAATGGCGGCCGAGCCGCAGTGGCGGAACAGCTACTCCGCGCTGCGGAACAGAGAGCTCTTGCGCAGGTGGAAGCGGCAGATCAAACGTTTACACAGGTTTAGACCGCAATATTTTATAGGAACTTTACATATTCGTCTCTTACACTTACTTATATTATAACGAGTCTTGTAAATGGGACGAAACGTCAGATAAAAATGTAAAGAAAAAGCAAAGTGTAAATATAAACAAAGTTTTAAGTAATCGTCAACATTGTCTCTGGTGGGCATAGATCGAAACAGTGCGCGGAGACTGCGCTGCTGGACGGCGAGCTGATGCGGCGCGCGCTGCAGTTCTACTCGTCAGTGTGCGCGCTGCTGTCGGCGCAGCTGGACGCGGCGCGCGCGCCGGCCGGCGCCGCCGCCTCCGCCGCCGCCTCGGCCTTCCGCGCCGCGCCCGAGTGGTACGTCGAGGACATCGCCGAGATCATGCTGTTCGCGGTGCAGTGAGTATTCATTCATCCATCCATTTCGAGTAGGTCAGTGCCCAACCCTGGTTTCGGAGTTTTGAGACCGCCTAAAGGCTTCCGACATGGTCTGACGATTGAAACAACCGGGACCGACTGCTTAACGTGCGCTCCGAAGCACGGTAGCGCTCAGATAGAAATGTCACTATCGGCCAACCATCCAAGTAAGGGCCGAGCTTCACATTGCTTATACAGTATTTATACCGAGCTTTATGATTCCATTTTATTCGGATAATCGGCTAATGAGGACCGAAGCTAATACAGACAATAAGTACTAATATTAAATCCTTTCCCCAGATACACCCCCCAAATCGTGGCCGACTTCATGGAGGACCCCATCATCACGTGGCTCCTCAACGCCATCTGCAACTCTCATCTCATCAAGAACCCTTACCTCGTCGCCAAAATCGTCGAAGTTTTATTTGTCATCAATCTCTCTGTTCCTCTCAAACTGAAGAATGTTTACGAGAAGTTCATGGACCATCCGATGTCTCAGACGGCACTACCGAGCGCACTTATGAAGTTCTACACGGATATAGAAACGACTGGACAGAGCACAGAGTTCTATGACAAGTTCACCATTAGATTCCATATCAGTATTATACTGAAAGGGATGTGGGAACGGCCTATTCATAAACAGGTAACAAAGTTTGTTTTTTAACTGCTGCTATACAGGGTGAGCAATCCAAATGGGTCAGTATGGAGGTTTTGGAAACCATAACAGATAGCGAAATCTTGGCTTAGGAACCATGACGTTTATTTTAGTAAAAAGAAAAACTGCATTCATATACTTACAAAAATACGTGTACTCGGCCCAGGAATCGAACCTGGACTTTTTGAAAAATTAAATTTCGTTATTTTCCTTTGAATATCGGTTATGTAGCTCTTAAATAGTAAATGTTACTAAGAAACATGATATCTAAAACTAATAAAATGCATTGTTTTTAAACAACGAAGTTTTATTTTTCAATACTTCAGTGCCGCCGCGCGCCGCGCGCCGGCCCTTTGACTTTGTATGGGGAAGTTTTAATATTGAACAAAAAGATAATTATTTTATTTCAGTAAATGTTCAAAATGGTATGTTCAATTACTTAAACAATATTAAAACTTCGCCATACAAAGTCAAAGGGCCGGCAGCGGCCCTGAAGTATTGAAAAATAAAACTTCGTTGTTTAAAAACAATGCATTTTATTAGTTTTAGATATCATGTTCCTTAGTAACATTTACTATTTAAGAGCTACATAACCGATATTCAAAGGAAAATAACGAAATTTAATTTTTCAAAAAGTCCAGGTTCGATTCCTGGGCCGAGTACACGTATTTTTGTAAGTATATGAATGCAGTTTTTCTTTTTACTAAAATCAACGTCATGGTTCCTAAGCCAAGATTTCGCTATCTGTTATGGTTTCCAAAACCTCCATACTGACCCATTTGGATTGCTCACCCTGTATATGCTTCCAGCAAAAGTATTGATTGGGATTGTCAAACGACGCATTGACATTGTCAAAATCTTTACGTAATGCATTGTAATTGGTCAGTTGAGCTCAACACAGCTCCACTTCATACGTACCGTACGTAGATTTGCCTGTAATAATGTTCCACTTCAAGACAAAGGCTCATCTCACTTAAGATATCAACAAAGGAATGTAATGTAAAATAATAATATCTAATGAGGTTTCATTTGCAGGCGATAGTGAAGGAGTCCCGCTCGGGCCGGCAGTTCGTCAAGTTCATCAACATGCTGATGAATGACACCACGTTCTTGCTCGACGAGTGTTTAACGGTATATATATAAAAAAAAAGAAAAGATAAATGATTAGTTACTGCACTAGTCATTTATCTTATATAATTTTCACTGTGATCTGTTTGAGTTTTGAATCTGCTAGATAAACTATTATACATATTGGGTATTCAAATAAAAAGTAACCTAACTACCTACGAATTCCGATAATCTGCCTCAATTTTTGATCGTGTTAATATGAAGCATTTTCAGTATTTGATGTTACTGAAACTTGATGTTACTGAAATATTACATATTATTCCAGTACCTGAAACGTATCCACGAAGCTCAAGAAGGCGGCGGCGGCGAGGCGCGCGCTCGAGCTCTGGCACAAGATGAGAGACAGTGTCGGTCGTATCTTACGCTAGCACGGTAAGTGATAATCTTATATTCATAGTAGACCATAAAAACTGTATCTAAATTGGTGTATTATTCTGACTTTGAGTTTTCCATCAATCAAACACATACCCATTCGCTTCGCACTTCATCGCCGTGAGATATTTTATAACTCTGTATAATTCCTTGATAATGACCCTGTCTGCAATTTAATATTTACAGCGAGACAGTGGACATGCTGCAGTACCTGACGGTGGAGATCAAGGAGCCGTTCCTGCGCGCGGAGCTGGTGGAGCGCCTCGCCTCCATGCTCAACTTCAACCTGCAGCAGCTCTGCGGGCCCAAGTGCAACAACCTTAAGGTACACCTTGATATACTAAGGCTGGACACCGGATTCAATAGGGATATCAGATTGTTAAAAGGATGGGAGTGAAAATGAACTGATGCCGCCTAAATTTTCTATGAATTACCTCGTTACGTAAAATCTACAACCAGTTGCCAACTCCTGAAAAATGTTTAACAGACCTTTGTACAGCTGAATACCCTGACCCCTCAAAATTTCTATGAAGTGGCATATTGTTGATACTTAATGTAAGACAGAATATCTAGTATAGCATAGCATAGCATCAAGAGAGGCTTTGTGACACAGTTGTTCGTCCAATAAGTTATTTTTCTTATATTTTGTAACATTATATTTGTAGGTCCGAAGACCAGAAAAGTACGGTTGGGAGCCCAGACGGCTGCTCAGTCAACTCGTCGATATCTACCTTCACTTAGACTCGCCGCAGTTCCACGCTGCGCTCGCAGCCGATGAGGTAAACACACAATTGAAAATGATCCTGTTTACCTACGGCAAACAATAATAGTCCAAATAAGACACGATTCTAATCTATATTAACATCATTGTTGGTATATTACAGAGATCATTCCGAAAAGAGTTGTTCGAGGAGGCATCGGTGCGGCTTGCCAAGTCGTGCATCAAAACGCCCTCGGAAATTGAACGTTTCAAGACTTTAGCCGACAACGCATATCAAATCGCTGGTAATTATAAACAGCTGTACTATTATAACTGTGTTGTGTATAGTTCATTGGGCTTACGATAGCTGCTTTTTGGGTAGCATCAGCATTTGAAATATCTTTGTACTAGCAATGCCTTGCGGTTTTACCTGCGCTGTACCCGCTCCAATTTCGGGATCAAAAGTAGCCTATAACTTTCCCCTTGACGTCCTATGGATATCGTTGATCGGTTTACTTACATTAATTTATGATTGCACAATCCTGCTTATTATTATTTTCAGTATCAAATCAGCAGAAGAGCGATGAGTTCGCCGACGCGCCGGAGGAGTTCCGGGATCCCCTCATGGATACTCTGATGACTGATCCCGTGTTGTTACCTTCAGGAAAGGTACGCTTCATGACGTACTTGTTTATGTTACGTAAACAATATCCTCGATGACGTAATTGTATGATATCTTGTTGTAACATAGGATACTTTGAATGTTTATTTCAAATATCAAGTCAGTAGAAAAATCGCGGCTGAAATATTTTGTAAACTGGTTTTGGTTATTTATTATTTTCTTTCTTTTCTCTTTAGATTATGGACCGATCTGTGATTCTACGCCATTTACTAAACAGTGCCACAGATCCCTTCAACCGACAACCCCTCACTGAAGATCAACTGCGTCCAGGTAAATAACACAACTCAGTATGAAAAATACAAATTTATTGTCTCGCACTAGTTACACTAACATACCAATAAATATTAACAAGCAAACTATGACTAATAAATGCTCTTTAAATAGCTACAAAAGAAAATTAAGTACAGCCTTGATCTCGACGAAAGATAAAGATACAATCTTGTTCCAATTGTGTATGTATTTAAATTAGTTACTTGAGGTATTGAGATTCTAATACAGTATTCTATTCCAGCGAACGAGCTCAAAGAGCGCATCATAAAATGGCAACGAGAGAAGAACTTGTCGTAAAGTCCAAAGCCAACACACAAGTCTGATGTAAATAACTAACATATAAAGACTATCGGCTGGATGTTTCCGCCTCTAAACTAGATCCAGGGACTATTGTCCCAATGCATGAATGTGAGATTATTCCATGTATGTAGTCACGTGAGGATGTATCATAGAGTTCCGTATTACGAGTAGCAATTAGAGTTTCATAAATGAAACAGACATATTTTAAAGACGATTTTGTAGATGGTATATCAAATTCCGATCTTACATAGTGTATTCAACATGGTGTGATGTATGCGGCCACTAGCTATGGATGCCCCACCTTTGCATTGTATATGCAAGACTTGGATAAGTGATCATTGACCATACATTAAAATAATGTATATCTATTCTTCTACCTTTTTTCTCTTTGATATGATTAAAAGAAATGATCTGAAACATGCATTTAATGTTTCTGTGAATCGTCAACTTCACCAGTTAATGTATAGGCCTAAATCATCATAAACATGACATTACTTGAAGGTGCTTGTATCATTTGACTGATATTACAAGACTAGCAGCGCCCCGCGGTATTACCCGCGTTGTTCCCGTTCCCGTGGGAATTTCGGAATGAAAAGTAGCCTATAACCTTCCCGTTGAATGTGGCTATCCATTAAAAAAAGAATTTTTCAAATCGGTTCAGTAGTTTCTGAGATTAGCGCGTTTAAACAAACAAACAAACAAACAAACAAAACAAACTCTTCAGCTTTATAATATTAGTATAGATTACATCAGCGGAGCACAAGCACGACGTTATTTTAGAGTGAGGCGTATAATCTTCATGCATTTTATAGGAATATCTTATGGATAACCGCATGGAAGTAGTAGATATGATTTTAATAATTATTATAGTATCGAGCCACATTAGTTTAACTAATGAGTTTACACTAGATTCATACATAAAAATCTTACTCTATCGAAAAAACATGGATTAAATGAATTTTATTTTTTGTGCAAATATAATTAGGAAAATGTATTTAATTATTATACATAATATAATTTACTATTTGCAGTATAGTGATATTATGTTAGTTCTTTGTTAGTAAACATTTATGTTGTACAATGTATCTTTACTTTATATCAATGTGATTTTGTTCCTTTATTCATAGATAACATAGTCAATGAAATGGATATTTTACTGTTTTAATATAAATTGATAAATCATTAATATTTTCGAAACCAAAGTCATTTTACATCCAACTCTTAACTTACTATCAAATCACTGCCAATCTTAAAACAATAGAATAGAACAGGCATTCCTAAATTTGGTCCATTTCTTTATTTGGTCTCACTTTGTATTATAATTTGACTTGTAATTTATCTTTATATAATGGATATTATATGCTAGAAGTATTTTATGTTGATGTCAATAAAAATAAATAATTTTATATTGTTCTTATTTATTAAGTATTTATAAAGTAAGTAACACAGATTAGCATATTTACAACAACTCTATTGTGGTGTGTTACAAATATGTTAGCTGAGCTGAGGAAGTAATATCTTAGACTAAGTACCTAATCTGATTTGTTCGTAAAGTATGGGTTTATTTATTCATAGCTATACATTTTAAATCAAGCTTTTGTAACTACTAATTCTATAATAAGAACTGACTAATTGTAATTAAAAGGTCTTAACACAAGTCCTACAAAATACAAGTAACAAAATAATCTATTTACATGACAACCCATTACAGACAATTTAATACCATACTCGAATCATACTACGGAGTACAGTAGCACCAACAAGTAATAACACATATCTATAAGTTTTTCTACATACAATTAAATACAAAGAAACCATCCTTAACAATTTGAAAGGCAAAGTTTGGACTGATTTTTCAATATGATTATTCAAGCACCCAATTCAAATATAGGTGTTTTATAAATAAGTATGTTCATTAATTATCACAGTAAAAATGGTAGACGAGATGCAAAAAAGCATGAAATCATGTACAACATTCCGAAATAGAAGTTCAGGCGAGCAGTTTGACGTGGAACATATCGCATAGTCTCTGGGCTCCTGAACCTTCTTTCAATTTCAAATGCTCTTGGTAAAGTTAACATTGGCAACATGAACCACAAGGAACATCTCACAGATGCCACGACAAACATTATGTAAGGAATAAATAACAAAAATGCATACAATAAATATGACGCAGTCTTCCCAATAAGTATTGCTAATGTCACTATCTCAGCTTTGCTATCCATTACCAGATCTCTTGTATTGTTGCTATGCAATATTGCCTCTGTATTGAGTGCAAGTGGTATAGCATAGTAAATAATAGGCCATTCTACACGGCCAGTTTGAGCTAAGAATGCAAACACTACAGACACAGGACCAAATATGACTAAAACTAAAATATCACCAAGAGCTATGTATTTCAGTCCAATGCCTCCAGTATACAAGAATGAGGAGGACAGGCCTCCAAAGTACACTAATGCCAAGTGTTCCATACGAGCAGGGGATAATATAATCAGTGGAACAAAACAAGCACATCCTGCCAAGTACAGAATAGCACCAAGGGATACAACTTCATCAACACTTAGCAAATGGTCAACTAAAGTTCTGTCATCTGATTTCCGGTTGTCTATTCCTTTGACAAAGTCGAAATACGTGTTGACGACGTTGCCAGCACCGTGAACCGGGATGACGGTGCCAAGGGTGAGTAGCAGCGTGCACCAGCTGAACCCGGTGTCTCCAGGGAGCCGGTACGCCAGCGCAGCGCCCAGCAGCGTCGGCAACAGACTCCCGCTCAGAGACCACGGCCGCAACGCCACCACGTAAGTGCGTACCTTCATCAAAGGACTCCTTGTAGATATTAGTTTTTCTTTCGGCTGCTCCAGTAGATTACCGCTAACGTTTTGAGAATCCGAATCGCACTTCATCTCCGTTTCCATTATGGTTTGTTTTTCGATAAAATAATTATGTTAAGTAACTTTCGAACATTCTCTGAAGTGGAATTTTTTGTAAGTGGTGTATTTATTTGTATTGGAACCTGGCTTTACCGTAATACACCGTTATAGATTGATGAATTAGTAATATATGATGATTTCACTAATTTTAAACTTTTGATCATTTAAGGATACAATAAACAGACTTAAACTGTTCTAATAAACCACATAAAACTGGATAAACACTCTAACCACGATATTTACTTCAATTGAAAAGCGAAAAACATTTCACAACACACCACCTCCTTCAGTTAAGTTTTGCGGACTGAAATTTTGTTTGACAGTGCGTGCAGTCAGCAGTGACAGACAGATGTATAGCAAACTGACAGATTACACTGACGTCTACGTGATGATAACAAGGCACTTGGTAGATCATCAGGCCCACCATGATTATGTTGTGTTATTAAGACTAAAATAATGTTATTTTTTTACTTGCTCAAAAATAGTTTAATCATAAAACTGTGTAATAAATGATAAAGGATAATGATCTTAAATGAAATCATAATTATGATATTGAAATAATATTTGGAAAATAAAAACTCCATTTAAAGTTTCTTTTTATTTGACCTAAAGTTATCTTCTATTAATTTAACCCAGTTCTCATATTGTTCATTATCTTCTTCACCTAACTCATCGCAGAAATTATCAATATCTTCATCTTTTATTGCAGCTTCATCATCATTTAAAAACTTTTTTGTTTTATTTTTATTTAAATTTTCCACTTGCTGTTCGTCCTCGAAAATTATTTTTTTACTACTAGTATTAGTATCCTCATTGACAACGGTGTTTTTGCATTTACTTTTCTTTATTTTTACTTCACTTTCGTTAGTTTCTCTCTCCTCTTTTATAGGGATATTTTTGTCCAGTTCATTCGATTTTATTTTATCTGTATCAACTTGGATATCCTTTTCGCTATCTGAAATTTCTGTTTTAATAGATTTGCCTTTGCTTTTTTTTATTTTCACGTTCTTATGACATCTATCAACATGCTCATCTGAAGCCTCGTCCTTTTCCGTTTCCTCCAGTTTATTTTTTTTAGCCAGTTGTTCGTTCTCTGATACTTTATTTTTTCTTTTATTTTTATTTCCCATCGTCTGCAACAAGGATAAACAAATTTAAAAATTTCAACAAGATAAAAAAGAAAAAGAGTTAATGTGTTTATACGATTAGATCGTATTCTTATCTAAATATTATTGGCTCCAAATTACCAAGCATTCATTAACTAATGTGTAATGAGTCATTGTTATTTTTACATACAGATTGGCTGGTATTTTAATTACCTACAACCTAGCTGGAGATTAATTAAATTTATTTTTAAATGTTTTAGTCGTGCAATGCCGAGTCGAGTGACACGTCAATATTGATTTGACAGATTGCGCCACATCTGCTATTTCTTACAAAAGTCTCTACATAATGTACTTTGTACTGTGGGTATGCAACAATAGAGTTCATTCTCGCTCGTTGGGGTCGTAATGCAGATTCGTGCGGATTGATGCAAAGCAACGAATGAAAATGTTTATACGGTGTACTAGCGTGAAACAGCAAAAGTTCAAATTTTATATCTAATATATTATCAACAACAGTTATTTATTACATGTAAGTCATTGATTGTTTGAAGTGGAAGATAAACAATCGAACACTCTATGTGATAATAAATACAAACACGCTTCCAACTTTACGTAACAACTTTTCGAGTCAGCTCTACCACACCGCCATCCACTACAGTCGAAACTAGACACAAGATAACTCGTCTTGCCAACCAAACGGACGCACGTCAGTCGGCAATTTATTAATTAAAGCTATTTGTGCGGCTGTGTCTCGTCTTTATATCCGTGATTTTAAATACGAAATTGAAAAATGTCTGATAAACAGTACATATTAGGAATGGATATCGGCACTACATCTGTAAAAGTGTGTGTTTATGATCCAAATACAAAAGAAATTGTCGCTAAACAAAACAAGGATACAGCGGCGAATATTCCAAGTGATCAAGGAATAGAGGGCAATAAGCAGGATGTGCCGAAAATAGTGTCAGCTGTTCATTACTGTGTCTCTCGACTGCCGAGGGATGTTTTACGAAATGTTTCGAAAATCGGTGTATGCGGACAAATGCACGGAGTACTGTTGTGGAAAGACAGGTAAACTCATTACAGTATAGTTAAAAATTTATATGTATTTTAAAGATAATTTTGTTAAATATGTATTTCTTCTTTTACATTTACAGAGCTTGGGAAAAGGTGGAAAAAGACGAAATGGTAATCCGTTTCGACGCTAAAAGAGAAAATATGTCAGCTTTGTATACATGGCAAGATGTAAGATGTAAACCAGAGTTTTTAGAATCCTTGCCAAAACCCGATTCTCATTTAAAATGCTATTCTGGCTACGGCTGTGCGACTTTGTTGTGGATGCTTAAACATAAACCAGAGAAATTAAAGAACTTTAATTACTCGTCTACAGTTCAAGACTTTATCGTCACTATGCTTTGTGATTTAGAAACGCCAGTTACATCTGATCAAAACGCTGCCAGTTGGGGATATTTCAACACCGAAACCAATGAATGGAATTACGATATTTTGAAATCTATTGATTTTCCCACTGATTTGTTGCCGAAAATAATGAAAAGTGGAGAAATCGCGGGAAAACTAAGTTGTTCGTGGAACGGAATTCCCGAAGGTACACCTGTGGGGGTAGCTTTGGGGGACCTGCAGTGTTCCATTATCGCTACTCTCGAAAATAATCAAGACGCTGTATTGAACATTTCGACATCAGCCCAACTCGCATTCGTAGTGAAAAACATGAAAGAATTAGAGTGCAACACTGTTGAACATTTGCCGTATTTCAATGATACTTATTTGATTGTTGCTGCCTCGTTAAATGGAGGGAATGTGTTAGCTACGTTCGTAAAAATGCTTCAACAATGGATGCTTGAATTTGGCTTTCCGATTCCGCAAGCTAAAGTATGGGAGAAGCTAATAGCCCTAGGATTGAATGCACAAACAAGTTCAACTATGAAAATAATGCCACATTTATTGGGTGAAAGGCATGCACCGACGGCAAAGGCTGCAGTAGAAAATATTGATCTCTCGAACATTAATCTGGGACAAGTTTTCAGGTCACTATGCGACAGTTTGATTGAAAATTTACACTCTATGATGCCGAAAGACATTTTGAGGAGTGCTAACATAAAAAGAATCGTCGGTAATGGATCGGGTTTATCGAGAAACGCCGTATTACAAAGAGCCGTGGAGCACTATTATAGTCTCCCATTGGAATTTACTTCCGGTGGAGATGCTGCGAAAGGCGCGGCAATAGCCATTATCTAAAAAAACGTGTCGTAATTGCACGATAAACGATCAATCAAGGGTATAAATACTTCAATCTTTATCAAGGTTATCTCAAATTACTTGTAGCTACTTTTATTTTCTGGTTTATTTGCTCTTTTTATTGTAATAATCTAAAACCACCAAAATACATATTGTTAAAAAATTAACATGCTGTAGGTATATTTCATTTCATAATTTCTTTGATGTTAATTGATTGTTAAGACATTCAGTAATGGGAAGACATTGGGCGATTTTAATAAAGAAATAAAAATATTTCAAAATTATAACTTGCAGTTTTTACTTATCATTATAAATATTATTTATTTTGAAATAAGTACTTATTAATTCGAAACTTACCAGTTTTTTTCTATTGTTGATTGTAGATTGATATTGAAATTAAAGGTAGGTATTGCACTGGAACGGACCTACCTACCTAGCGAAATACGAAATACCTATTGCGTAGGTTTTATACGACTAGGTTCTAACAGTAGAATGGATACAGTTCTATATTATTCCACTGTAATAGTTTAATTTACTTTTATTTACTGTGCACATAAACACAATCACGGAATTTTTATAACCTCAATTCAATTTTTTGTTATTGGCATTTTTATAACCTGTAAATTGCACGAGCAGGTTTGTTTTGTTAATAAGAACAAGTGTCAATGTCATTTTGAAGTTAAATTAAACATGACATATACTGCTGACTGCCAAAGTCATTGGGTTGTGAAATCAGTCAATCTCTGGTTTGTGGTTTGTGGCTGTGGTTTGTGGTACCACCACACCACAACACACACACACATGTCAAATGTCAATCATATCCATCCATCAAATCGTGATCATTCATATCCACCATGTGGAAAATTTAAAATCTGTGTTTAAAATCAAGGAATTAAATCAAGGAAACAATAATTTTATGAAAATATTGAATTGAGATACATACGTATTTATTTTATCACGGTGAGAGCTAGCTTTTGGTTACTACAATAAGTGTTTGGATAATATTCTTACGTGGAGTAGGTTTTATAAAGATACACGATGACTAGATTTGCTCGCGCTAAGGGGTCGAAAGCTTCTAATGAAAAGACCCCTGAAGACAGCACACCATGGGAAGTTATGAAAGGGCAACTGTTAAATGCAAAAAAAGATAATGAGGATGCCAAGAAGAGAAATGAGGTTAGTTAATTGCTAATATTCAAAGAGCATACTTTGTCAATATTATTGCCATATTTTAACCTATTACATATTTATAATTATTAGGCTGAACAACAACGAATAGAGAATTACGAGAACTTCCTTAAGGAACACAAAACCCAGAAAAGGAAGGCAACGTGGTGTGATTTCCCTGAAACTGAACACAGGAAGAATGTTGTGCAGAAAGTTAGTGCAGAAAGCGCAGTTCCTAAAAAGAAAAAGAAAAAAGAGAAAAAGTCTAGCAACGGTGAGGTTCAAAACCAAAATGGTAACTGTGTAGAACAACCAGCTCAGAAAAAGGTTATATATAATCAGAAATCAGCTACTGAAAACTCAGAAGAGGTCAAATCTAGCGAAATCAAAGCCAATAAAAAAGGCAAGAAAAAGAAGAAAAAGGGTCAAAATACACAGAATAATAATGTAACAGAAAGTGCTGCCTCTGAAAGTATGGTAACCGCTGAAGGTGAGCCAACCACCACTCCAAATTCTGAGGGAAAGAAGAAACAAAAGAAAAATAAAAAGAACAAACAAACTGCTGAAGCTAGTGATACCCACACAGAAGATGTTAGTAATAACAACGCAGCTAAACCTACAAATAATGAACAATTAAAAAATAATCAAAGACAAAAGACTAAAAAAAATAAAAACCTAGCTAATGATCAAGTTGTTAGAAGAAAACCCGTAGATGATAGAAGCTTCCGGCTAATCATCAACGGGAAAGATGTTGAGCTAGTCCGATATGATGGCTTCCCTATAATGAAGAGAGATGCTGAAAGACTTGATGAGCTGAAGAAGAACATGAATAAGAAAGGTATTCCCAAGAGCGAGGTTCAGAGGACAATGAAACTTGAGCGGAGAAGGGCTGAGAAAGCTTTAGCTCGGTTGAAGAGAGATGTATGCTACAACTGCAGGAAAGGAGGTCACAACCTCAGTGACTGTCCTGACTTGAAGACAAAGATACCAGGGGTAGAAGCAGGAGATGGCATGTGCTTTAAATGTGGCTCTTTGGAGCATAGACAGTTTGAATGCAAAGTACAGAAGGATAAGGAGTTCAGATTTGCTACTTGCTTTATTTGTAAAGAACCTGTAAGTATGACAAAACCACTTGTGGTCATAAATCATTTATATCTAGACTAATTTTCTTACCCCCTCATATTTGTATGGATGCTAGCCATTACCTGATCAGTAAATGTTAAATTTTAATAAGTTTTGAAAGGCTGGCTTTGGTGTGTACCTTTTATGTATTAATTGAAAGGTTGGTATCTTTTATGTATTAGGTATATATTTTAGCAGATAAAATGTTCCTGCAAAATAAAGTGTTTTAGCAACCCTTAGGTCACATAATTTCTAAATGTGTGTATCATTCACAGCATAGACAACATTCACCTAATATTTAGTGTTGTTGCTCTCTTACCTAATATTTAGTGTTGTTGCTCTTTCACATAATAAATTTACCATTAATTTATATTTCAGGGTCATATTGCCAGGCAGTGTCCAGATAATCCTAAAGGCTTGTACCCTAATGGGGGTGGATGCAAGCTGTGCGGTGATGTCACACATTTACGGAAGGATTGTCCCACAGTAAGTTTACAAGTTTACTAATCTATACTGATGGCATAAGGGCTAAAGCTGAGTAGACGTCGCCCGACATCGCACCATGTCTCCGGGAACACATGTCGCTCGACAAATGTTCCTAGTGGGGATGACGCTTAAAGCTGATGTTTGCTTTTGTGTGAACACTGGAACTTTCAGTCTGATAAGATACATATTTTTTGAATACAATAGATTCTCTGAGAGGCTACTCTAGTGAATAGTTAGTGAGCAATGCTTCTCATTCAGAAGGCACTAGTGCAGGCATAATCACTGCAATGAGACAGACCATAATTTTATGTTACTTTTCAGGTAAATGAAAAGAAGGAGAGCACTTCAATAAAATTACCGACACTGGATTCAACAGACACTTTAGAAGGTATAGAGCCAACTACTAAAACTTACTTGGAGGAACAACAGAAAAAACCCAAGAAAATAAAATTCTAAATCATTATTTATTGTTATATATTATTCCTTTAATAAACAATATAATTGGTTTACTTTTATATTTTCTTTAGAGATCAAATTAGTATAATTATGTCTTTTTCATATCACTACAGATTTACAAAGAAATCTAACTTTTAACTCATGCTATGTTAGTTGTTATTATTAAACACAGGATACTTTCGCATATTCTACTCAAAAGAGTTAAAAATAAGACTAGTCAGTTAGGCTTATTTGAAAAATGTCATTTTGTGCTTTATACAGACTTCAATTCGTATGATCGTGGGGGTTGTTAATTCGTCAGTTTTAACGTTTTGTTAATACATATTACAAAGCTTCTACACTAGCTTTCATTTGCTCCATGCTTTGCCAAGCTATTTGTCCAGTAACACCCTCGGGACTCTGAGGGTCTTCGCGCATCAATATCCTGGAGGCTTCTTCCAAACATTTGATGGGCTCTTGCAGCCGTTCCTTGAGTGTGTCCTGGTCTATCAGGCCGGCTGAGAACTCGCTTCTGGCGAGGAACATTAGCGGAGCGTGCAACTCGTATAGCATCATACCTGGGAAAATTAAAATAAAGACAGGTTAATAAGAATGGTCAAAGACGGTAGGATCCGCTGTGTATCCGCTTATGAATTGACATTGCATATTAAAATTTACAAACTAGTGATAAAAAGCATTATGAAAATAATATAAGTATTAGAAATTATTTATTTACCTACCAAAAAGATTACACGTGTCCCTGTATGTTTAACTTAACTTAAATAACTAAGAACAGAAAAAACATTATAGTTATTCAATGAAAACTGCCAAGATTAGCATCGAAGATGAGTCATAAAAGCGAACTATAACCAGTCGGGATTTCTTCAAACACATCTTCGAACTAATAGGTATATAATACCTACCAACATGGATTGGCTTAAACTTGGCTTATAATGCCATGTCGCTTAACAAATCAAACTATGCACATTTCTAAAAAGGCGTGACCAACTACGATTCCCATCCCACATTCTAGTTTACTATAACATTCTATTATTCCACCAACCCACCTCTCATCCTTGAGTCGCCCGGAGTGATAACGTCGAGGGTCTGCAGCACGAGCCGGCAGAACTCTGCCTTCCGCTCCAGTAGCAGGTCAGGTAGCTCGTCGATGCTGTACCCTTCCACACGTCCGTACAGCTGGGCTAGCGTGTGCTTGAGAGACAGTAGTAGAGAATGCCGCGGGTGGAAGATGGATTTGTACTGGAAAATTGTTTTGTTATTATGTTACAATTGGGGTAGATTCTTAACAGTGATGTCCCGGCAGAATGCATGAAGAGAGACCTCTATTTTTACTGCAGAGCAAAGATCTCTTTAAATTAATCAATTTCGGTGTAAACCTACTTCAACAAGCCAGGTTTTATGCTCAGACCAAAATCTGGAGGCACTTAACACATAGGATCAGCACGGGTAGCATGAACACTGGTAGACATATATCTCTTGGTAGTCATATATCTCTATAGGGTTTAAACTTTTGTCTTGTCTACGGGTTATGGCGCGGTGTGTGCGTTCGACTAGCTATAAGGTTCATAATCGTATAATCTTTACTTAAAATCCTCCCCCGCTAGTGTAAATTTGTGACGAAGTGACTACCTGTCTCTTTCCCGCATCGCTTGCTGCGTTCGCGAACGCAATCAGCGGAGCCAGAACGAGACGGTTGCCATAATTGCTATCTCGCGCAACATAAGACTGGCGCGAAGATTTGAACTCAGGCGGCGACTTAACAATAATAATGAGCAATTTAAACAAGTCAATGTCGGAAAACGATCTCTTTGGGATGGCCGATGAATCTACTCCACCAAACTTCATTATGTTTTCGTTTTTGTTTCAAAAATATTGTATTTTGTAATATTAATGTGTAATAATAATGTGTAATAAGAAAAAAACAATAAGAAGACTGATTTTTAATTTTAACAATTGTTTTATTCACACATGTTAAAAAATATATTTTTATTTAATTCTATAATAAAAAATTTACTGGTTTCTTATGTTTAAGCGAACACTTCTCATTTTGAATTGAAACTACGTTTACGGATTCAAATTCAAATGCTCAATAAATAATTTCTATACGCCCGGGACATTTTTTCGGCTTCGAAATCACTAAATCAAGAGCACCAATAGTCGAAGACAAGCTTTGTATGCACCTTGGAGGGTAGCATACATATTTGTATACTTTGAAATGTCAAATTAGTCTCTGACGTAGACATAATATGGTCGTCATGCTCAAGGGCGTAGACATTTGTATACAAATGACGTACGAGACAAGACAAATCTACCTATGTCGCGCGATGCTCGTGGTAGCTACTGTAGACAAAATCGCGATGACGTCATACTTGCGCCATAGATGGTAGACATATTTTATGTCTACTTGTCATGCTACCCGTGCAGGACACAATAGGATTGTGGTGTAATATTCCAACCTGCCCAATTCAGATAGTTGAATACCTTTTTCAACACAGCTTCTCGTTGCTCGATGGCCTGAGGGCCTGGTTCCAGTTCATCCAGCTGTTCTATCTCCGTCTGAACCACGGTCAGCATCTTACGCATGGCGGCGCCAGACGTTTTGAACTCGCAGTTCTTCTCTGTGCATTTCCAGTCTGCTTCTTTGTCTTTTGGAAGAGGTATTTAAGTTGTTATAAAGTTAGAGTTTTATCTTACTTATGTGTTAAACTCCCGAGTTATTGATAGGTGCAGCATATCGTTGAGTAATTTACAAAGCATCTGAACTAATCTGGATGATATTTTGCAGACATCAATCACATTATAGATACATTGAGGATAATAATAATAATAAATCGTTTATTTCTCACCATAATCATACAATAGACGGTAGTATTAAATTTGTACAATGTTTGATTATGGTGGGTTGACATCTGAACTGGGGATAACCTGTATCTCAGAGTATCAACCCTCCACCTCAACAATTAGGACACTGCTGGTGCCTAAGCACGGTGCGCTTTCATTTATTATCTTAAATTATGTATAATTAATGTTGATAACTACTTACAATAAGATTAAATAGTCATTACATACTTATATTTTATACCTAATAGACTAAAGTAATAAGGTACTTACTTACTAATTTTTAACACCATAATGTCATTGCTAAAAGTACACAAAGTTCATTAATTTGTTATGTCTAATAAATATTCCAACGCATGAACAAACAATTAAACACAATAGAATAACAGGTGTTTTGGTGATAGTAAAAATATTATACAATGTAACATAAAACTTGTCAAAAAATGTAGGATGGGGGTACTTTGCGTCTGTAGTTTACTCGTAGTAATTTACAAGATCGATGTGTTGTAAGGAGTGTAAGTGTGCGATGATAAGCATTGTATCTGTATGAGTGGGTAAATAAATATTGGTACGAGTATAATGAGTGGGCATTTTGTATGTGTGTATGTTCGTCTTCAGGTGAGTGCGTGGAAGAGTTAAGTGTTGATGTACGAGTATCGAGTAGTATGGTGTGTGGGGAACGGTGTGCAAGAGTAGTAGTGAGAGTTGTGTGGTCTAAGTTATAAGATACTTAGATCGTTAAATTTATTTAACTTTAATTTAAGTTAATTAACTTTAACGATCAAAGTATGAGTTTAAAAAGTATGTTATAAGATACTTGTTGCTAAGTACTCTAACTCGCAAATAATTTAGAATAGGTACTTGAATAAAGCAAGTATATTATTGCAAGAAAACAAGTTGTGTACCCTACGTATGATTTAACCGAGTGCATTTAAGAGCTATAAGGCCGGATCTCAAAGTTCTTACGTAAACTGGTTGATAAAATGTGCTTTATAGATACGGTGTTTTCAATTACTTCTTCATACGGTGTTAACTGCCAATATTCTTTCAATTCAACCCATTTCGTTCTATAATGAGTTCTTCTTCCATTTTTCCCAACCAACCCCAATTCAATAAGTTGTCTACGAAAAAGTATTTTTTTGTCTTACCTAAAGGATTTGTCGATAATATAACACCATTATCACATTTGCTACACTTGAGGGTGCTCAAATGAGTTCCAAGTTCCGTAGGATCGGCGCACCGAGGGCATTCGCAGTTGAAGAATTTAGACTCCATCAGGAACTCGCGGCGAAGTAGAGTTTGGGAAAGAGAATGTGTATAGCAGAGGTGGAGGGGAGATCCGCAACTTATAGGATATGCAGCTCTGACTTGGACCCTGAAACGACAAGATTACGGAATAAGAACTTGAAGTCGTTACAGTTTACATTATTTTGAAGAGTTTAGCACTAGGGTAACAGCCAAGTACCTACCTAGACTCGACTATGACACAGCGCAGCAAATTTTTATGCCGTCTCAGTTTTCATATTTACCATACCTAACCACCTAAGTTATAGGTAGGTACGTCTTGTAAAACTAATTCTTATCCCATTGATGCCCTTGGGGGACATTCATGCAGCTTACACTGGTAACTAGTTCAAAAGAGTCTCTTTGGGGCCAAAACTGAATAAAATTATTTGACTTGACTTGACACTGGGTAAATAAATAAATAAATAAATAAATATACCTGGACAAATTCACACACGGTTAAATAGACCCAAAGTAAGCTCTATGCTTGTGTTATGGAATCTAATTAACTGATACTACTTACATATACTTACATACACAAATATTTTTATAAGAATATATAATTGACACCCAGACATCGTCGCCAACAACTATGTCTGCACATATTGTTGATTCCGGGCGGGAGTCGAACCCGCAACCCCCGACACAGTAAGCGCTCACTGCCACTGTGCCAACGGGCTTGTCAATCCTAACGTTACGAAAGAGCGCATGAATATAATTAACCTATACTTACTGATTGTCACTCTGTAGAATAGTGTGAACGATGTTAGGGACGCAGCTGTGCGCTGCGATGGCCAGACGTGGGTATATGGCGCGGATGCTGAAGCCACCGCGGGAAGGTATCTCAACAGCATTCACCTGGAAATACTTAGTTGAGTTGAGTCGTGTCAATAGAAGGCTTGGGAGAATTTTATCAGCTAATCTACCTATTACGGAAATATGTGGAAAGCAGAAACACCTGACCCTTTCATGTTTTTTTTAATGTATGGGTTAAACATTTCAGTTCTTTGTATCTATTCTATGCTATATTTTTTATTGTTTACCTACCTACAGCCTCCCAAAAAAGATATGATCCAAGACCAGCAAAAAATATTTTAAAGAAGGTTTGATTCACGGAGTAATCGCGAAACCGCCCTCACCTCGAGAATCCCGCAGGCTCTCTGCACGGTCTCCTTGTCGAACCGGTCCCCCAGCCGGCAGTGGTCGACGAGGAAGTCTGCGATGTTCACCTGGTCCGCGCCCCAGGTGGGCCGCAGTTGACGCGCTTCCTTATGTGTCTCCATCGGTTCCAGCTCTCTCTGCCATCTTTCAGGGTCATTCTCCTTGGCTAGGAGTAGTCTGCAAGACAATTATAGAGTTTTTACTAGGGCTGAGGGCGAGTAGGGCGTAAGATAAAGTTCAACAATAACACCACAAAACCTCAAACTTGCCTCAACGGAGTAATACAATCAAGTTGCGGAGACGGCACCGTCCAATCTTCGACCGGTTGGTACTTGACCTTGGCGGCTGAGAACAGGGTGCATTCTCCCGAGTGTTGCGGGGACGCCTCGCACTCCTCGCTGCAGATCGGCCAGCCGCAATGCGAGCAAACGGAGTTCTCCACGGGAATGTAGCAGCCAAGGCAGAGCGGCGGGGTGTCTGAAGGGTTGTAGTAAGTAGATTATATTATATTTTTTACTAGCAGCGCCCCGCGGTTTTACCCGCGTTGTGCCCGTTCCCGTGGGAATTTCGGGAATTTTTACATAATTTTACATAAAAACCTTCCTCTTGAATCACTCTACCTATTACAAAAAACCGCATCAAAATCCGTTGCGTAATTTTAAAGATTTAAGCATACAGACAAACAGACAAACAGACACGAAACAGAGACAACTTTACTTTATACTATGTAAGGATTTTATTTATTTAATGTCCTTCATAGGT
This sequence comes from Cyclophora punctaria, assembly GCA_951394245.1. Lineage (NCBI taxonomy): Eukaryota > Metazoa > Arthropoda > Insecta > Lepidoptera > Geometridae > Cyclophora > Cyclophora punctaria. The sequence goes on from OX596182.1 coordinate 2,916,380, forward strand.
ACTTGAGGTAGGTTAGGTACTTGAGTGAGTAACTGTGAACCTAAGTGCATACATGTTTATAAGAGATAGGTACTTAACGTGACTTAACTATGAAGGTTAATAAAGTTATAATACTGGGTAATAGAAACAAATGAACAACTCACGAATTAACTTAGGTAATTAACAAACGGTAATGATGTACCAACCCACTGCAGTATATAGCCTAAGATATGATCTAAGTACTTCAACTTACCAGGTTTAGGTCCGACCACGAACGGAGTATCCGTAAATATTATTTCACCGCCAATCAAATCTTTATTCGCGACGAGATATCGTCCATACTTCTCATTTATTAACACGTCGTAGTGTGGGATGTCGTGAGCCATAATCACGACAGTATTAAACTAATAATTACGGCGGTTTTTCTTTATTTATAAAGACAGTTTTCGCGTTTGATCCGCTTGAAGTACGCGTGTACAATACGGAGTCTAAATTTAATCGTCAATCGCAGACCATTCGAGAATTGGGACGTTCGCTCCCGTTTCTCGATACGTCGAGAATCGACGAGTGGCGACAGTTTTGCTTCATAAATTACTTACTTAATTTATTAAGAGTTATTTTACATTTTCTTTACAGATCATCAACGGTGTAAAATTTTACAAATTTGTAAAGTACGAGGTACTTATCTAGTGGTTAACCTAGCTTACTTTAACTTAATAAATTATCTATCAGGAATAATTAAAGAGTAGGTGGGTACTCAACGAAAGAGTATCTAACGGTCTTATTCATAAAAAAAAATCTTATATAAAACAACGCTGCACATACTACAGTACAGTACAAAAAGATAGATTCCTTATCGTATAGTATAAATAATAGATAGACCTATCTAAACCTAAGCGCTGTGTCGAGGTAGACAACCAACACTAGCCGTGCCCTGCGGTGTTACCCGAGTTGTACCCGTTCTCGCAGGAATTTCGGGATGAAATGTATTCTATGAGTTATTCTGATGTATAACCTATAGTACTGTAAAGTTTCATCCAAATCCATCCAGTAGTTTTTTCGTGAAATAGTAACAAACATACCCCCATCCTCACAAACTTTCGCATTTATAATAAGTATTAGTTAGGATAGGATCATTCGAGAAATAATTGAACCATTTTACATACTTAACCGAACTACTCCGTTTAGCTAGCGCAGTCGGGTAAACAAAGACAATGGTCGTGATGATTGTTATAGCGTATAGTAGAAGTGTTGCTGAAATATACTTATAAATGTTGCGTCCTTAAAGTCTCGGAAAAATGGATCGTTGCCAACACATGACAATACGAAAAATGATGTTATTTTCATTATTTCTCTTCATATGTAATAAGTAGACCCATTTTAGTATAATAGTTTACCTAAGTTAGTATTATCTGATAAAAGGCCGTTGACATTTACCTAAGCACCATAAACCTTATAGTACAGATCCTAATAAAGATACCTGCGGTAACCCTAAATGAGGATCGAAACCAAGCCGTATAGATTTTAAAAATATCCTAAATCTATACGCCTTTTATTTGTCACTGAAACATTTGTAGTAAATCTAATAATTTATGATTTTTTAAATAATTATGTCTTTTATTGATTATTTATTTGGTTTATTAAATAAAGAACGTTTGTTAGAAATTTTTCGTGACTTTCCTAAAGTTAACGCTGTCATTAAAAAGGAGATTGTGCCATGTATGCATTCGGTAAGATACTAGCGACCACCATAGGTGTCAATAACTATATTTGAGTAGCTTATCTACTATATCATCTAAATTTTGGCAAATCGCGGTAGTTGTTGTTCCACCCGGGAATACTGTGACCTTTTTTTGAGTTGCTACTCAGAAACTCATGAATGACTATGGTTCTTTATTTGGGGCCCCTTCAGGCTGGGGGCCAGTGGCATTTAGCCAACTCTGCCACCATGTATTTACGCCACTGGTATTTCATATGTTTGTCTTAATAAACCTTTAAACCCTTTGATTAATAAACAAGGATGGCACCCTTGGCGAAATGGAGGTGTGTGTGGATGATAACGGCGAAAGAGTTAAATGCCCCTGTCGTGGAAACAATGTTTACGGTGAGAAAGAAGCAGGAGAAGCCGACCCGCTCTTTGGGTGGGGCTTCAACCTTTTTAACTTTACATCTAATGTAAGTAACTACTATCTGTTCATTACATAGTTATTTAGAGATATGCCAACCTACGCACTGAGTACGAAACTTAGTGTCCCATAAGAAATTTACGCATACAAAGTAATCAAAATAAAAACAATAGGTACTTCGCGTTGAGTGCGTGTCTCGCGACATTGCATTCAGTGCGAGTATTCGTTCGCAGTTCGCAACTAGGCTGCGAATAATGTACTACGTAAAGCTGTAGTAGGTATTATACATACGCAATAACATGCGTATTATTATTTTGTTAGCTTGAATATCCTCATTATCCATTGCGGTATCAGAACTCAACGTTCGAATAATCTTTAGTACTATGCAAGCAATGTAAACTATTCATACATAATATTTCGACTCGCAATTTGTTCGGTTTTTGCGCATAAACAACATTTTAGCTATTAAATAGTTTATCCCATTTCGACACATACCTACTATTTTATTTTTTTTTAGCAAAAGAGACAAAACGCTTTCAGTGTGTAGGTTAAAGAGCGTATATGAATAACAGTAGAAATATAACAAGATTGAAAACTAGATGAATTTGATAATTAACATTCACAACTAAACTTAAGATAAGGATCTTTTAGTTACAATTAATTTTTTTTTTGCTCAGCCGCAGGCAACTCATATAGTTAGGGACAGATCCCACCACGGCTCTTGCGGCTATGCAACATGCAGCAAAAAAGTACCGTAGATTTTGAGGATAGAGTTTAATGAAATGAGCCATTTGTGTCCTAAGTAAGTTTAGCAAAGGCATTTTTTCCATTCCATCCCTTCATGCATCCCCATCCTCGGACTTCCCACACCCTTACAGTCCCGCCACCTACGCTTGAATTAGAATAAGAATAATTTTATTTGTTAAACATGAGTAGTAATTATGTAAAGATGGTAAATAACATTAAGTATAAAGTATCTTCATGTTCTGCCTGAAGATCATAAAATAAATAGAAAAAAAACCTACCGACTAAGAACCGCTAAAACCGAGAGTGCTACGAATGCTGTGGAAATTAATAACTTAAATAATATTATCTATTTTTCATACCGCATTATATTGAATCCGTGGATCATAAAAATAATGTCAAAATTTTGATTGGATACGGAGTACGGACCATTATTAAAATCCGTGTGTAAAACTATGTACCTACCTAATAATAAAGTTTAATTTTTCGCGCTTTATAAATGCTAGAAGTCAAACAGATTACTAAACAATTATAAATATACAATACAATTCATTTAAATACATAAATTTGCTATAAATATTACTATATTTTATTAAATAGAAGAATTTCTTGCTAAATTCTTATCTAAATATATATATTCATTTAGAAGATTTCATTTTGACTCGGATTTTACACAGTCAAAATTTACGTCACTGTCATAAAAGTGTGCAAAAAGAAACCAATTAATTTAGATTCTTAATGAATTTAAATTGTAGCTTTAATAGTACATATTATTAAAATATATATTTTATAACATCGTTCATTACTTTTTATTACTCAAAAAAATCTCACTATAAACTAACAAAGTACACTGTAATGTTAATCAATACTGCTACATCCGTTTATGTGAAGCCCTCTGGTGGTGACCTAAGCGCAACTAATTTGTCTCGTGGTGTCTGGTGGTGTCTCGGTGTCTGGTAAAAAGTCTAGGTTCTCGGCAAATAGCCTAGAATCGTTGTGTAAAAGTTCCGTTTTGTTAAATATAAAATAAACCACAGTAAGTACTATACGTTTACAATCGTTTTTGTGTAAAAATAACGTTCATTGTAACACTTTAAATTAGGTTTCCTATGAGGTTACAATGAATGCCTTGAGCCGGCTATTACGGGACAAAATTGACGTCATATAATATTTCTTTTGAATTGATACTTTGATTTACGTTTATTTATAATTAGTCAAGCAGTGGATACATTGTAGTTCTCAAAAAAGTAATCTATTTATAAATATCCATTCAAGTGGAACATTGTTCGGCAGGGTTCACCCTTCGTTGCATGTGATTTCCCAATTTGATTGAGAACTTTGGCTTCTCACTTCGAAGGTCAAGTTTACGGTCAAGTTAACCTATTATTGTGTACGAATTGTTGGTCTTTGATTTCAAAGCTACAATAACCTGTTATTTTACTCTCCAGTCATGCCCACTCATAGTTATGTAATAGTGTGCCTAGAAGTTTGCTTGTAAATATCTAGTTAACTCGTCAATCTTGACCCTGACACAGCTGGCACTCAATATTTGCGGGTGGTTTTATGTCATCAACATATTACAATTGAACATATCAATATGTTCCCATAGCATGTCCAATGTTCATAATTACAATGCTAACTATCTAACTGTATAGATTACTACTACAACTTAAAGATAAGCATTTGCCTCAACCTCTAAGTTGAATCCCTACTTAATGAAAATTATTACTTTTAGGGTATGGCTCCTCCATTTTATGCCGATCTTGGCAAGAAGGCCAATGATGTCTTCTCCAGGGGCTACCACTTCGGTGTTATTAAGCTTGACTTGAAGACCAAGAGTGAATCTGGTGTTGAGTTCACCAGTGGTATCATGTCCAACATGGAGAGTGGCAAGGTCTTCGGCAGCCTGTCATCCAAATACTCAGTGAAGGACTATGGTCTCTCATTCGTAGAGAAATGGAACACAGACAACACATTAGCCACAAGCATCACCCTCCAGGATAGTATCGCTGCTGGTCTTAAACTCGTATTGGAAGGCACATTCGCACCACAGACAGGGTACTTATAAAATTACATATAAATTCTAGAAAATTCTATATTGTAATTAAATTTATTTTTATCAGCTGTATAAATTTTGATTCCAAATGATGTTGTTCATTCCAGTAGTAACTTTATTCATGTTTAGCATACAATGTTAATACATTATTGTAATCCACAGAATGAAGACTGGCAAGTTGAAGACCTTCTACGCCACCGAAACTTTGGCTGTGAACACCAACTTGGACCTTGACCTGGCCGGCCCTGTTGTCGACATTGCGGCTGTCCTCCACCACCAGGGCTGGCTCGGTGGTGTCTACTCCCAGTTTGACTCACAAAAGGGGAAGCTTACCAAAAACTTATTTTCCCTTGGATACCAAACTAATGACTTTGCCCTTCACACCAATGTGTAAGTCTTTTAGAAGTAATACATGAGAACACCTCAAATACATATTTTTAAATTTGAATTCAGCACGTCTCTGGTATGGTTCAATCAAATAACTTCTTTGCTAAATAAAACATAATCTAAATATTTTTAAACTAGTTATGAATATCACAAAATCATCCATAGTACAATCCCTATTATATCTGTGTTTAATTGATATGCACCAATATGTTAACCCTATCGGCGCCATCTATAGCTTGAGGTCCCACATAATTGGGGTCATTGACATTAGCTGCTATGTGAGTCACCACATTATTGATTTATTTGATTGCATAACATATGCCCCAGTTGGGTTTAGGAAAGGATTGATTTGCCTCTTGAATATGCCAGTTATATCTAGTATTCACAGTATTCAAATGACATTGGCCTTAATAGGCTACTTCACTTGGCTGTTAGCTACAGTATGCATTTAGTTGAGATAATTTTTAGCTCTGGTATTTTTTTTCTCCTATTATTTAAATATATTATGGGATTTGAAAAATCCCACTTATCAATCCAATTGAGACTTTAAAAATATCTTTTCTTATCATAATTAACATGTAATGCTAATTACAGAAAACATTTAAAGATAGATTATTTCTTGTTTAAATTGAACTTTATCTACCTATAGTATACCAAGCAAGACGTTACATAATTGACATTCAATTTCATTATTAGTTTATTGTTTACACCATTGTCGCCTATCCTATAAACTTGTTAAGTTATGTTATGTACTAATCTTTGTATTTATATGCAAACAATCAATTCATTGAAACAATTCTTAAGTAATTCAACACTAGGGTTTATCACATTATAACTTACACATATTTTTTTTCATATACTTATCACATATTTGATAACCCCCCACGCAAAAAAAGAGGAGTGTTAAAAGTTAGATGTGATTATTATATAAATATGTATATTAATATGATAAATATTTCCTAATAAAATTATCCATTTTTGTTTTGTTTAAAAATTATAGTGGGGTGGAGGACTGAGACGACACCCCCCTATGAGAATCAACTGTTTAAATAATTAAGTTAGAGTTATACGATTTTCGTTGTGTTGTAACATATTATAATATGCTATATTACAGTGACAACGGCAAGGACTTCGGCGGTTCCATCTACCAGAAGGTGGCGGAGAACCTGGAGTGCGGCATCAGCATGAAGTGGGCGGCGGGCTCCACCGACACGCTGTTCGGAGTGGGCGCCAAGTTCGCGCTCGACCAGGACGCCTCGCTGCACGCCAAGGTCAACAACAAGTCGCTCATCGGGCTTGGCTACCAACAGAAACTGCGCCAAGGTGCGTTCACACGCGTTATACTCATTTTGTATGACTTCTTTTACTTTCAAGTGTGTTGAAGGGAAGTCTAAGGAAAGCAAGGTAGGGAAGGCCTAGAATCAGTTGCATAAGGCAGATTAAAGAAAAAGTGTCTGCCATGTTGTAAAGAGATGTGAAGTAGCTGGCACTGGACAGGAATAGATGGAAAAGTATGCATGTGGTATGGGGTTTTATGGTTTGAAAATTCCTACTCCAGTTTTGACATGATGATATAATAAGATAGATAAATACATTATTGCACACTACATAACATATAACACAATAAATTAGAAACAAATAACATAACAGTTATACAATGGGCGGCCTTATCGCCAAAAACAAGCCAAAAACAATCTCTTTAGATGGAGAATAGACAAAAAGGGAAATAGCTAGGTAGTGGAAATTATTACATAATATAAATAGTATGATACTTAAAAACTACCAAACTTAATCGTCATATTATGTGCAACCATTTTTAAATTAAATAGCATATTGCAAGCAGATCGTTATGTCCCCCACAGATTTGGAATCCATCTTGATATTTGTTTACATCACGGGTTTACCTTCGCGAACTTTGCAAACATGTGATAACTGTTATCGTAAAAGTCGTACGATTATATTTGGTACGTACGTTATCGCCCCGAGAAATTATATCATATGATTTTATTTAGAAACGCATGATTGTGGTATCTTATCTGTGAAGTGGAGAGTACTCGTATTCAGAGACGGTTGGGTGTTTGTTCCAGGCGTGACCCTGACTCTGTCGGCCGCTATCGACGGGCAGAACTTCAACGCCGGCGGACACAAAGTGGGGCTGGCGCTCGACCTGGAGCCCTAGGCGCCTGCTCACCGGCTTTTAGTCTTGTAGATAATACATGCCACATCACCTGTTATTATATGTATAACAACAATAATGACAGAAAGCGATAGGTACTTCAACTTTCAACAGTGTCTTTATAATTCTGAGTATAACATTTAGCGTTGAAAACGCACCTATGAACACTTACTGCCATTCGTAATGGTTATCGACTTAAATATGGCGATACCGCTTTCTCGAATGTTCTATTGTACTATGTAGCATTCTGATGTAATGTGTATTTTAAGCACGCTGCGTTTTGCGCATCTCCCAATTTGTCGGTATACAATTTTATTCAATACTTATCATGAAAAGTGTTCAATAAAACTGTAATTTATAATCCCAGTATCGTTGTAAATAAACACCGATGGTGTATATCCTATTGATTTAATGGAAATAAAATGAATAGTCTGTTGGAATCAACATTTACTTTGTTTTATTAGATAATATTTTCCTATGCTTTTACATATCCGATCCCATTCCCCATACATACTTCCTACTAAGTATTAGTCTTAATATTTTGTAGTTGAATGTATTATTTTGTGCTAAGCGGAAAGGGCGGCCTAGCGTTATTTTGAATATTTTATTTGAAAGACCAGGCGTTAGCTACTATTTCTAGTTTTATTTGATGTATTTTTGAAGTTATTGTTTAAATAAATGTAATTTTAATTTAATCTTGCATTTTATTGGTAGGTTTTGTACAATAAATGATACAGGAATTTTGCAAATTAACTTATATTTAGAGTAAGTAGGGTTATTGAGAATATAAAGAATAGAGGATTCATTTATTGTATGAGTTCCTCCTCCATGAGTTTGGCCATCCACTCGGGCTCGGCGGCGCCTATCTTTTCAATCAGACTGTTCACTTGGTAGCACAGGCTCTGGATCTGTTTGTCCCACTGCGGCAAAATCTCACGGGCTGCAATAAAGAACATCAAATCCATCTACCATCTTGGGTAACCAAAAGCTTGTACGACTAGTGCTTATAAAAATATTGCTGTGCGCATCGGGTTTATCCTAAAAAAGATTTTCATTTTCAGATTTGTAAATAACCACAATTAGAAAACAATCGAAAAATAATAGGTAACTTTCTGATGGTACAGAAAACAGGATTTTTACAGGACCTATTACTTCGAAGGACCGGAAAGTGAAAAACCGGGGAATCACCTGACTTAAAACCTTAAAACACATGGAATCGAATTGAAAGCACAGCGACTTACTTTCGAAATGCACGACGGAGCTGATCTGGTCGATGTACCCGTTCATGCGGCCCTCGCTGATCATGTGGCTGGCGATGCGCTCCGCCTTGGCGGGCGGCGTCTCCAGCAGCGCGCCCAGCTCCTCGAACGTGATGTTGTTGTAGAGCTTGCTGGCCGACAGCAGGTTGTGCTCGAACACCGCGCGGTCCAGGATCGTCGACCCGTCCGACGTGGTCGCCTGGCCGCGACAACTTAAAGTGGGTCACTTCGAAAATATTCAGGGCAGCTTTGCCCAAGAGTGAGGAGTATGAGATGATTTAAAATATATTACAAGGACTCCTACATATAAATGTCTCGGTGACTATAATGGCGCATCCATACATGCCCCGCGGCGCGATCGCTGGAGCGAGCGCAGCTTTAGCTTAATCAGCGGCCAAGCAGATCCTAAGCCGGCGGCAAGTCTTGTAAATACACCATAATATAATAGCAATCCGGCGCTTTCCCGGTTGGAGTCAGCATATTGACGCTGCGATGCGAAGCAGGGTGGTCTAGGATTCGGGAGGTTTTACGAGTGACAACCGTCGTACCTTTTGATGAGTCTGCATCAAAGCTTCAAATTCGTGCAACTCCGAGCGACGAATTATGCGGTCCAAGTACATTTTCTCCAAAATTGAATATGCGGGTAGTTGTTGACATCTCTCGTCTTTGAATAGTGTGGCTAACATCCTTGATCTTTGACGACCTACGAAAACACAATATAAAAGTCTTTTAGATATACGTAAAGCTTGGTGGATTATTTAGAAGTTACAAGAAGTACTCGAGTTATTGCAACTTTTAAAATACACAAAGATAATTTTATTCTTACCTGCTGAAGCTAACACAGTACAGATTAACGCATTCCTAAGACATGTCATCCTTTCATCTTCATGGATTATGTTACGGTACGACAGTTCATTATACCTCTGAGCTGCTTCGATAAATTTCCTGAAAAAGAAAACGTAAATATATCATTAACATTCCTATAGCAAAGCGAACTTCATTTAAACGGGTTATGTAAAATACAAGAACATAGTTATTATTTTTGGATGGTTTAGGTACGTCCTGATTTTTGGATTGCTTGATTAAGAGTCAATGCTGCTTTAAAGTTTCAAAAGTGGTTCAAATAAAAATAATACCTTCTATAATCTAATACCCTAGCATAACAGACTTTGTAGTAAATCTGCAGCTGTTCATTAGTGGTCTCCGCTTGCAGCAAGGAGGCTCTGTTGACGAACGCTTCGGCCTGCACGGGGTCGTCGACCTCGAGGTACAGGCGAGCTATCTTCAGGTATGTCTCCAGTTTGTAGTCTACTGAATATTGTCTGGAAACAGATATTGCAAGCTTGTTACTCAAGGAAAGTTCTATTTTTTTATTGTATATATATACATTTTAATTTTAAAATATATTATAGGTAGAATCGCCACGCAATGGGCGCCGGAGAGAGTGAGGCATAGATGGACACCCTGGTAGAGATGGCGTGACAATCTTGACCGTTTTGACAGAGACTGATCTAATTTAGCCCAGAACAGGGATGCTAGGTAAGTTTTTAGGGAGACTTTTGCCCAGTAATGGAACAAAATAGGTTAATTTAAAATATAATATATTATAAATAGATTTGGAAGTATTCATTTGACACAATCATAAATTTAAAAAACATTATATCAAACTATACTAATACATACTTTTGGCCAGTCTCCAAGGGTATTCCAACCAGGACATTGGCAGCTTCTTTCCAATTCTGGTTCCTTTCATATATATCAGCCAAATGTTGTCGGATACTGGCAACCTATGTACAGAAGATTATTGCATAATATTTAACATGGTAACATTTTTATCAATTTAACTGACATATTTTGTTCCGTTTTTAAAGCTGTTATAGGTTTGTTCTGGTTCTATTTTAAATATGATGAGCACTTTTAAAGCACTTTTTACTTACAAATACTGTTCCATTGTTTAGCAAAGGTCTTTTGCAAGCTACCATCAATTCCTGTTCAAGGCAGCAAGATTGGCCTACCAGTGCAGGCAATAATTACAGAACCAATGTTGTCGAAGATTTTGTAATTGATAATGTATTTATAAATTCTATATATTAATGTTACATTTTATTTACTTCAGTACCCCACAATTTTATCCATGTTCTGCCCGTTGTACCCTTGTTGAATGTGGTTAACCATTACAAAAATAATTATTCAAAATGAATGGGTATTAGGTTGTTTAAACAAACATGCTTTTCATTATTATTATATTAGTATAGATTTGATATTATCCTTTAATAAATGAAAAAATAACAATCTCTTACTTGTTCTTCAAAAGAAATAACTCTAGGCTGGATCACATCAAGAGCAAAGTGTGAGACTTCTTGTGAAACATTGTCGGCCAACAGCGCCAAGTGCGAGCTTACATCGGTGAGCAGTTGTCTTGAAATCACTAGACTGACATTTTCATTTACAACTGAAAGTAATAAATATAGTGCTATATTTAGTGAGTATCTACCTGAGTATACACATAGAATAGTGAATTTTGCAAAGAAAACAATGCAATTGTCATATAATTTTACTAAAATATGAAATACCAAACAATTAAATATCTGTTATAATATAACCATATCAACCATGTTAATGAAGTATTTTATTTATTCATTAGACACTACAAGAATATAATCACTTTGCACTTACAATTAACTTATAAATAATTTATGTTCTGAGTGACATATCTTTACAGTAGCATTCAACATTCTATGCTTTATAAATAAGTATTTATAGGCAGTATGGATATGTTGTTCATTGGAATACCATACAACACCAAACTTTAATATTTTATTGATTGCAAAATTAAACAACACAGCTTCCTACTGATTGTAAGTATTTAAATAACCTAGAGCTTACTTACTTGCTTCTACAAAAGCTTTTAGGCATTCAGCTAATTCCCCTTCAGGGTTTTTCAATATTTCCATTAGCACATTGCGGTACCTGCAATTGTAAGACATAACGGATGTTTGTTTTAGAATAATAGTACAGCTTGTTTTGTATTCATTTAGAACATTTATTTTAAAGTAAAAATCATACTTTTCAGCTTGATCTTTGTGCAGGCCCCCTGAATTTCGAAGTTCACTTAAATATTGTCGCACTCCTTGCAAATTCAAAGGCATTTTAGATGATTTTAACACAGTGCTATGCGTTTTTTTTAGTGAATATATAAATCCTCTTGAACACAGACCAAGAAACTAACTCTTGAAACCTGAAAAATCGGGGCGCAGGTAAAACGCAAATAAACAATGCAATAATGACAAAATCACAAAATCTGAAATCCGTCCGAGCCCGGAATCTAGGTACCTGCCAGATCTGTCAGCCAGTTTAGACAATGACTGATCTGACAGATTTTGAAAAACAAAATTTTGTCAGTATTTCTCAATGACAGTAACACTGACGACAAATCAAGACAAAATAGAACAACGTTCCATAGACAAATTAGGTTGGTAATGTTGGTCCTCTGCCTGAAATAAGCCGAAAATACATGTTCATTCTTATCAGTTCCCGAACAAAATAATTTGTGGAAATTACCGATTAACATTTTACCTCATCTCTAATGACATTTTTTCTTAATGTTGGCTGTCTGTGACGTGAAAATTAAAAGAAGCGCCACAGAAGATTTGTGTATTTTTGTGAATTAATTATTCGAAATTTATCCCACATGATTTAGAAAGCACATAAAGTAAATCTATTATCAATGTTTGATAAAATGACATGATTTTGTTTAGTGTAATAGTGTGTTGTGCTCGTAAAAAAACGATTTTGTTCTGTGCGTCGATTTGTTTTCAACTGTGGCTTTGAAGTGTAAATTTTGACAATCTAAAATGGCGGCGTCTTTTGAACATTATTTGAACTAAATACAAATATTACTCTTGTAGCCTAACCTAAGTTTATTGTTATGATTTAACTTCAATCTAAGTTTCAACTGTGAGTCACCTAATTATTAGACACTGTACAAGTGACAACCTTCAACATGGAACACAGCATTGAAGATTCTCTTAACTTGGACAGTGAAATGGGATCTGTGAGTATTTTAGTATCTTTTGCATTAAAAACCATTAATATGCTGCTCTGAAACTATCTGAAACTGTGTATTTTTCATTATAATATCACAATATATTGAGAGAAGTATTTGTATTTTCCTGTAGCAAAACCAAAAATATAGACATTTATTATATACTATGTTTTGAGAGTATAAAATAAATATTGTTACTTCTTAGATGGATTTTGATCAATCGGACGAGGTGGTGACCCAGGAGGATATAACATTAGATGACAATAGTCAAGGAAATATTTCGATGGATATGGTGCACATAGAGGAACAACCAACGCTTATGGACACGGGAGAGGAAGTTATAAGTATGTTATCGAGTTCCTTATTATCTTATATCTCTCTGAAATTGATTTGGTTTCACACCTGAGTAATAAAACAGTAATATATACAAGTTAATTATAGTTTCACAACCTTATTAATGAAAAGAGTCAATATAAAACTTTAAATTAATTTCATTTAAAATTGTTTCTCCATTTTGAAATTAACTTTTAATGTACTTTTGTCCTTCCAAGTTTCACAACTTGTTCCTTCAGTTTCAGACTTTATGGACAATCAGTTTTCGTTCCAAGAGTACACGGTGCAAGGAAGCAGTTCAAACGAAGGAACTATCAAAATAGATCAGAATGTAAGTGTATGAATAATTATGACTTATTTTTCTTTGATACAAACAATATCTGAAAACCAGGCATTTTACCCGATTAGGGTTTTTGACCAAAAGGAAAAGTATACATTTTGATTTATTATCTGCGGTAATAAAAAATACCATATGAGAAGTTTCACGGAAGTTTATGGGTCATTTATTAAAAATACTGCAAACCTATTTTGAAGTTTACAAACAGCTCAAGGGCATTGTTGCATCTGCTTCATCTTTGTTAATCATTATTAAGTATTCAATTTACTTTTGTTATCTCTCCTAAAGTAATTACAATACATTGTAGTTAATTTTATTTTATTTTACAGCAACTGAACCTACTGCTGGCTCAAAATGAGTCATTTAACTTGCAAATGGGTGATAATTCCACAACTGGCTCTATTGTGACAACTAATACAGTTGTTAGTGCAAAGGTAACTATTATGTTTAGTAAAATATTACATAAATAAATATTAGTCCCTCATATTAATATAAAAAAATTTAATGTAAAATTTAAAAAAAAGGTGTTTAATTATTTTTTTTAAATATTTAAGACTCCGTTTAAGACCAATATCTGCTAATAATTAAAAATTAACACAGCACTTTAATGTTTTCTCCCAAATATGGTATGATGCCACTAACCTTGGCCTCGTAAAAACAACAACGCTTTAACAAGGAGTCAACAAATAAAAGTTTCCCATAACCTATGAAACTTAAGGGGCACCAAACATTGAAACTATAAACTTTTTATTACTTCTTAAACACCAATCTTGGACCTAAATTAAATGTTACTTGTTACTTTTATTAATTTTTAATTATTAGGCAGCATTGACCCAAGCCAAACCGACAGTAAAGAAGCTCACTCAATATCCTCTCCCTCGTCAAGTGGCCATTGCTCCGAAGCCATCTCAAGCTCCAGTGCAGTTTGCCATTGCTCCCAAACCGGTGGCAATTGTGGTGAACAAGTCTGCGGGAACTACGAAGCCGGTAACCCTTAGCAATGTCCAGGGAGGCATTAAGAGCGGCAATACTGTGTTAGGTAAATACTTAGTAGTATTACGTCAAGTGAGTAAAAGAAAAATGCTTACTAATATATAAAGCTTTAACCTTTTAACATTTTGATACAATTATTTATCTTAACATAAATCTTTTTTATGGAGTCCTTTACACTTTTGCTTATCTGTGCCTTTCTCTTATGTCATTGGCAATTAGGTCAATTAAAACCAGGAGATAAACACAGGCTTTATGCTATAGGCTCAAAACTATTAAGATTTTTTCCATTGCGAAGTCTAAATGATTTGAAAATAAAATTCGTGTTTGGAAAAACTTATTTTTCAGCTCAAATAGGAAAGCAAATAGTGATGGTGCCAAGCAACGCCGCACCAGGTCAGAAAATTAAAGTGGTACCCGCTGGTAATGCAGACGGCAGTATGCAATTTGTAAGTACATAATTTTCCACTTATAATAACTTTCTTTCTGCCATACTCTATTTTGTCAACTATACTGAAAAGTTATTATAAACTTTCATTTAAAGTATCTGATACTTACGTCATTTATATTGCAGGCACAAATTATTGCAAACAAAGGAGCTAAACAAGTAATGACCAAATTAATAGTACAAGGTATGTTCAAGAAAAAATATTGTATCATATCAAGAAGCATTTGGTGTTTTATATTCTTGTCTTCGTTATATTATGTACTAGCAGCGCCCCGCGGTTTTACCCGCGTTGTGTCCATTCCTGTGGGAATTTCGGGATGAAAAATAGCCTATGTTACTCGTGGATAATGTAGCTTTCGAATGGTGAAAGAATTTTTAAAACGGTCCAGTAGTTTTTGAGCCTATTCATTACAACCAAAAAAAGTTATCCTCGTTATAATATTAGTGTAGAAGTGTAGCCTGTAAAGTCAATGTGGCACTCATCTCACAGAAGACATCTGAACTATAAGTATCAATTGCATTAGTTTTCGAATTTGAATGCCTACATTGCAAATAATCGCGATTGAATGCCTTTACTGTGTTTTTTTTACAATGAACTCTTCTTAAAAATCATTTAAAATATTTGTTCTTATTATGTTTGTAGGTCAGGGAAATCAGGAAGGTTCAAACCAGGCCGCGGTGATTACCAAATTACCTCGATATGTGATGCAACAGAAAACAGTACCGATTGCTGCTGGGAATCGAGCTAAGGTATAATATATACTGCGATCTTAACTTCATTTTTCCCGTTCCTACGGGAATTTAGGGATAAAATGTATCCCATGTGGTATTCTGATGATATATCACTACATAGTATAAAACAAAGTCGCTATTTTTGTTTGTCTGTTTGTCTGTATGCTTAAATCTTTAAAATTACGCAACGGATTTTGATGCGGTTTTTTGTAATAGGTAGAGTGATTCAAGAGGAAGGTTTTTATGTAAAAAAATTCCCGAAATTCCCACGGGATCGGGCACAACGCGGGTAAAACCGCGGGGCGCTGCTAGTAAACTATATTACTGTAAGCAAATCAGGTCATTAGTTTTTGCGTGAGAAAACTTCCGCATTTATAATAGTAGATAGTAGAATAGTGGAAGGTATATTTATGCTCTGCCATTTCACCTACAATTTTTGGGATAAATAGGGTGTTAATAATACACATTTTGTGTTAAAACAATCACACAAGTGTTATAAATACCATGCAAATCTGAATTTTAGAATGGTCCAAATATCCAAGATCAAAGAAAACTTGATCTCAATAAAATCATACCAATATTTACTTAGCTATACCCTTAAACTATAAAAAAATATTCCAGGTTATTATAACAACACCAACGAAACAGAATATAAAATTGGGCAAAAACCAACAGATTTTCGCCATCAAGCCGCAGAATCCTAAAGCTTCACTTGTAGCACCGCAGGCAGGTTTGTATTGATCAAATAAAATACAAAAACATGTTTAGATTCAGAGAGAAGTAACAAAATTTTATCGTAATTCTTATTTTTAATTCCTACCTTTTTATCGTTTTAGGTAATATGACGAAGCGAGTTGTGATCACATCAAATTCAGGACAAAACATAGTTATGAAAGCAGCCGTACCTAAGCCTGTCGCTCAGGTAAGCAACATTTTCATTGCCTTAGTTCAAATACAAATAACTTTTTCCGAGAAACCGACTTCATACCATTGGTTTATGAGAACTACAACTGTTTTGAAATCCGTTAAAAATGGAACTATTCCGTAACCGAAAGAATTTTGAAATCGGATTATATACCGTGGAGATAACAAAATACAAAAAAACATGAACTCAAATTGAGGACTTTCTTCGGTTAGTCGATTAAAAGTCCTAAGTGGAACATGGTTAAACGTATTATGCTGAACGTTGCTTTTGCCAACTGCAGTTTCATAAATAAGATTGACGGCTAGCTGCAGTGCAGCCACTGTGCAGCACTATGCGGCTAGCCTCACATGTATAGAGCCCTTTTAATTAAACTTAAATACATTTTTGCAGTATAAATAGTTATTTATCTATGAAATTCCAGGTAGTTAAAGAACCTGCGACCACTCAAGGCCAAGTCACACAGCTGCACCAAATAAATGTCCCAGGAAAAGGCGTAAGTCCCTTGTCTAATATAAAGTTATACTATGTCTAACAAGTCTACGGTTACTTTTGAAATTTACTTTACGTACTTAAATCGACAAAAATAACGTCAATTTATTTATATACATTATAGCATATGTCTCTTAGTTTAGCCTATTTTTCTGTACTCACTGGGGTACATTGTCAACAGGTACAATACATCAAGCTGGTGACCAACCAGAGTACGGCGCCAAAACCGAAGCCTAAAGTGGCCGTTCCCCCGAAAAACTTCGTCTTTGCTGATAGTAAAGGTATAGTTCAGTTTATACTCATATTCATATTTTAATTCCGCCCCTCATATTCACTACAATATTCACCCCTTCATATTCAACCCCCTATGTTGTAAGTGTAAAATAAACAGTACGACAATAATTTACGTTTACCAATAAGTTAGATAGTTCAAATTCTAATTCAAGAACACTATATTACATATTACTACTTTTGCATGATATATAAATATCATAATGCTTAATATTGTATTAATTTGCCAGGTGTTTATATACAAGTAGCCGCTGAAAAAGTGACCGGGCAACAGCCTGCCGTGATGACTGGAGTTTTGAACTCAGGTACCTATGTGTGTTTTTTTATATATTTAAGTTCTCGGTAGCGACCGCAACAGTGTCGTTGCACTCGAAAATTCATAGACATCAGTAGTGGTGCTTGCAGTCAGTAGTTGCTGCGTGCTGCTGCGGTAGCTACAGAAAACAGACCTTCATTTTCTAAATAAAGGCACTCCCACTTAAAAATCTTGTTTGCATGCTAGAGTGAGGAAACCCTTTTTAGGTTTACTCCATACACCTCAACTCAATGACTAAAACTTTTTCGTCTTTAAAAAAAAAGAAAAAATATTGATCTATGGATAATTTGATACAGATTACAAACTCCATCAAAAAGTATCAACACAAAGTTTTTATTAGTAATCACTAAACACAAACATAATAGAATGATTTAAAATAAAAATAATTTGAAAATTAGAACCATTAGAACTTTATTATTTACAATAGGAATACATAGTTTAAAATTTAAACTGAAGTCAATCATATTAATGTCAGTGTGTTTATATATTCTTCAGGTACAAATAAATTGCAGCGGAAATTGGTTCGGATCGCGCCAATATCTTCGAAAGCGCAAGGGAATATGGTGCGTTTACTTTGCTACTGAGATTACAAACAATCCGAAGTTCGTGGATAGTGTTATAGGGCGAAAGTTTTAGAGAAACCGAGATTTCATAACAACATAGTGTCTGTGTGCTCCATACGTGGTTTGCGCTCATACCCTACTTGGATGGGTGGCTGATACTGGCATTTCTATCTGAGCGCTACCGTGCTTCGGAGGGCACGTTAAGCAGTCGATCCCGGTTGTTTCAGTCCCAGTTAGCCGGTTATCCACAAGCTAGAGGCAGCTTCGGCATGCGTGGAGACGCTGCCTGAGCTTGAGCCCTGCCTAGACACGATGTATATTGGGTACTTATTGTAGGAAGTTTTACTCAAGTTGAGGCTGCTCGACCCGAGGCTGCCTCCAGTGGTTAAGCGGCTTAATAATAACAAATCCAGAAAAATAAGAAAATACTGTATTGGTTCCTGGCCTGGCACCATAACTAACCAAAAATTGTTAAGTAAACATATAGCTGTTACGAGCACGAAATTACGTGGATATTAATTCGTTATTAGTTCATTAATATAAACGGAAAAAACATTCAATTTAATATTGCTGCCCTTCTGCTGGGTACTTCAGTATAGTAACCAACTCAACAAACCAAACCTTATTTATAAAAATCTTCATTCTAGGTATCAGTCCGTTCTTCGCAAAGTCTGCTAGCTCCCATCACAACCACATCGACTGCCACTCCTGTGAGAGAAACTCAAAGTATCACAGAGTCAGCTGTGTCCATAGAGGAGTTCAACGAGATGGTAGAACAGTCGAACAGGAGTCAAGAAATTAATTATAAGACCGAGCCCGCCGACGATGTGCCTGAACCGATGGCTAAAGAGGAAACTGTGGAGGAAATATCGCCAGATAGGGTAGGTTGTCACTTAAAATACTGTTGAATTTCAACATGGATTGAATTTTTATGTAAGGTTGATGGAACAAGATCATTAGCACGCATTGGGCTAGTGCGATGATGACGCCTTATGCTTCTCATTTTATTCAATGATATATTCAGTGAGTTTTGATACCTTTGCCCTGCAGTAGGATATTATAGGCTATTTTATTACATGATTTATCCTGCCTGGTCAGATAAAGACTTGATTCAAATACCATTTTTTTGGTTAGTCATGATTATTACAAATTATAGGAAGTTATAGAGGTGACATTAGTATTTTATAATAGAATAATATAGTTTGTCTTGGGTTGAAAATACGTTACTTTGTTGTAGCCAACACTCCAGTCTTTAATATCGGACGCAGTCGGGGATAACCAAGAGAGTCTCAAAGTAGATAACTTACAAACGTTTGAATGTTCGATGGAAACTAACGCCACAGTTAAGAACGAGGTATGTTCTATTAACAAGTTAAAGTTGGCATTCATAATGTATAAGTAGTTTCCCGCGGTTTGTAACATTCGCAACATAAAAAAATGCTGTCGGATTCGAAGATTTACTGTGCGAAAATTCATCAAAATCCGTTAATTGTTTAGGATTGATAACGTAACATGCAGAGTTACTTCGGCATTTATAATTATTGTTGGGGTTATAGGTTGAAGTAAGGAAAGTAGGCATTATACTATAGAAATAGATATACACCTTTAAATAAATAGTTTCCCGTGGAATCAAAAGAGGCATATACTTTGATGTTGAATCTAATAGATATTTTTCTTTGTTTTCAGTCTGTATCATTCATGATGGATGAAACTGGGGATTTTAGCCGAGACGAGTCTAATCACAATATTTCTAAACCAGAAGATTCTATCATAATAGTGCCGGCTTCCAACTACGGGGATCAGTCGAAAGAAGATTCTATGTACTCTGAGGATGTTCAGCAAATGGTGAGTCTCATTCGTTGAGATTTAAATTTATGTTACACTTCAATCTTCTGTGAGCACGGGTTCGGTATTGGAACCGAAACGCCTTTAATAAAAGGGAAACGTATCCGTAAACGTAGTTTCAATTCGTAGAAAAAAACAATCAAATAAATTGAGATCCATCTCCTTTTTTTTAAGTCTGAATAAAACCTTAGCAATATATTTTTATCTTGTCAGGAGGACAGTAAAAACTTCTACATGAATATGAACGTGGAGGCGGAAGTAGTGCCATTCAATATGTCGCCAGATTCAGCGAGCAGACATAACGATTCCGGTAAGTTTGTTTGTTTTTTATATTTTACAGAAATTCTTGTTTTAGCTATATTATTGTTGGTATACTTTTTATTTATATTTTTCATTCGGATAAAAAGTATCCAATACAAAAATAATTATTCTAATCGGATTGGTAATTCCCAAGTTGAGCATTAACATACAAACAAACAAAAATAAATTTTACCTCCTATCCTAATCAATCATACAATTTGGCTGCATCATTAAAGAATATATTTGATGGAGTGTGAAACTCCAGACGTCCAAACTATTAGTTATTTGAAAATAGTAACTATTTCTAATTAAAATTTTTTGCTACAGAATTAGTATCAACGGACCTCGGCCTAAGGCCGCGAAAGGCGTGTAACTGTACGAAGTCTCAGTGCCTGAAGCTGTATTGTGATTGTTTCGCTAACGGAGAGTTCTGTAACAACTGCAACTGTGATAACTGTCACAACAACTTAGAAAACGAAGAATTGAGGCAAAAAGCCATCAGAGCGTGTCTAGAAAGGAACCCGAACGCTTTCAGGCCAAAAATAGGCAAATCAAAAACGGGCGGGCCGGAAATAATACGGAGGCACAACAAGGGATGCAACTGTAAACGGAGCGGATGTCTCAAAAACTATTGTGAATGTTATGAGGTAATGATCATTTAAATATCTTAGGATTTAATACAATAGTGTACTAAAGAGGTCATACCCACCCAATTTTTCCCGTGTGAGATACAAAACCAATTGTATATTTCCGTTGAATGTGGCTATCCAACACAAAACGAATTATTCGAATCCGACCGGAAGTTTCAAAGACTTTAATGGGATAATAAGAAATTTTAAGAAGTTTTTACTATTCTTATTATCTTAAAATAATATCATATGTTTATCTTGCAGGCCAAGATAGCGTGTACAGCGATGTGTAAGTGCGTGGGGTGTCGCAACGTGGAGGAGACGCTGGAGCGGCGCCGCGCCGCGCCCGCGCCCGACGCCTTCCGCCCGCCGCCCGCCGAGCATCACAAGTAAGGGCGAGACAACACTTGCGGGGGAGGCTGTGCTTTAGGGGGTTGGGTGATCGTAGGAAGTTCAAATGGGGACGGGAGTGGGCCAAAAACAATAAATAATAAATGTTATAATTTTACTTTGAAGCATGGTAGCTACGCCAGGCATAGTTGAAAAAGATGTCTTAAAGTAATATTAGTCATCATACAAATTACCATTGCTATTATATTGGCAGTATTTAGGGAGGAGTTTCTGGAGTTTCTTTCACCTCTGGATGTTTCACACATTAATTACCGCCACAAAGGTTCAACGTTACACTCGGATACTAATTAAAAGAATCTTCGACGTGGGTTATTGGTAAAACAAACAACAGTTCCCTTCGATTGCTCGCTTACTCTTTTTAATAAATCCCATCGTATGTTTAGTATGTAATGGTCTCTCCCGCAGACAACCGTGCAGCTTCATGACGCTGGACGTGATCTCGGCGGTGTGCCAGTGCCTGGTGGCGGCGGCGGCGGCGGCGGCGGGCGCGCGCGAGCCCGACCCCGCGCAGCACGTGCTGGACGAGTTCGCGCGCTGCCTGCAGGACATCATCGGCGCCAGCCACCAGGCCTTATGAGGTGCCCACTGCCCGCCGCCTGGCTGCTCTACCACGTCTCACTCTACTCTAGGACTACTTCGCGCACATCTTACGGGAATCCATCTCGTGCGTTGTCTGCCTTCTGTCTTGTGGGGTCCATTCCAATGTCCTTTGATCCTACTACGTGACGTGATTTATCAATTTTAACCCACAGCTGGCCAAAGGCCTCCCAAACATCGCCAACCCTCATAGTATTTTTAAACTTCTCACTTATGCTGTTTGCCTAGCTAACTAACTTCGTGTCCTATACGAATATTAACTTAAATTTTCTGGTTGCAGGAAAAAGCAATAACTTGAAGTTCGAGTTCAACTGGTCACGTAATGTAGCCTCGGGTTAAATCTCTGTAGCACTAAATAAAATAAGGAAATAAATATTAAAACATTGTGTATATTGAAATATAAGTGTAAATAAATGAAATTTAATAAGCCATTTCCAACGATTTTATGCATCTAACATATTACTTAATGGTTTTTAATGTATTCCGAAAAATATTTAAAATTATATTTCGTTATTAAATGTACAAAATGTTGTTGTATTTTGTAAATAATAAATATATTTAGTCGTTAGTGTACATTTACGTAAAATAAGATATAATAAAACATGTAAATATTGACAATAAATACGATGTTTATTACTGAAGTTCAAGGTTTATTTCACAAGTCCATAAAAATACATTTTCACTAGAAGTCTTGTTCCTAGAAGAAGTCCAGGCGATAACGCACAAAATGTGTCAAGTAAAAAATTATTTAACTAAATAACCTATTTTACTAATTACACCTGCACTTTTACTTGCAGTGTTAACTAAACACTACTTACTAAGTTTACTAAATTAATTAGACAACGTGTAAGTCAGGTATATGACCGAAAACTGCTTTTGGGAGTCATACAGTTAAATCTACATCACTGAACATTTAATTAGTTCTATTGTAGTTGGGCTGGGTTTATAGAGTATTGCATTATACCGCTAAATATATCGTGACGGATAGCTGGTGAACTAAAAATATCTAGTTCCATTCGCACATGGCGAAGTGGCGTTGCTCTGTAGCGGGAGTAAAAAATTCCCGGCTAAATTAATACTTTTTCCGATAAGTAGACAAAATGCAACATTTTAAAGTAACGCCGAAGTATGAAATGAAGATTTCTGATACATTGGGAAGGTATGGATTTTTTAACGTTTTTTATCTTTTTCGTTCCATAAATGAGCTAATTTGTTTTTCAAGCTGAGTTTGATGTTTAGGGCATAGGAACTGGTTGTTGTATAAGTGGTGTAATATTTTAAAAAAAATGTACAATGCAAGAATCCTGACAATTATTTTGAAAAGTAATATTTTAATAACCAGCTTAAAATAGGAGGATCGCAATTCGGTTGGTATTTTGGCTATTGGACCCGGATTGGATGTTAGTTTGATTTACGCAATTTCCTGAAAAAATATTTAACCTAATAAATATTTTTCAAGGAAGGTTCTAGTACCTATATAATATGTAAAGATTTGATGCAGTTCCAAGACGATAGACGATAAAAAGTATGAAACGACGCGACGATACGTTGGCAAGACGACTATTACTAGCTGTGTCCTGCTGTTTTTACCGCGTTATACCTGACCTGAACCTACCCATTTTCGTGTAAGATTTGGGGTAGATAGTTTCCTCCAGAGTAAAACAGTTTATAACAGTTTGTTATAGATAGAAACATGTGACATTTAAAAACATGTTTCCTACTTTTCGAACATGGTTCGGGTTTGAGATCACCAACCCGCATTAGGCAAGCGTGGTGATTATGTCCAATCATCCTCACTGCGTACTGATATCTTCCGTGAGATGAAAAGAATTTTCCCAGCAGTGGGACATTACAGGCTAATACTTACTTTACTTACTTATAGATAGAGCGTTTATGAAGATGGCGGTAAGGATATGTTATTGTTTATCAGATATCTAGTAGCTACGAAAGACATCCGCGCCGGCGAGAAGATCCTGAGCGACGAGCCGTTTGTCCTGGGACCCAACAATGACACCTCTCTCGTGTGTTTCAACTGCTACCGGCCTCTGATTAGCAAGTTCTTCGTGTGTAAGAACTGTGCGGTCGCGCCGATATGTCCAGGGGACGGGTGCCCCGAGCCTTTGCATAAAAGTAAGTTTTCTTTAACAAATACTTACCTATTTACTTATTTTATTAGAGACCTTCATCGTACATTGGCTTATAATCCGTTACTTTACTTTTAACAAGCTCTTATTTAGTTTCACGTGCTATACTTGCTAACTTCATCTCGCGATTTATCGAGTTAAATGTATTGTATGCTATATTTAACTAATTTCCCCTGTGGTTATTACACTCATACACACAGAGTTTCAAATCCGACTGGTAGCTAGTGCCAGAGATTAGCGGGGTAGTGCATGGGTAGTGATTAAAAATGGCAACAGGTTCAGAGGTACTAGTTAAGTATTATTTTTTTCAGAATGGCACACAGAATACGAATGCGATACCTTTAGAACTCTTAAGCTGACTAAAGGCCTCCATCCAATGACGATGGTTCAGAATGCAGCCTCTTTGTTAGTGCTCAGAGCGATCTTGAAGAGGAAATCGGAACCTCAAGCCTGGGACGAGTTTATGGAGCTAGAAACACATATGGACAAGAGAAAAGGAACTGAGATATTGGAGTTTTATGAAAATACTGTGAAGGTGTGGAACATTCTGACTCCCACAGGACTAACTTACTCGAATTTACTTGCTTTGGATGTGAAAGTTAATGTAGGTTTATTGATGTACTTAAGTAGTTACCTAAGCAAGTCTTCTTGTTACATTCAAATGTTTGCGCCAGTTAGAAGAAAAAACCCTATAGTTATAATAAAAGGCTACAAATTAATTTTGTTTTCCTCTTTTGCAGTTCATACAATCTCTTGGCATACTAGACGATGTACCGGACCAGTATACGTTAGTGCACAAAGTGATCGGAGCTATAGACGTGAACAGTTTCGAGGTCCGAGGGCCCCCGATCCCCGCCATCGGTGCCTCGGAGATCCTCCGCGGGGTGTACCTCAAGGCAGCACTGTTGGCCCACAACTGTACAGCGAATACACACATGTCTATAAATGATAATAATTTACTAGTCTGTCACGCGAGTGTCGATATAAAGCAAGGAGAAATTATTTATTATAATTATACTGATCCTTTGAAGGTGGGTGTAAATATTTGTTCTATGTAGATAGGTACCTTAACTGAGTTTTTTTAAAGATGCATAACTATATATATGGACATGTTATGTATGGCCCAGCTGCTGATTTTAGTTTTATTCGTTATTTTAACTAATTACTTCATTAATTTTCTAATATGTATTTTTTTCTCACTTTAGCTCAAAACAAAATGTAATCTGTACAATATTCACACACACACACACCACACAATTTCTCCACATCTTCTGAAATTAAGTCAAGTAGGTACTTTTACATTTCAGGGCACATCCATTGCTACTAAGTTAAGAATTTTGACATTTCAGGGCACATCAATTGCTATTGAGTTAATAATTTTGACATTTCCGGGCACATAAATTGCTATTAAATTAAGAATTTTGACATTTCAGGGCATATTAATTGCTATTATTAAGTTAAGAATTTTGACATTTCAGGGCACATCAATTCGTCAGCAACACCTGCTCCTCGGCAAGTACTTTGAATGCTCGTGCGAGCGGTGCAACGACGCCACGGAGCTAGGAACCTTCATAAGCTCAGTACTTTGTTCCGGGTGTAAGACCGGGCTGGTATCGGATGTAGGGGAGGCTTGGAAGTGCGGCGCTTGTGCGAAGGAATTCGAGCGATCTGCTGTGAATAATACGGTGCAAATGTGTTTGGACAAGTTTAAAGTTATAAGTAAGGATTTACTAAAGTAATAAGTTAAGGATGTGATGAAACAGGTTAGATATGCAATTGAAATATGAATTGTAGTGTCCACACTTTATCCGACTACACCTACAAAATTAAATTTTAACATTCGTTATACAACCAAACTTCTATACTGTACGTATTATAAACTGATAAGGTATTTAGCGCTTGTAGTGACGATAAAGTTATTTTAAAATCCAGTACCTATGTCTTTAACTAATTTTAAAATTATTTATTGCAGATAAGAAGGATGAAAAAGAACTTGAAGAGTTCATTCGCAATGTTTCACTGCTCCTGGCGCCCAACCACTACGTTCTGTTGGATGCCAAGCAACGTTTAGCGGGAGTCCTGCGCGACACCATCAATAGAGAACCGAGACCCACTAAGAAATTGATGAAAAGGAAAATGGATATTTGTAAGGAAATTCTGCCTGTACTGGAGAAGTTGTGTCCCGGAATTTCTAGGACGAAAGGTAGGCGAAGGGGTATACCTACATAAAATATTCCTAAAGATAAGTCATTATTGTGAAATTGTTGATTTGTTTTTTTTATTTGCAGCCATTACACTCTATGAGCTCCACGCAGCGACGGTGCAATTAGCAAAAAAGTTGTTTGACGGGCGAGAGCTAAATGGATCCGGATATATGGTAAAGTTATTTAAATATCTCAATAGTTAACCAGTTATAAAATCGTATTAAGTATAGGTACTTAGATCTGTTCTATCGACTTTTTTCTTTCTAACATAGGTTTCAATTACAGGATGAACTTCTTTTAGCCGAAACGTTATTAAAACGATCCCTAGAGATGCTATTCATAGAACCAGGAAATTCCCCCGAAGGAGAGCTGTGCGCAAAAGCTTTAGAAGAATATAAAGCTCTGAAATGTACAATGAGTAAAGTGCTGGACACTTTGCACGCAAATGGCACGACGTATATTAGTGACAGAGAAAAGAGACAACTTAAAAATAGTAACAATGTTATTGTGAAATGAATAAATGTAATAAACACCTATATCCTAAAATTTTGTCTATCTTTTTTATTTTTGTCAAAATCACGCTATAATAATTCAAATACTATAATAGTAGAACATGTTTGGTGAAATCGAAAAAATTGTTTAGTCGGAAACAATAAACATGGAGGTTGAAATCAGCACAGGAAATCAGTTGAGAGTTAGTATTTTCTATCAGTGTCAAATGCCAAAAAGGACGCATCGCATACGCCAGTCTGACAAACAAAACTGTGGTAAAAAAGCAGTAAAAAAAAAAAACAAAAAAGTCATCGTTCGGTGCGAACTGCGAAGAGTCGGCTTATTTTTATTTACTGCAAATCGTGAAAATCTATACAGACATTCATGAAAGTAACTAATATTGTTTTCAATTTAAGCTGAGCTTTACCTTTTTTTTATACCAAGTATCATAATACTCATTCATCATACCGTGGTTAATCAGTATTCATTTAGATTATTGGAACAAGTAATTACCTTAATTTCATGTATTTTTCCTGTTATTTGATGAGTTGTTGTGGTGTATTATTGATATTTGTGATATTTATAGTCCAGCCGAGATGGCGGATCAATCGTCGGTGCTTGCGTTGATGATATTGGCGGCGGGAATCACAGTGCATTTTTCCCTTCATAAAGTTGAAGAGGGCCATGTTGGAGTATACTATAGAGTGAGTGTGGTGTGGTATTTAACACTTTTTATACCGATACAAACTCTTTAAACAAACCTTTCCACCTCCCTTATGCCTACTTGTCACGGGTTTTCACTATACATACTTATTTAGACTTTCTTATTGAATTCCCCATCCCACCTTGTGGTATTTTTACTGATGTAGTGTTTTAAATGTTATTTGTAGGGAGGTGCATTACTCCCTGTTACTAGTCAACCTGGATTCCACATGATGATACCACTGCTGACATCATACAAGGCAATACAGGTAATAATATTATAAATAATTAGGCAAATAACTTCACATATTTTGCTCCAATGTAAATAACTTGTAATTTGTTTGTTATATTGATTTCTTTCCTTTTTAGACTACACTTCAAACTGATGAAGTTAAAAACGTTCCATGTGGCACAAGTGGTGGAGTTATGATCTACTTTGAAAGGATTGAAGTTGTTAACAAACTGGAGCCTAGCAGTGGTATGTTAAAGTCGATTTTACGATATAACTCATATTTTAGCAACTTTATACATTGACAGCTTAGTTAAAAAAAAAGAGTGTATTCCACCGTAGCTTCTTCTCTTCTTCTAAGAAGAAGAAGAAGAAGACCGTAGCTTAAAACACTATTTGGTTTCCATCAAATATTGCTTAGCATAACTCCAGTGTAAAGGCCCCATGAACCTAAATTATGTTATGAAAAACTATTCATAATGTAATTTAACATATTTGTTACAGTTCTGGACACAGTTCGTAACTTTACAGCGGAGTATGATAAGACGTTGATATTCAACAAGGTGCACCATGAGTTGAATCAGTTCTGCAGTGCTCATACTCTGCACGAGGTCTATATCGATCTGTTTGATCAAATTGATGAGAATTTACGTCTTGTAAGTATGACACTGTAGTTTGTTACTTTGAGCTGAGGCTCTTTGGTAATATTTAAGCTAACTCATTTGTCTAAGGGTTTTATTCTTTGGACTTTGTGGGTTTTATCACTTAATTAAGTTTGATAAAGTAAAATATCACCTATTGATTCATGTTCTAGGCTCTTCAAAATGATCTTCATGAAATGGCTCCGGGACTCAAAGTGCAAGCAGTGCGTGTGACAAAACCAAAGATACCAGAGTCCATAAGAAAGAATTATGAGCTGATGGAGGCAGAGAAATCTAAGCTTTTGATCGCAGCGCAACATCAAAAGGTATGGTAACTGTATTTCAAAGAGAACTTTTGATTTTCTTTTATTTATTGTTCTTAATATTCTGGTCAGGTTGTTGAAAAAGAAGCCGAAACTGCAAGACGAAAAGCCGTTATCGAAGCCGAAAAGGAAGCCCAAGTAGCCAAGATTCAATACGAACAAAAAATCATGGAAAAGGAATCCTTGCAAAAGATGGAAATCATTGAAGATAGCATCCACAAGGCTAAACAATACACCAAGGCCGAGGCAGATTTCTATCACCTCAAAAAACAAGCTGAAGCCAACCAAGTGCTCCTCACTAAAGAGTATTTGGAACTCAAGAAATATGAAGCTCTCGCTAACAACAATAAGATATACTTCGGCAATGATATTCCTAACATGTTTATGCAAGCCAGCCTCAGTGATGGAGTCAAACCAATCACTCCAAATATTGCCTGAGTTATGTGGTCACCAAATAAGAAACTAGTCATAGTATTTTACAGTTTTTAACATTATTAGTGTCTGTGTTTACCAGTGCAGTTTCAATGTGATAGTTTTGTATTTGACAACAATCTCAAGAAAAAGACAGAATTAGAAAATAAGGGCACTTGTTCGTTTGTAAGTGGAAATCACTTAATGTTTTGGACTGATTGTAAAACTTATAACTTATAAGTAATTTATATACTTAGCGATTCTGTAAATAAGTTTTCTAATACTTGAAATAAAAAGTCATGAAGTGTGAAAAATGCAATTTTATTTTACGAGCTTAAGTATTAAATTCGATGTAATGTTTGTTGCACTTAGATTTTGTTGAAAGCAGCAATGTCAACAGACTGGACGAAGTCTTCAAATTCCTGGATCTTTTCAGTGAGGAGGTCCACTGAGACCTTGTCGTCTTCAATGACTGACATGATCTGCAGCTTGTGGATACCGTAACCGACAGGGACAAGCTTGGAAGCTCCCCACAGGAGACCCTCCATCTCAATGGTGCGGACTTGTTTCTCCAATTCCTTCATGTCTGTCTCATCATCCCAAGGCTTGACATCAAGGATGACCGAAGACTTGGCGATGAGCACTGGCTTCTTGGATTTTTTGTCAGCATATGCCTTCAGACGCTCTTCACGGATTTTGGCGGCCTCTGCATCCTAGAACAAAGGCAGAAATTTGTAATATATATCAAAGAATGTAGCTTTCATAAAGCTGTTCTAGTAGTATACATACTTCTTCCTCATCACCAGAGCCGAATAGATCGACGTCATCATCGTCGTCGTCTTTGGCAGCAGGTGCGGGGGCTGTGGTGGTCTTGCCTCCAGCAGTGAGCGGGCTAACTCCAGCAGCCCAAGCCTTACGCTCGGCCGGGGTGTATGAAGCGATGTGTTTGAACCAGCGCAGGGCGTGGGGCAGGCTGCCGGCCGGCGCCTTGCCTACCTGCTCGTACACCTGAACATCAGCTTGAGAAGGTGTGTAGCTGAAAGATGTGCAGAAAAGGATTGTCGAAATAAAACAGCTGTGCTGTGAAGATCAAGGTCAAATTGAAAGATACTAAGGTATTCTGAGTAATATAATGTAGTTTTCAAAAGGAACATTGTAGAAAGGCAAGAACCGGAATTATCACAGCGAATAATAATGAAATTTAGAGGTTGACGTGGTTAGAATTTACAACCTATAAACTTAACGGAAATAGACTTACCCAGATAAGTAGCTTTTATCAGCCAAATATTGGTTGAGGTCACTAAGACCCTGAGCGGTTTTTACGTCTCCAATTGCCATTTTTCTAATAAAATTAGATTTAATTTCTCACCACCACACGACCCGGCAACTGACAGTTTTCGAGAGAGAAAAAAAGTTAAAAGTTAAAATTTGTCTCTTTTTTTCATTCTTGTATTGCTATTGCAGAAATAATAAATTTTTGATTTAGGTAACTGATCATGTAAGAAGAGCCCAAAATGTACATCAGAAAATATTTAACCGGTACTTTCCGTTAAAATTGTCTATGTCATAGACCTTTTGTTTTGATTTGTAATATTGTCAACTTTTGACCGCTACGCTAATTCTGACGGGCAGGACATAAACCAATTACAGAATTGAATTCACAGATTGACAGCAGGGTCTGTCATTTGTGTATTGAATTTTCCGAAAAAGTGATTTTAGGTACGAATTTACCAAAAATACGACTATAATTTACATTATTAAATCGCGTGCAATTTATTTCATCCACCATTATACGTTATACTTAAAAAACTTATTTGAAACAGTTAAGTGAATATAGGTTAGGGTTGAAACTTATGTAACAATAACATTTAGATTACACGTATTCCCATTATTTTGCGTTGTTGTATCTTTAAAAATAGTCGGGCTGCATTAGAGGTGAACCATTATAGCATTCGTTTGTGTCAAAGAATTACATGTGAAGTTTTGAAGTAATTGTGGTTTATATGTCAGTGTTGTAAGAGAGTTGTTGTTTGCTATAGAATGCTGCGCCAGCCTCTATCAAGGGCGCTCGTGCTGGGCTCCCCGGCCCGCGCGGCGCCGCTCGCCACTCGCCGGTACGCCGAACAAGTCGCACCACAGCCTGAGAAAATAGAAGTATTTGTTGATGACAAACCGGTTTATGTACTGCCTGGAACAACCATATTGCAGGTATAAGTCGAGTTTGTTTATTATAAATTCTTACTCTAAATTCGTGTGTATAGAAAGCGGTTTTTATCGGTAAATGGTTTTACCACATGATACAAATGATTCTGTTAAAAACTTAATGTCAATATTATCTACAAATAAACATTTATTTCTTAGGCTGCTGCTCAAATTGGTGTAGAAATCCCGCGATTCTGTTACCATGAGCGTTTGGCAGTAGCTGGTAACTGCAGGATGTGTCTTGTTGAAGTGGAAAAGTCACCGAAACCTGCGGCTTCTTGTGCTATGCCCGTCATGAAGGGAATGAGGATCAAAACCAACTCTGACTTGACGAGGAAAGCCCGTGAGGGTGTGATGGAGTTCCTTTTGGTGAATCATCCACTGGATTGCCCCATCTGCGACCAGGGAGGAGAATGTGACTTGCAAGATCAGTCTATGGCATTTGGATCAGACAAGAGTCGATTCACTGATATTCACTTCTCTGGAAAGAGGTAAAAAACATCACTGAAGATATCAGTTCAGTTCTTTATTATTATTATTAAATATTTTACTTAATGATAATCAATGGATTCCATAGGTTCATTGAAAACAGACACAGGCTGTGACCTGAGCATTTCTTTATTGTAATGTGCAAACAGTTAATTTTTATTACATTATAATTTTTTGTACAGAGTTTCTATGTTACATGTAATGTTATAAATATGAATGTGGTTTGTCAGGGCTGTTGAGGACAAAGATGTAGGCCCTCTAATCAAGACCATCATGACTCGTTGCATCCATTGCACGCGGTGCATTCGTTTCGCCTCTGAAGTGGCTGGTGTGGACGATCTTGGTACTACCGGTAGAGGAAGTGATATGCAGGTATATAGTTAGTGATTAAAAATAAAAATATATCAGTTACGAGTATTAAATACTTTAACACCAGAGTTGGCCAGTAACTTGCTTGAAGATACTTCATCAATTATATACATGCAATCGAGAATTATGCTAAAGTGTCAGTCATTTTTCAATTTGTGGAGCTTAAGAAAACTAAATATGTTTTTAAATAAAAATTAAGTAGTAAGTTCATTATTAGGCATAATGATTAAGATTACACAATATGTTAAGCCAATAAAGACCTTAGAATAATGTAGTAATTGTGATTATAAACAAAATGTGTCTTCTATATTAAACATTTGTTTGTAGGTTGGAACCTATGTTGAGAAGATGTTCCTCTCCGAGCTGTCTGGTAATGTCATCGACCTGTGTCCAGTTGGAGCCCTAACCTCGAAGCCTTACAGCTTTGCAGCCAGGCCCTGGGAGACCAGAAGGGTAAACTTAACAATAACATTCAATTAATTATCATATTTTGGGACTTTCCAACCACTTTGATCCAAAACTAGATCCTATTGAATTTGTGCTCTTGAGTTTTCTTAACTGTCGCCTGATGATCCAGGAATTATAGTAAAAAGTATCATATGTACTCCTCACATTGTTAGCTATCTCTACACTAAAATTCGTGGATATTAGTCTACGCATTTTCAACAATTAAATCACATTGATTTGTGTGTATGTCGTTTTTATTTTTCTCAGTCGATTCAAGTCAAATTGTCCTCCTGTGGGACATCACAGGCCTAATACTCCTAAGGTAAGATGATGTTTTCATACACCAATTTATTTTCAGATTGACTCCATTGATATTTTGGACCCTCTCGGAAGCAACATTGTTGTCGCGACTAGAACTAACGAAGTGCTGCGCATTCTTCCTAGAACCAATGAGGTAAGAAGGTTTTTAATAACAAAGCATGAAAAGA
Organism: Cyclophora punctaria; assembly: GCA_951394245.1. Taxonomy (NCBI): domain Eukaryota; kingdom Metazoa; phylum Arthropoda; class Insecta; order Lepidoptera; family Geometridae; genus Cyclophora; species Cyclophora punctaria. Next base: position 2,949,499 of record OX596182.1, read on the forward strand.
AAGACAATGGCGTGTATTGTGATCGTTGTAAAGTGATTGCTTGATGTCAACATTTCATTATAACTATTAAATCATAAGTATTTGCAATTCAAGCACTTAAAAAAATGCACTGCTGCCTTGCATCCATACAGACGTGATATTATTTATAAATAAACTTTTATATAACAAACAAGTAAAATAAATTAAAAAAGTACATTTTCCCATAGCTACGCAACAACCATATGTTTGTATGACTAGGAAATCAACGAGGAATGGCTGTCGGACAAGTCCCGGTTCGCGTGCGACGGCTTGAAGCGGCAGCGGCTCGTGACGCCAATGGTGAAGGACAGCCGCGGCAACCTGCAGCCCGTCGAGTGGGAGGACGCCATGGTCGCCGCCGCCACGGCGCTGCGGGACTGCCCGCCTGATAAGGTGACGAGTTTTGAGTGATTACTTACTGTGCCCCGCAATATACGGAACCAGTTTATATAGGATGGGATCGGAGTCTAGGTTTGACCTCATTTACATATTTCAATAAGTATCGAATACTCAGCCCTTAAATATTCAGACCTTAACCTAATCACTCACTAAGACTGATGTCAGACTTTGCCCAGCAGTGAAACATTACAGGCCATTACATACATTTAAACAATTCGGCCTGTGGTTACTACACATCAACGTACTCTCACCCTGCAGCTGGTGGGCGTGGCGGGCGACCTGGCGGACGCGGAGTCGCTGGCGGCGCTGAAGGACTTGCTGAACCGGCTCGGCTCCGAGCACGCCTGCACCGAGCAGTACTTCCCGCTCGATGGCGCCGGCACCGATCTGAGGTCTTCGTACCTACTCAACACTACCATTGCTAGTGAGTATTCTATTAGTTAATACTAGAAATTTCATGTTGGGATTAAAAATAGGTCTTGTTCTTTCCCGATATCTATTTATGTGTGCAAAATTTTCTCAAAATCTATACTACGGACGTTAACAACTGAGTCGTGGGGCCATAAATCATTTGTCTATTCTTTTCTCGCTCGCACTCGTAGGTCCTATGGAGCAGCATAGTGATGTGCGTAAGATGGTTGTAGGCGCATATCGATACTAAAAAAAATCAAATAGAAACATACTAGATCGTATTGTGGCTCTGAAAAGTGCCCTTTGTCATTAATGTTATTATATATGATATGTTTATCATAAAAAGGAAAGGAAAGGACACCACAAATAAGTGCTGCCATTTCACGTGGCTTATTGAAATTTATTAAATCTAGTGTTTTAGGGTCACTTTTAATTTCATTTAAAAACAGAAATACGTTATGAATCACTGTCAGAGTTTGAGAGTTAACATCGCCTTGTAACTTCTGGAGATCTACGTTAGAAAATAAATTATTCATTGTGGGCGACGAGATTGGACGAAAGTTGTTTTATAAATGTTAAATGCATCATAAGCCACAAGTATTTATAGAAAAACAACAACACTGTGATTATGATAACACGGCGGCGTGATCTTACGAGTTACGACCAATCAGAAGCTAGCGATAAGCGAGCGCTAATAGGGGTCACAGTAACCCAATACAGGTAGCAAATTTTATCGATAACAAGTTTAGCACGTGGCACATTCCTATCTCAACTGACGTTTATGGCCCCACGACTCAGTTGTTAACGTCCGTAGTATAGTCAGTTTTTAGGTGTAACAAAAAGAATGCAATGCAAAGAATGAACATTGTGAATGTGAAAGAAACTCTTCTTTCACATTCATAATGTTCATTCATTCATTTCGAGTAGATTATTGGCCAATCCTGGTATGGTACGATTCAAAATGGTTTGAATTTACCTCTGTTTCAAAACCTTCCAAGCCGATTGTGTGACTAAAATATTTTATATGTGACATCATAGAATCTTTTTTGAAAAGATTACTTCTAACAAACTTGACATCCCTCTGTGAGCGTAGATGCCTGTTCCCTACAGCAGGACATCACAGCCTGTACTTTACAATACCTTTATATGATGACAGACGTAGAAGAAGCCGACTTCGTGCTTCTGATCGGCACCAACACGCGGTTCGAGGCGCCGCTGCTGAACTCACGCATCCGCAAGGCGTACCTGCACAAGGAGACCGACGTCGCGCTCATCGGACCCAAAGTCGATCTTACTTATGATTATATGGTGAGTATATGGCACGATAGGCCAACTAAATGTGGCGTACAAACAGCTAAAGAGGATGGCAGAAGATAGAGAAAATTGTGTCTATATCATTTCGAAAACATACGCAAAAAGGTGTGAAAAATATTGTTACTTTTCACCCTAATCCTATTGATCAAGCTTTGACTTATACCAAGATTATATAGGCCAGTAATTTCAAAACACCTAATTTACTAAACCATCCCTAACCTCCCCAGCACGTAGGCGACTCCGCATCCGACGTAAGAGACCTGGCGACCGGTTCGTCATCCCACCCGGTGCTGAAGCGACTGGAACAGGCCAAGCGACCGGTCGTGATCCTCGGCGCCGCGCAGCTCAACTCGGAGGAAGGCGCCGCACTGCTGGCGTACACGCAGGAACTGGCGCTGAGGCTGCAGGACAAACTGGAGGATAAGAAGTGGAAGGTCAATAACGCTTCTGTTTCTGTAATTTTTTGACTGTTTAAAAGCTTTATTACTGATTTTTTATTCAAATTTATTCTATAGTTATTATATTGAAGAGTAACAAACACCCTTCCATACATTCCTTCTTTTTAAACTGATCGCTATTGATCATATAATAAACCATCAAATCCATGCATGAACTAGTCTTGTACATTTGTCTTCAGTAAGATGAGAGGTATCCACACAGTGGAACATTAAAGTCAAATTTGGGTCTAATGAACGGTGTGAATTTGTCTTGTAAACATTAATTAATTGTGTAAATGTAGAGTTATATTATTGTTGGCAGGTACTGAACGTGCTGCAGCGCAGCGCGTCGCAAGCAGCCGCGCTAGACATGGGGTACAAGCCGGGCGCCGGCGCCGCGCTGCGGGCCGGGCCGCGGGTCGTGTATTTACTCAACGCCGACGGCGGCGTCGTCACCCGCGACGCGCTGCCCAAGGACGCCTTCGTCATTTACCAGGGTAACCACAAACGCAGGATAAAAAACTAGGATTTAAAAAAAATTGCTTAGACAGTCTGTAATTTTTTTCTGGCTTAGAGACTGACCATTTTTCAAAATTACTCATAGTTTCGATGTTGGCCATCCACGCGCCCTTGAAAAATGTACCCCATAGAATACATATGAAGTCGTAGTACTGATTATGCGGCAGGTCACCACGGCGACGCGGGCGCGGCGCTGGCGGACGTGGTGCTGAGCGGCGCCGCCTACACGGAGAAGCAGGCCACCTACGTGAACGCCGAGGGCCGCGCGCAGCAGACGCTGGCCGCCGTGGCGCCGCCGGGCCGCGCGCGGGACGACTGGAAGATCATCCGGTACCTCTACGCATAGCATAGCGCTGCCAAGCCTTAACACAAGTACTTTACAGCGCGTCACTATCCCCCAGACGCAGGCCGGCTAATGTATTATTTTCCTCACCGAATATATTTCCGACAAATACGCAGGGGCGGTACGCAGCACGACACTAGTGTAACGCTCATTTATGTTTGTTTTAGAGAGTGATTGTTGGTCTTCTGGATATATTTATTTCAGGCTAGTCCATTGACATTGTGTATTGTTATTGTAGCGCCCTGTCGCAAGTGGTGGGCGAGCCGCTGCCGTACGACACGCTGTCGGAGGTGCGCGAGCGGCTGAGCGAGCTGAGCCCCGCGCTCGTCGCCTACGGGGACGTGCAGAACAACAACTACTTCGCGCAGGCGCGCGCGCTCGCGCAGGTGACGTCACCTACACTACTTTTGTATCATATGAGTATTTTGTGACGGTGAAAGAAGGAAGTGACCGACTGAGTGAGATTGAATGAATGAATGGGTGGTGAAATGATTCAATCGAGAAATGATACAGGAATGGGTGACTGAATGACTATTGCAACAAATAAGAAACTATTCTGTCGCTGTACATATTTTAATTAATATATTCTAATGCGATACAGTCCCGTTTCGTTAAATATAACGTCAAAATCGTGTGAGTTTAAGTATGTTAAAAAAAGTGCACTTTTCTGATTGCTTTAGTGAGAGAAAGGCCTTTGCCATGTACCCGATTTCTTATGTTTATGTAGTGTGTAAAAAAGTCATTTTTAACTTCTTTAATGTCTTTACCTCATTAAAATCTCAATTCTCTTACAGGCCCAGCAGAAACCCGTATCAGGTAAGATAGACCTTCAACTCAAGAACCTCGAGGACTTCTTCATGACGGACCCCATTAGCCGCGCGTCCCCAACTATGGCCAAGTGCGTACAGGCCGTACTTAAACAGAAGAACTCGCCGTATTAAACTCATATAGATGCGACACTGCTCATAAGTATTTGGTAAACTTTTTGATATATTACTGAACATATTTAGCACTATTTGATTCAGTTAACTATTGATATGTTTTGTCAAAACCCTATCTCTTAAAATGCTATGGTTGCGCCACTCTGTCGCGCCACCAATACAATCGTAAAGAGCTTACTTCACTTGGTATCGGCTTGGTTGCGCAACCAACATCTTGGTGCTATGGAATCGCTCGGTCGTGTGGAGCAACCATGATGTCATAATGAGATGAGTATTTGATTCACTTTTCAATATACTTTTTCTTAAACCTATATTTTTTGAAGTGGGATCATATTTTCTCATATTTACTACGCTTTCAATGTAAGACTTAATGTGAAACAGTCATTCTTAGGCTTAAGTTTAAATTTTCGATTCTCTTTTGTTACGCTTTATATATTTTGAAGGTTTATAAAATTAATATCAATTTAATTTTTATCAGTTTTGTATGATAAGTTAAACTCTCATTTTTGAATATTTTAATGAGTAAGTGTCGCATTGTTCGTTAATATACTTAAATTATATTAAATTGTATTCCTGATCCGACCTGTCACTTTATATAAGTAGCAATAACACATATTTCTCATTTTTTTCGACAAACATAAAATGTTCGGGTTATAGACAGCTGCAAGAGGTCGGATTATTTAGGGTAGGATAATTTATATTATAATGCCTTCTGCAATCATTTTTACGAAGAAAATATTATAGAAACGCATTACGGCCGTAATTCTAATTCTTATATACTCCTACGTAACCAGAAAATAGTAAATCTAATATCATAGTGCAAGATATAATGTGATTTAATGCTATTTATTTTGTTATTTAATAAATAAGAGTCACTTTTCCAATATTTAAATAAATAATCAATTCAGTAGAAAGAAAGATATTATCGACACGTGATGGACGGTGATGTAATCGAAGGACAGGTTTTGTATATAGTAAATGTTGTAGTATAAATAAATCTAGTATAATGATTGTCGAAATTGTTTTTTTATTTATATTAATATAAACAAACAACCGCGGGGCACAGCTAGTACTAATAGTACTAGCTTAGTACTAGCTGTGCCCCGCGGTTTCACAGCACATCCATTCCCGTAGGAAATACGGGATAAATAGTATCCTATATCCGTCTCCTGGTTCTAAGCTACCTCCCCACCAATTTTCAGCCAAATCGGTTCAGCCGTTCTCGAGTTATAAATAGTGTAACTAACACGACTTTCTTTTATATATGTACTAGCAGCGCCCCGCGGTTTTACCCGCGTTGTGCCCGTTCCCGTGAGAATTTAGGGATGAAAAGTAGCCTATAACCTTCCCGTTGAATATGGTTGTCTATTACAAAAAGAATTATTGGAATCGGATTGGTAGTTCCTGAGATTAGCGCGTTTAAACAAACAAACAAACAAACAAACAAAACAAACTCTTCAGCTTTATAATATTAGTATAGATTTAGATAAGTATATGTAAAGTAAAAGTATATGTTGTAGAAACAATAAGATAGATTTATAAATAGCTTAGAATTTAGTTTGGGTTAAAGGAACGTAGCATAAAAAGGCACACTTACAACCGTGAGTGAATTAGTCCAGACAATATTTATCCATTTTTATATATTTAATAATAATTTTAACAATAATTTCAATAGTTGGAGACAGGTAACGTAGTGGAATCCAATCCGTTGGTGATTCGGTATTCCTGTAAAACATAGTATCACTACATAGTATAAAACAAAGTCGCTATTTTTGTCTGTTTGTCTGTATGCTTAAATCTCTAAAAATTACGCAACGGATTTTGATGCGGTTTTTTGTAATAGGTAGAGTGATTCAAGAGGAAGGTTTTTATGTAAAAAAATTCCCGAAATTCCCACGGGAACAGGCACAACGCGGGTATAACCGCGGGGCGCTGCTAGTTGATATATATTTTTTAAGTTGAGATAATTATATGTGAGGGTTGTTCGAAGGGTCTCAAACTACAAATTCTAAGTTTGCGGAATGTCAACTCTACAATGTATGAAGCAAAGTTATTTAATATACTTTTCATTCGGTTCACTGAGCAACCCGGTGAGATGACCCTTATCCCTGCATAAGAACGTTACATTGCAGGTTTAAGATAAGCAAATCAACAGCTTACTTTATACTTTGTAACTTACATCAATAACTTTCCTCGCATACACTTTGTATTTGCTATCGTTCAGTGCGACGGTCGCATGCTGTACAAACTGCGCATGAGCGCCCTCTGTGCCGCTGTATGGAGACTTCTCAGTGCGACGTAATTTCAGGGCTTCGAGCAAAGGGTTCTTCGGCTTTAAGAAGTCGTGTTTGGGTTTGGAATGTTTTTCTGAAAATTGTGATGATTATTCAAGTGATAGATAAGTATAGATGAGGTTGGATATATAAAAAGCGTTTTCTTAAGAGAATATTGGAAGTTTGAGTGGTAACCCTTGTTCGGCAGGACACCCTAAGTTTATTATGAAAACGAAAACAATTTATTTAATTTAATATTCATCAGGAGTAAGCATTATCTTCGCCTGTATGTGTCTGCCCTGTGATTGTTTACACTTGATAATTAAATCATTCGTATGCAAGCCATGAACTAATCCAACAGAATATCCAATGTTTTATTTCCTTTCTAACATACACATTCCAACGTGTGGATAGTAAGTGTTATAGTTGTTTTTGTGTAGTCTTTATACATAATTATGTTATGTAAGACTTGGGCCTGAATTCCTCTGATGCTGACGTGAGTGGCGTAGCACGTTGACCAATGAAAACATCACGCCGCAAAGACTTCGGCGTCACCTTCTTTTGTTATACAAAACGTAACGTACATATATTCGTACGCGTGACCGAACATAAGCACCCGAGATAGAGCAGGATTTTGACCTACAGAGAGCCTAGATGCACTTAGAAATTTGCATCTAAAATTGCTAGACACACTAAGCAGTTGCACCCTCCTGTACGTATTTGGGTGGCCTTGAACGGAGGGGTCAGGAACATAGGAATTTAGCCTTTACATACTTGTCTTTCAATCAATTTCCATCAAATTCGAGTCCCACCAAAAATCGAGACACAAAGTTTAATTGTTAAACATTTATACCGCGTCAGAAAAAGGAGAGGCGATTAAAAACTTGCCTTCCATAATTTCTTTACTTCCACCCACACCTTTATTTTGATCAGGACGTTTCTTTCCACAGCTCTTCACAAATAGTGAACTTCTATCACATTTGCACCAATCCTTCCCAGATCCATCGTCAGGTGTTAACTTAATTGAATCGTTCGGTTCGTTCGTTTGTTTTTGTTTAGGTTTTGTTGCTTCATCTAGAAGTTTCTCTCTGAAAAGTTGGGAATTAGAGGTAAATCGTGTCTGAGAATTTTATTGAGTTACAAGATAAACTGTTTGTTTTGATTAACTCAGTGTTTTATTTTGTACGATGTTGCGTTTGCAAGTTAGGTAAATGGTAAATTTTCATATTATTATATACAATGTTACTTATTTTTATTAATATTTTTATTAACTATGGAAGTTATCAAATATTTCCAATGTTTACTCATAACTGCGAGTATATGATTGTTTTATCACACTCAAGTTCTTAGCAGTCTGATACTTTACCTCTCTTCGCTCGTTTTAATTCCTTTTTCGACAAATTCGTTGTAACGTCTCTGATCTTCAATAATATTCTTTTCCATTATTTCGTAAACTTGTTTTGATTTCGACATGTGGGAGTCGTGAATATACTACAAGTTGAAAAGTTGTAAGTATTTTTTATTTGAGTTTGAATATAAGTCAAATATAAATTTCTTACCTGTTTACGTAGTTGATTAATTTTACAATTCAGTCTATCCTTCTGTTTGCGATACAATTCCGTTAACATATCCTCGTATTTGTTTTTAAATATTCTTTGGTTCTCAAGAACTTTCCTCGCGGCTTCAACTTCGTCCAATTCTTTTTTCACTTTTAATTTATGTTCTTCCTATAACACAACAGTATGTTACGAACTTGTCATTGGCGTTGTAGGTTTGAGACCAACTGGGCTCGTCAGTACTAAAGATAAATTGGGCTTGAAATGGACAAGACGCGTTCTTTGAATCTTTAAATTGAATCGGTTAGAATTTCCTACTGATGCGTTTAATATTTGTTTTCGTGCCACATAAAGTACGTAAATACGTTGTGTTACCTCAATCTTTTTCTCTCTATCGCTTTCTTCTTTGATCTGTTTCTCGTATATTAAGTAACATTCTTCTTCTTTCTTCAGTTCTGCTTTTTCTGCCTTTTTCTGTCGTACTCTTAAAATAAACATAAATTAATATTTTATTAAAAATACTAGTCATTAAACTCCATACTAATTGTAAACATTTGTTCAATAACTGTTGCTCAACATCCAAAGTTGCTGGCAACAATGTTTACAGCCATATTCGTCCACACGCCAGTCTGCTTTGAATAACTACGATAATGAAGTAAACTTTACTAAGTTAAAGGTAGGACATGCTTTATTAACATTAAGTTAACTACTTCGAACTGATACCGACATTTCTTTATTCCACTCAACCAAACCAAGAGCATCAATTCTTCTTTGTTTTTGTTTATTTTTCTCCGCTTCTTCTGTGGCCGTTAACCTCGCCATCTCCATATTATGCAGTTCTATTCCTTTCTGGTTTTGTTTCTCTTTGAGTTTTTTGTTAAACTCTATTTGGGCTTCCCTTTCTTCTATCAACTTTGACTCGCGTATTGCACTAGAAAGTATTCAATTATAAGTATGGTATGCAAGCGACTTTGTTAGTAGTAAATAATAGTTTTGATCATTTGCATGTCGAGTAGTATATTAGAAATGTATTCATTACGAATCATTACGTTACTGTATCTTAATAATATTCATATTTTTCTCAAGTTACGTTCCAACTTAAAACAAAAAATTACACCAACCAAGTTCGGTTAACAAAGTTGGCGATCGAATTTGTTGACAGGGTTGTTATCACGCACGTGCAAGCGAATTTCCTTACTGTTATGTGAATATCGTACTAACAGTTCAAAAAGTGTTTATGCCGTAAAGTTGGACCCTCTTACACCAAAAATACACGCGTATAAGTGAGAATATAACAATAAATACATATTCTTTTGATGTATCGTATCCACATGACGCGTGATCAATGGAACAAGTTTACTAATCATATACAAGTTAGAACAAAGTTTTACCTCACAAGCTGTTTTCCGTAGCAAGTATTATTGTATATCTTTCGTTGCGCTTCTTGTATTATTCTCGCGTTGTCTTCGGGCAATCGTCTTCGAAATTCATTGATTATTTCCATGTCATGTCTGCGCTGGTCCTCCTGCTTTTCTTTGGCGTGTGTTACTTTACCCTAGAGTTGAGGATTTAAAGAAAAAAACTGCATTATCAGAGCAGTTCTGTGTTGCAGTGAGATCTTATTAGGATTTGTGGTCTTTATACTTAAGTTAGAGGCACTAACTTAAGTATAAAGTTTCCATTAGGCAGATTTTACAGATTTTTATCTTAGTTAAAATAAGAGTATTAGAGTAGGTACCTAATTTAAGTTTTTGAAGATGATTAAAACTACTACTAAAGCTAAGACAAAAATGGTACATACAACAACACTATCAGGCCAAGAGTTCATCCAGTTCTGAGACATTTCTACCAAACTCTTGAAATATTCTTCTCTTGCATCCTGTTTGGGAGTGCTGTCTTCTGTCCTACTACCTTGAGACTTAAGTCTTTCCCATTCTGTTTTATGAAGCACCGTGTATGTATATCGAGGCATTGTGTGTAAATAAATAAATAGGTACAATTCAAGAGGGCTACGCCTAGGTACAAAGTGCTTGAACGAGCTATGGTGCTAATCTTTCATTTGATTATTTATGATTTATCACTTAATTTAAATAGGTTACCTATACCTTACAATATAATTACCTCTACAATTATGAATGAATTAATAATTAAATTGAAATGACTCGATATTTCTTAATGGCAACTCAAAATCAACCAAACATATGTATTACGAAACTCAATCAAAGCTAACTATTGATCTTATACCAGATGGAACAGCCGTATATAACTAAGCCACAACCTTCATGTGGTCTTAACATTAAATCTCGGCTATTTCTGTGCAATTTCTCTAATTACATTAACTCGTCCGAGATAGGGAATCGCCCCGACTTTCCCCGCACCATTTAAGCTCGCGCCCGAACTCATTCGTCAAAGTCAACCTATAGCTTTGTTCTGTGTATATTTTAGCATAGAAATAAAAGGAAAATGTGGTGAAGTTGATTTATTTGTGATCTTAAACTAAGCTGGGTGTTTTATACTTAGATGAATTAATTGGGAGGTCTCGGTATTTTTGGACTGTAAATATAAAATTGGTGTATGCTATTTAAAGAGTAATTCGTAAAGTAGTGTGTAGTTGTAAATTCTCTTTTGGGTTCCGCATAATTCTAATTTTTCCTTTAAGAACCTTTTCTCAAAATAGATTAAATTGTTTTTAATATAAGTTTTCATTGAGATCGTAAACCTTTATCATAATGATTTTGCATAAGTTACACATGCAAAATCATTATACCATTATGAGTTAAGTAACGAAAGAGCACTTTTTAACGCAGAGTTCTACGAGTAGACAAATGTGCAGTAACAGGAGCACTCGAGCGATCCCAACACATGTGTTCGCGGCGTTTTGTCAATGTCCGACTTTTTGCGCTCTGTATGTAAACACAGCAGTTTCGCAACTACTTTTTATCCCCATATTTTTATGGGGTGCAGGTGCGTAGTTTTAAATCGCCCCTGAATTTGTCAACAAAAGGCGAATAAAGAACGCGTTGCGTACGCAGTTTTTGGGCTTTTCACGGGGATTTTGTTTCATGGAGATAATGGTATTTTTTTAACTTTTAATTTTGTAATGCAAAACAAAGGCCTCTCGCTTAATATCAGAATAGTGTGTGGCAAGTTTACGTAAAAAGTATTAGCTGGTTATGCAGGGTAAATAAATACCTCTCATCATTCTGAACAGTACAGTGACAATAAAATAATAAATAAATAATTGACTTTTATCCTAAGACTTTAGCTCTAAAATCGGAACATGTAACTAATCTACTACTATAAACATTATAGATGAACCCGGTTCATACAAATTGTATCAAACAAGAAATCCTTTAGAGAAAGAAGCACCAATGTTTACGAGCGCACTTTGAGTTATATACGATCACATATCCTGAAGAGGAAGTAAATTTATTCATGAAAATGAATTCCTATGCATTGCTCTCGGGCGCGCAATAAAACTAACTAACGCACCGCTTCCTCTATTACATTACATTGGCTTCATATTGGTTTTTCTTTCTAAATAATACGGCATAATACTGGTTATAAACTAGGTATCGTTATTTAAAAAGTAATTTAGTATTTACTATGTTTCTTATTGTAAAGACCTTGGAGTCGATTTACATAGATATCGGGTTACCTGGGATACCTGGGTTTTAATCGGGTGTCAGCAACTCTGTTAGTTCTTATGGGTGCCGAGCCGTTACGAAATCGGATTCCGACATGAATGAATAACTTCATATAATAAGTTTTGCTAACCAAAAGTTCAAAGTCAAAAGTTATCTTCTAAACTGCAGATTATAACTCAAAAATCTATAACTTGTATAATTCTTTAAAACTACATGGAGCCTTAACACCACCATTCACATTTACATACTTAACTAAACTCTTCAGGGTACAACAGACCCATTTTTTCTGCGTCACCAGACACTACTTGACTGCACTCAGAGCGCCCATTCTGCAGGTAGCCTAACGAGGACTCTCTGATATTATAATTTTTGACGCCAGTGGTCTGATGCATATTCATAGCGCAGGGTATTAAAATTGATGAGGTGATGATCAGCTTTGTTATTGAGTAGCAGTAATAGTGATGGTGTTTGTGTTTTATTCTCGCACACTTTTCATCTCTAAGTTTGGCAGCCCTCCTTTGGGATCTCTATTAGCGAATTTATAATTTTGGTTTTCTTCCAAATTTTGGCTTTTATTTTACATCCTTTGTTACGGAAAGGTTAATAGTGTTAATAAGTAAATTTATCTATGAATCTATGTAATATGTAAACCAATTTAAATGGTGGTACAGTAAAGTTACCCGAAACAGGTAAGTAAGATAATAGAAAAAATACAATATAATACAATAAACAATTAAAATCCGATTGCCTTGCAAAGAGGTACGAAACAACAACAAGAAGAAAACTCAGAAACATTAATTTCAAAATAAACGAGACTTGAAAGTTTCAAACAATTTCGGCGATTGAAATAGAATCCAAGTTCCTAATACTTTTATCTGAACCGAGCACTTGGATTTCGATTGCACCTCTTTAATCAAGAAATACGTAGCGTTACTTCGTAGCGAGAGGTCGAAAAACAATAAATTTAAGTTTGCTACGGTGCTACGGCGCTACGCCGCTACGGAGGTATTTTACTTGAAGAAGTTAGTGTTGCCAGCTATGGGTGTACGGTCGTACCTCCTAGAGTGCTCTTCCAGCGCGACTACTTTACTTTGTGACAAGACAGATGTTACTTTAAAACTTTGCAATCGAATATTCTAGATGCGTTTCTATATTTATGGATTACCACTGTGGCAAATTACTTAATATTTAGTTTATATATTGAAGATTTATTTAACGTAATTAACAGAATAATCTGTTAAAATTAGTTTAAAACAGATAAATGTATTTCAGTGCTATTATTAAGGATTTAAAATTTATTCCGACTTCTTTATAATTTATTATTAGAGTTGAAGCTGAATATTTAATTTGCAACTCAGGTGGCTCAATAGCCAAGGGCCATATTTCAATAATTTATATGTTGCCATCTATAACGTTTATTAATCTTATTGGCAGTCACTTGTTTTCAGTTTCTTTTTTATTAGCGCTCTAGATAAAAAAGTGCAGCTATTAGTCATGAAATGCTGAACGTTCAATTATTCTTCCGTCCATGGACATTTTAAATTAAAAGTAATTTTTCTTATGCAGAATTAATTAATGACTAACGAGCTCAATAGGGTTCATCAAGCGGAAGGGTGCGAAGGAGACAACATATTACGGCACCATTAAAGTGCGAGCAAGAAAAAAGATCCCAGAAGCTGGAGTTGAATGAATTTATGCCGGTCTATTTAGTATCGCGTCAATTTGACGCGAGCGAGGGTGTGTGGAAGTTTTGAATTCCGAACGTAAAAGCGCGCGAAATAATTTTCACGTGTGTTGTGGTGAACAAAATTGAATAATAAAATGGATTGCACTTATTAAAGGTAAGTGAGACATTATATTTTTTAATTGCAGCGTAGTTAAAAAGTTATTGAAACATTCATAACTTTTATTTAACCTTCAAAACTTTAGAAAAACAAAAAACAAATCGTTTTATGAATCTCAAAAAAATAAGTAAAAAAACCGCATATTATGTTTGTTTTCCATTTTAACCAATTGTTCAATTTAAATAGTCGATCATAGATAAAACGACATTCAAATTATGAATAATAATTTTAATTAAGAACCCCTATATTTTCTTGCCCCTATAGCGTTAAGTAATATCTCTTTTAAAATCTTGATATACCAAACACAGTTCAACTATCTACAAGACCGAAAAATCAATTAAATCAACACTGTAACTTTATTTAGTACTAGCAGCGCCCCGCGGTTTTACCCGCGTTGTGTCCATTCCTGTGGGAGTTTCGGGATGAAAAAAGCCCATGTTACTCGTGGATAATGTAGCTTCTGAATGGTGAAGGAATTTTTAAAAACGGTCCAGTAGTTTTTGAGCCTATTCATTACAACAAACAAAGTTTTCCTCTTTATAATATTAGTGTAGATTAACCCTATAGTTTACATGGACAGACCCACGATGAATACCATTTCTACCATAGAACTTGAATAATGTAAAACCAGTCTTAAAACTTGTAAACCAACAAAGATCAACACTTGAATAACGTTCCAAATATTGTTTTACCGAAGCAAAGCCGCAACTATTAGGTTATGTACACATAATAAAGATAAGAGTTGTCCGGGAGCACACTGTACAGTGATATATTGTGTTCATAGCTTAAAATAACTAGAATGTATTGAAACAACAAACCATTAGGCCGATATTGATACCCTTAGAAATAATGGCTGGTGTTTCCTTATTGTTGAATGTAATTCTTCGATTAGTCATGTTTGGAGTTTATTTTAGGTCGTAAGTACACATTTGTAATGTTTTGTTTGATATTTTCTATAGTAAAAGTAGAGTGTGTTCGTGTTTCGGGCTGATAATGATTTTAATAATTGTTTGACGTAATTTTAAGAATGTGATTGTCTGAGAGAATTGTTATGCTCAACTTTTAGTTGCTCTTTTAAAAAGGTTTGATCGTTCTACGTTTTGTCGTCCATTTTTAACTTTAATAAAAATATATAGTTATTTAATTTCTACTTCATAAACGAAAACACTATTCTGATTATTGTAAGCAGAACCGCCGTCAATTGTTAATCTTTTCCCTATGTATAAAAGTGAATTAAATAATGCAGTGTGTTTAGGGATTCTCCTTAGAGGCTCATTATATCATAGTTACTTGCAATATCTGTGGCGCTTTGCGAGTTATCCAGGTGCCGTAATAATAAGGATCGCGTTTAATTATGTATGGGTTCGTGGGGAAGAAGAAAATCTTTGTAAATAATGTAACAGAAAGATTCCTCCAGAAGAACAAAAGTATAGTAATTAGCTCGTTTGCGGTCTATCTACTACATTCTAGTACAAACGAAAAGTATCTTATTTATTTATTAAGATACACCAACAGCGATACATGTAAATGTAATTAATATGTATCTTCATATAATTTCAAATAATCTTCGTATTTGTATCGATATTCCTGATAGTTTCGGCTACACACGTTGACCTTCCTTCGGACTTCCTAAGTCCTCTCGCTCAAGTGAAGATTATTAAGTAGGATAGCAAATTTTGCTGATCAGAGTCCTCATGTATTGAACTGCTAACTTTAGTGACCCAGGTTTTAAGCATTCAGAGAGATATTACTTAACTTTATCTTCAGTGAAATTATGTTTTAGACGAGAATCTGCAGCATTATAATTACAAATTCAAACATTTATTTAAGCAAAACAGCAATGTTTAGAATAAAAAGGCGATATTTTATAAGTTTTCGAGCGAAACTCCAGCGAACGCGTTATTAGTCGCTACTTGAACAACTCCAAAGCAATGGAAGAAATATGGTTTATTCTTATTCTTCATGAGTTGTGAGTAAAGTTTTCTCAGCGCTGTAGGACTCAGGACGCTGACAATATTATTTATTTTGTTGAAAACAATATAAGTACAGTAGTCGACAATTGAAATAGTAGATTTTGATTATGGATATCTCACCCAAATTCCAAGAAGGAAGTTTGGAAGTTTTGTGACATTGCTATACGTAAAGATGTACTAGAGCAGCAGTGGTCGGGTGGCATGTGCACTGCGTGTTAAGGACTGGGGGATGGATCTCAGTCTTCATAACTAGGGGGTTTAATTCCTGGGTCCAGTAATGTGTGTTTTTGTTTGCTTTTCAAACATGGTTAGTTTCAACATAACCGATCCGTAGTAGGCAAGTGTGATTACGTCTAATGCGCATGGAAAGCCTTCAGAAAGCTGAGGTGCTAATAAAGAAAGTTTCTGTACTCAAAGTAAGGAAATATGAAGAAAATAGATAGTACAAACCAAATACATACTAATACATACCAGGCTTTAAAACAGCAAGCTCAAACACAAAATAGAGATAGTATTTTCACTGATGAGTTTATACCCTGACAACATATACCTACAACCTCCGCAGTCGGGTGATAAAGTGTAAAACATTGCGATCTCCCAAATGGAGCACATCTGATGACTAAGCTAATGATGTGAACGTATAAAACTAATTTATGTCCATAACAGGGCCGCGTAGAATAGGCACATTATAATTAGTCCCGACGGCCATAAAATAGTGTAATGTGTTTAATTAATGAGACGTCCTGAGGCGGCGTCTTTGATACGCAATGTTTACGTTATAAAACTTTATGTCTTTCGCAGGTTTAAACGTTCGCAATGGAGTTGAAAAGGAGAAGGAAGTTATGGGTGAAGATGAAGTTGGCTGTGATGCTCGTGACGCTGGCGTACGCTAATTCGCAGGGTAAGTGCGATGCTTACTTGAGCTACGGAGCTTAATATGTCGGAAGTCTGACAGGTCGTGGGAATCCCTTAATTAGATTAGTTATAATTAATGTGTTAGGTGAAGTTAATATGGAAGTTCTGTAATCGTCGAACTTCGCGGGTAAAACCGCGGGGCGCTGCTAGTTAGGTATATTAGTAACTAGCAGCGCCCCACGGTTTTACCCGCGTTGTGCCCGTTCCCGTGGCAATTTCGGGAATTTTTTTACATAAAAACCTTCCTCTTGAATCACTCCTCTACCTATTACAAAAAACCGCATCAAAATCCGTTGCGTAATTTTAAAGATTTAAGCATACAGACAAACAGACACGAAACAGAGACGACTTTATTTTATACTATGTAGTGATGTCTCAATAACAAAAAGTGAGCTTACTATTTTATAGTTGTTAGTACTATAGTGTTACTGCAGCTCACGACAATGAATGATAGTTATAGTAAAAAAAGTTTTAGCTTGTAATGCCCCTCTGCTGGGCAAAGACCTCTCATCTCACTGAAGATATCAGCACAGTGAGTTGCCGTAAACTTGTATTAAAATAAGCTGTCATTCGGGTGTTAGAGTAAGGTTGGTTTGGTAGTGCATGTGATTACATGGACAACATTGTGTACTCGTATAATGTAAGTAATTTAGCACAATTTAAAATTAATCTATCGCTATTTTCCAGTAAATTGTTCCCTGTTATTTAGTAAGTTGCTCACAAGATACTTCCTGTGATTAGTCGTAGTTTTACTTGGTAATTGTGCCGAGGTGTGGCTGATTACCGATTAAACTGGTTGGCGACATTACTGTTACTGCATTCAAAATTAGACTAAGTCAACCTACTCGGGAAACGCAAAATTCAGCTCAGGCATGCTCAGAGGCATGTTCAAAAACATTTACAAACATGGCCGAGGTTTGCCTTTGCCCCGGAGTGGGACTTTTCCTTACTTGACTTGACTTACGAGTAATTTGACATTATTGTAACCCCTCTTACATTCTTTGAAGATGCAATAAACAAGTACTAGGTACTGGATACCTAACAATTCAATTATAACACTTGTATCACAGTAAGTAAACTCCATTATGGCCACAATCCTAATTTTGACACATTTTTGTTCCATCTGCGCAATCCGAAGATATTAATTAAAATCCTTGTTCCCATGTCTCTTGCAGTAATTAGAGCGGACAAATAGAATAGATCAAAGCGTAGTGTGTGTCGCCGTCATCTGTAGCGGCCACTTTGTTGTCAGTTTGCTCACAGCTGTAGTGTAGCCGTCCTGAGCAATCCATACCGAATACTGTCATTAGAAACACATTACGGATTCACATTTGGAAATGGTTAGGTTTAGGACACGGTCAGTATTGAGATAGGCTAACAACATTTCAATATCGAAATGACTTTTAAATATTTAAAACTAGCTGTGCCCCGCGGTTTCACCCACAGCGCACGCATTCCCATGGGAAATACGGGATAAATAGTATCCTATATCCGTCTCCTGGTTCTAAACTACCTCCACACCAATTTTTAGCCAAATCGGTTCAGCCGTTCTCGAGTTATAAATAATGTAACAAACACGACTTTCTTTTAAATAGATTTGTATGACGTTACGTAAATGAAGTTAGAAAAGAAGGACACAGTGATGAAACTGTAGTACTCGTGGCGTAGTTTGATTAAGCGATGTTAACTCATCGCGATTGTTGAGCACCGTGCAGCTGGGCACCTATTTGGATGGGTGGCCAATACTCCCATTTCTATCTGAGCGCTACCGTCATTGAATAAGCGAAATTACAAAGAATGCGAGCGTCGCACACGTCGAGGCTAAGTCGTCAAGGAGGTAGGAGTTTGAAGGAAATGTTTCCCTATCTATAAGCACCTGCGCTTATCATTCGCCAATCTAAATCCAAAGTTAGGATATTATCTAAACGAATCCCGGGTTAAGTTTATTCTTTATCGCCTTGAAACTTCTGACTTTCGACTTATTCATAAAACAACTGTTGTATTTTCAAAGTTAATTAAATGAATTGTTTCAGATATATCCACGTGTTGCGAGAAGGCTACAGGGGCCTGCCGGAGGGTGTGCAGCAAGGTAAGATTTATTGTTTCATTTATTGCATAATCTTTCTTATTAAGGCACTGCGATCCCTTCATTACCGTCGCACGCCGAAGGGTAAAATTAACTTTCAGTTTATATCTAAAGTTAAAACTTTGCAAGTGTTTCTTCACTTCATAAATTACTACCGAAGAATGCCTTTCGATATATCTGAAGTATTTTCCAAGTCGGTATCTCGGTCACTCGCTGAATCTTAATCTCGGACAGAAGTCCACATTTCCAATCAAAGTTTTCAGTGGAAAGCTAAATTGACTAATTAAAAAAGATTTATTGCTTCCCTTAAACTTTTTCGTTGAAGCTATTTCCGAGCGAGGTCATACAATATTTTGTTCAACATAATAGCGTCGAACAAAAGATGCCGGTCTTTGATTTCGTTTCTCCTTTTGATGTGACGTTTCGTGTTAAACAAACACGCGCGTGTTGATATAGATATTATATTGAGGATATCAAAAGAACTTCAAATTAAGCGCTTTATTTAGTTTCCACCGATTCCAGTTTATATACAGACGTTACTTCATTAGTTCCTGTGATCTTTTGGAATAGTTTATTAAGACCTAATTATAGTTGAAACCTGGTTAAACTAAAGTAAATAAAGCAATATTGTATATTTATAAGTAAGTTCATTGCAGTTTATATGCTATGCACTATACAACGTAACAGATCCAATAAATTATTAATTATCTTTGTCAACTGCTAGTGGGTGCTGGGTGGTTTATGAAGCTGACACAAATACAGAATAACATTGGAATCTCAACGTCTTCCTTCGTTATTGAAATATTATGCTAAGGAAATCGTCGGCGGCACCGTGTCCATTCTAATCAGGGGCTGCGTTCCACGAACACTGAATAAAAGGTGAAAATATCGAGTGTAAGACGATGCTTGTGATGTATGTAGGATACGTTAATACATTGATATTTAATTCCGTCTGGTTAGGGAACCCCGTGACGGCCGCTTCCTCCCAACGACGCACTCTGAATAACTTACAACGCACACATTCGTTTGAATCGTAAATATGTACCCAGATTTATACCCCAATTCTATCATTTGGATTTTTGATGAATTGTGAAATGCGCTCAAGGGGTCGGAATATTAAGATGTTGGAGCCTTCATACCTAAAGACAGTAAGAGCATGTTCCTTTTCCTTTTAAGAGGGGGCTATGAACAAAAGCTAAATAGATATTTTGTTTCTTCAACAATTTGCCATGAAAGGATAAAAAGTCACATCTAACGTTTGATCCGTCTTAACAACAGTAGGGTAAGCCATTAACCTACACGGATCTCGTATATTTAAGGATTCAGTAGTTCCCGTAAATAGTAACAATGTGTCACAGTCCTAATTCATCCGGTAATTTTTTAATGTCGCTCCGCATCCATCGCGGGCCGGAGCGACTCGCGGCCAATCTAAATAAAGTGGTTCCTCGTTAAACACGTTATTTAGAAGTTCTTAACCCCGCGGCCCCTTCAGTATTAATTGATTTCACGTTGGACACATGTAAAAATGTCCCAGCAATTAGAATTACCCTGATATTGTTGGGGAGTTCTTTGAAGTTTTACCATGTAGAGTAAAGAGGTGTAATTTGTGAACGTAGACAGGGTAGATGACAAGGCAATAGTACCCGGTGTAATGACTGGCGCCGTCAGGGGTGGACAGGGTACGTTAAAATGCAGTAATGACACACAATTCAATACGTGTCCATGGGGTTTCCCTGTAAATGTTGGAACGGTTGAAATTGCTCTTGTTTGTCCGAGTTCAACTTTATGGATATTGGATCGTGTCGTGTCTGTCCGATATTAAACGTAGCCTGTGGAATAATCAATCGGGTTTAAATACATTGATTTTACAGGAGTCCTGTCACAGGACTTTGTTGGTACAGAGAGTGTATAAGTCAACAAGAATTTCCCGTAGTGACAATCAAATGTAAATCTACGACCATAATGACCCTACGACTACAATTAATCTTATGTAGCAGTAACTCATATTTAGAGCGCATTTAGAATTAGCATAAAATGATTCTAATAATAACAGAGAAATGCAATTAGTGTTACCATAGTATCGAGTGTTGTCTCAAACACCGGTCGTAAATTGTTAGTTCAATTTATGGAGTGGCAGTGATGAATCTATTCGGCGTTCTTAAGTGCGACGCGCGATGGGCCGCGAAAAACATATTGCCGAGAGAAGAGCTACTGGGCGAACCTAGGTACATAAGTACTAGGTTTTAGCTATTTGAATACTAGGTTCAATTCAACTACGTAAGTCCTAGTAAATTTTAGGTACCCAAATAGCAGGTTTCCCACCCAAATAGTAGGTCAACTACATAACTGTATAGATAATAGGTACCTATCAGCATCGAAGACCGAAGTGCTTATTAAACTACGAGTACTTGTATATCTCACGAGATTCAGCTGCATAAATACTATGCAGCTTTACTATTTATCATCTATTATACATCTTTAAACGGTTTCACCTTCATCTATACTAACTTTCTGCTACATCTAAGCTAGATTGTATCTAAAACTGTCCAAACCTAGCTACTAGAATACTAGCCCCTACATACCAGTCAATGAGTGATTTATAGCATGTACCACTGATTTTATATCTCTCAACTCTTACTCCTAACTCTTAAGACATGTTCCTGGTACAAATATCTTCTCAAAGAACTCGATTAAATATATATTAATATTTTTTGTTCGTTTGTAGTTTATAGTTTTTTCAGTGGTCTAGATCAAAGATGGCGCGCTCTTTGAAGTACGTGGCCCCAATCTTGGCGGACAAGGTTGCGGTTATGATTGTTATTAGTACATAAATATTGTAATACTAGCAGTGCCTGCGGTTTTACCCGCGTTGTGGCCGCTCGTTTCGGAATTTAGGGATGAAATATAAAAATAATTGTCCTCATGAATAAGGCAATCTAATGCAAAAAGAATTGTACAGTTAGTGAACAAAAAATCTTCAGCTTTTTTATATTTAAGTATACATTTATCATATTATAACGAAGTAGTATAATCATAAAATTATTTTATTATAACAAATAACGTAGCGGATGGTCGTGCGATGATAGGTGAATGTAATGAGGAATTTCCGTTTAAATATTTCTTTTTAAATAATAAATTATGCTAGTTACAAAGGAAATATGAAAGTTTATAAATTGCTCTATTTGTTTTGCTGAATAAATGGTGAGATAAAAAGGATTTTTACTCAAATTAAAGTGGGTATTAGATCATACGACACTAAAAAGTTTTAAGATAGATCAAAGACATCTTTCATGATAATATTGGTACATCGAGCGTAAAAAACTGTAATATTCATAACTAGTAGCGCCTCGCTAATTTTTCCCCGCGTTTGTACTCATTTCGAAAGGAATATCATGATAAATAGTTACCTACTGCTAACCTAGCATAAAGTTAAAAAGTACAGTATTGGCCTGTAATGTCTCACATAGTTATCTTTTCTGCTAAAATAATACGAATCGATTCTGATAAAATATGAATCAAATCTGACCGATGATGACTTATTATAAGCTTTATTACAATAGTAAACATAATTATATCATTTTGTACAAGACTCGAACCCAATTCAAAACCTCCATTTTTCAAGTCGGTCAAACAAATATAATTATTCTTTACACATACTAAAGTCAGAGGCGTTAAAACTTTTATCGTAATTTACATCCAAGCGCGCATAATGTTCGCTCCACACACTGGCGAGTTAACGTTATTATGCGCAATGCATCTGTCAGATTGTCCGATGTGACAACCGGCATTGTCGGCGTATCGGGAATTCGAGGATCGTGATCGGTATTCGTAACCGACACACAACTATCGGATTCGTGATTAGAGTCAGATCACGCGCTCCTGGACTAACTTTGACGGTCGCTGATGTATCATTTGGTATTACATTATTTTGTCAATTACACGTAGGTACAGCTAAGTATACATTTAATGTTTATAAAACTCCTGATCAGTTAAAACTTCCATAAATAAGTATCGAGGCAAGGCGGAAATAATCTTGTCCTTAGTAATTTGCATAACAGCCAACACTACAATTTTCTAAACGTAACATGGGTAGACGTTTTTATAATATAGAATGTTTTCATCAGCTTTTCTGGTTGTCTGTACGTTGTCAAGTAAAGTAATGTCATAATTAATTTAAGCCCTTGTCAGAGATAATACAGTAGATATTACAGTACAAGTTGTACTGTTTTGTATTGTACTGTACAACCCAATGCCAAATAATACCTATCGTTTTATTAGTGTCCGATGTCGCTCGTATTTTTGAATTTGACGGACACACTACCGTTCTAGTTACAAGATTTAGCTGCGTCACAATTGTTTTTCCCATCCCATAAATTCGAAATACAAAATAAAGAAGACATCACATTGA
This sequence comes from Cyclophora punctaria, assembly GCA_951394245.1. Taxonomy (NCBI): domain Eukaryota; kingdom Metazoa; phylum Arthropoda; class Insecta; order Lepidoptera; family Geometridae; genus Cyclophora; species Cyclophora punctaria. The sequence continues at coordinate 2,972,583 of OX596182.1, forward strand.
ACAACTCGATAATGTTAACATTAATTTAGTCGGAGTAAAGTTGCAAAAACAAACAGTCAGATCGTCGGTCGGGCGTTCAAAGCGGGTGAAAATAGACACATTGGAACCCTTTCATGTCCGTCTGTCCGTACGTCCGTGACACTCGGCTCAAAACATCAACAATACATATAATTAACACGACTCGACAAATACTACAACATAATCATTCGTATTTTTAAACGTACCTTACGTTTAATGAATATTTTTTGTTTTTCTCACTGTACCATTAATCTTTAGTACATAATTTTTTATTGCCTGCTGTGTAATTGTATTAGTTAAATAAATTTTACCTTTATTTCCTTTATTGAATTTCTTAACTTACATACTTAACAATATTTTAACAATCGTAAGATTATAAGGTTACACAATGTCATATGGTACGCTCTATAACAAAGTTTCTAATAATATCAGAGTTAACACCAAAGTAACCAAAGGAAGAAATCCTCACACCGTAGAATTAAATTAAAACTACGAGCCCCGCTCCGCTCTGCAATGAACTTTTAATTAACGACTCATAAGAAACTTGTGAGAAATATAACGAATCTATTTTCAAATAGTTTCAATTCGTGTAACTGTCACTGCGAGGTGCTGCGAATGTAAGATATAATTATAACAAGGCAAAAATTATTATGTATTTCAGTTTGTTTTGTTTATAAAATCACTGTTCGTGTATTTGATTTAATTAGGAAGATTTTACTTCGAAGATTTATCTAAACATCTAATCTGTTAAGGTCTTGATTACTTACTTTCGACCGAAATGTAAGATCGTCTACTTTATAGATTCCCTTATTACATACCCATTCTCCCAAAGGATAAGTCTAAGGCAAAGATAAAAACATTCTCTTGAAGAAGCTTACAAAATTGCTATTCAATTCCCGTAAGTGTCATTGCACTAAACTTAGTTTTTATAGTTCAAGAGAACACGCTCGTATTGAGCTGTTCTTCGTATACTAGTGGGATGTCATCGAGTTCGCTCGTTAATCACTGGCTGTCAAGACACAAGTGACATCTTCAGCGTTTCACCCGAGTTTATTGCTTCTACGACACGAAGTTTACACAAAAAGATACATTAAATGTCCGTTTAGTTTTAAAATAGGTATTTTACAAGCAAATGCGGGGTTAATATAGTTTTGCGAAACGGAATCAGTGTTTTAAGGAGTTCTTGGTATTGATATCGTTATTCATTAGAAGAAAATCCTATATACTTAAAACATCAATTGTTTAGTACCCATTGAGTATTTAGATGAAGTCGCTGATTAAGCATAAATTCTCGGTGTTGTTTGATCGTAAATGCGAGGAAATCCGCGTCTTGAATCGTCTTTTGCATTTAAAAGTATCATGGCTGTGTTCGAATGAAAGTGCGTGAGTGGCATAAATCTCGCGATAGGAATGGACATAACGACAAATTCACAGACAACATCAAAGAGGATACCGATGACATTTTGATCCCTTTCTCTGATTGTTGTCGCAGAAGCGAGGGCTATTTTAGTACTTGAATAACTTTAGAAGTTTAATGAGTATTGTCGACTTGCTAGGACGTCCCGTTAATGAAGACATAGCAGTACTTATCATTAGATGTGTTGTGAATAAATATAAAACATAAGCTATAGATAGATTGATGCAGTTATACACTTTTACTGCTCTGATAGTTTCTGATTAATTGGTTTACTATTCTCAATTTCGGCGTCCCGTTCCATTCAGCGATGCACGTATTCAATCATGTAAGTTAATAATAGCACCCCAATTGATTGGCGTCCGTCCACCATAATGACTGTGGACTGTTAAATTTTATTAGAGCCATTACGTGGTCGCGAAATGTGGGCTGTGTTCTGAATTATAATGGAATTGGACGCTATTTGTCATAGAGTTCGTGGACCATCTATCGAGCTGTCTATCAAAGACGAGTTGCGGATCATGTCTGCGTAATGTCAAGTGGCCGGTAAAGTGCATAATGTAAAGGTCGTGTGAACAGCTGTATCCTAAGATCCTAAGCCTTTCTCACGGCCTATCGCGAATAATTTTATTAAAAAAATAAAATAAATAAATAAAATAAAATTTCTTTATTTCAGCCAAGAAAGCCATATCTATACATTAAGTATTAATTATACAAATAGTTAATATACCTACATTAAAGCTTATTGCTCATCGTCATAAATTAATAATAATTATATTACTACTTGTTCTCGTTCTGGTGAACAGAAATCCAGTGTTTGAGAATAGAACAAGAATAATTGTCCGCAACTGCTTTCAAGATAGTGTTGTTGGAGCATCTTATTCTATACCAGAAAGAGGCTATCCGGGCTCGCATTATACCATAGAAATCTGCTACTCCCGCCTCCGCAAACATAGTGGAGGCACTGCAGTACCGAGGCAGTCTCATAAGAGTCCGGTATGCATCATTATACTGTACCCTTATGGTATTGTACATCTTTTTTGAGTAGTTGCACCAGAGCTGGCATGTGTACATAGACAAACAGTAGGCATTAAACAATGTCTTCCTAACTTCATCGGTGCACCTACCAAACCTCCGCGCCAACATATTGCTTCTAACTGAGAGAGCCCTTCTTTCTCTTTCAATATCGCAGTCATCTTTAAGATGTTCTGTTATGATATGTCCTAGGTACTTAAATTGTTTGACCACCTTGACAGCCTCTCCATTCAAATATACATTATGTAACTTCTCAGGACCTGTACCTGATTTCAGCACCAACATTTCAGTTTTCAATACATTATACTTCAATCCGTGATCATTAGCATAATGTTCGCAGATTGACAGCAATTTCCTCAAACCTTTGATTGAGGGGCTCAGGAGAACCATGTCATCCGCGTAGCTTAGGCTATTGAAACATACTTGTCCTAAGTGACAGCCCACTCTAGATCTCCTGAGTGCCTCAATCAAATCATTCACATATAGGTTAAACAGGTCCGGAGAAGTTAGTCCACCTTGACGTACACCGCATTTTAGCCTATAATCGCTAGAAAGGATGTCGCCCCATTTAACATTGTTGGTTTGGCCTCTGTACCAGAATCTCAGCAGATCCCGAACTTCACGGCGCACTGTAGTCTTCTTTAATTTGGCCCAGAGAATTTCATAATTCACCGAGTCAAATGCTTTACTGAGGTCTAGAAAGCACGCGTAAACCGTCGTGCCTTGTCTAGTGTAGTACTTGACCACACTCTTTAGGCCAATGATCGCTAGATCCGTTGAGAGTCCGGGACGGAAGCCAAACTGTGCATCGTCAATCACGATACCTTTCTGAACCTCTGGTTGAATAAGACGCTCCAACACCTTTCCCATAATCGTCCCGAGGGATATTGGACGATAGTTCGAAGATGAGCTGACATCTCCTGTTCTATTCTTAATCACCGGCACTACTAAAGTTTTCATTAACATCTCTGGCAAATACCCATATTTTATACATAGATTAAAAAAGGAACTTAAGTGATCACAAACCTCTTTGCTCCCCCATAGTAAGTGTTCGACACTGAGCCCATCGTGACCGGGAGACTTCCCGCGTTTCATGTTCTTGATAGCATTACGCACATTCTCCGGTGTAAGTGGTGATGGCTGCCCGGTCTCGACAGTCTCAGTGTCGATCACCTTGCCTACCGGTAGTGGCTCGACCCGAAACTTCTCAGCGAATAACTCTGCAATCTGGAATGGCTCTTGTATCCCATCAACAGATACAGGTAGATTACTCTTATAGCCAAAAGACCTAGTAGATTTCCAAAACTTACCAAAATTACTTTCTTTTCTATGCTTAGCTAAAATATTACATCTAATAGTTTCTTCATTTCTCTGACACCATTTAATTTTGTTTTTAAACTTCGAACGACTATTCTTCATATTTAAATAGTAAGTACCCTCTGAGGGCCTACCAGCCATTACCCAACAATCAAAATGCATTTTCGCTTCGGTGTGACTTTCTTTCACATGAAAATTCCATCCTATCACTTTTTTACATTGTTTTCTTTCACCAGAACGAGAGCTTAATTTTGCAGCTTCTTGTAAAGCACTTACAATATAATTATAATAGTCATCGATATATTCCCAATATTGTTCATAGTGCGAGCACTCCTTAGAATCACAGTTACACACTGATAATACATTATTATATTTATCTAATTTTTCTGAGCAATACTTTTTATACATATTTATTTGTTGTTCAGATCGTTCTCCCCACCTAATCTGTTTAAGGTTATCTCGACAGTAGGCAATTGCAGTCTCTGTTTCCATACACGCTATATCACACTCGATCCTCAGCGGATGGTGGTCTGACCATGTGACGTCATAGATGACGTCCACAGCGATTACAGTCTTCCTCGCGGCTGACGTAGTGAGACAATGATCCAACCATCGCCTACTGCCGTGAGCCTCACTAAGGAACGTATATGTGCTTAACGGATTACCTAATAGTTCTAAGTCCACCCAATCCCATAACATATCAACACAAAACTTATTTAGCTCATTCCCGAAACAAGCAGTGGGGTGCGCGTTAAAGTCGCCCATTATATACACACATTGTACATCGCTCTCTTCAATAATAGCATTTATCATGCCTAAGCAATTTATAAACTCAGGTAAGTTATCAGCGTTATCTACAGGCATATATACATTTATGATCAATATATACCCCTTACAGGTTAATACACGTATAGCTTCGATACGGTCACTCGAGCATTCCACAGGGCTAACACACGGAAACTTTGATTTGTTCCACATAATGGCTAATCCACCGTAAGGTCTACCCCGTAATATACCCCCCGATGTGTCCACAGAAGACTTGGCCACGGCTCCAAAATCTTTATTTATTTCGTTAACAAAGTTAAGATCATGTGGCAGCAGCCATGTCTCCTGTAATAACAATATGTCATTCCGAGTAGTAAGTTCGTGTATGCATTGTTTCGAACGTTTAATCGATTTACAGTTATAAGATAATATAGAAATGTTTGATACTTTTTTATCCATATTGAGATATAATGTATTCATCATTTATACAACTTTACAGAGTACTCACGAAACCGCCTAAAACTGATACCAGTTGGCCAAAAGTCCGCTCGCAGAAACTGGTCTAGTTTTGTCTTACACACGGTCACTTTAAAGGACATAAACTCCATTTCATGTTTTTGTTTTAACTGTTCAACACTAGCACACTTTTCACCCATGTCAGACACATATCCTTGTATATCTTCTATAGTGGTTCCTTTCTTCAAGCGTGAGATATATATCGCAGACGTTAATTGTGCTGCCACAAGTTTATTTGAACCCATTGCTGTGCCTCGCATATTATTTGCTATCCGTTTTCGTTTTTTGTTTTCCACTATTGTAAAACCATCGTCTTTGATCGCATTGGTGAGCTTCGCTCGCTGCACGTTTGCTGTAAAACCATCTGCTGTTTGATCTGCCTTGTCCTCGTCTGGTTTTTTGTGTTTATTTATAATATCTCTGTACGAAGGAATGTGCGAGGTCGTACCCAAATTTTGCGTAGTCAGCTGTTTATTATATGGGCTATGCTCGCACTCCATCGCGGGCGGCGCACTCGCAGCCGGTGCACTCTCAGTCGGCGCGCGGTCGCTATGCAGTGAGGTCCTGTGCACGGCGCTCGCCTCCAGCTGTACTCCACTCGAGTTAGTGCATGTCGAGGACGTATTTAATGGTTGATTTGTGGCCTTTACATTCTTATTACTACTTTCGACATAGGTGTAGTTGTGATTTTTACTTGCTCCCTCACAGTCCGTCCTCAGTAAAGAAGAAGTCGTTAGTTGAAGTTCTCGGAGTAGTTGCTTGACCGCTTGTAACTCTTTTTTGATATTTCCAATTTCGGCGACAGACTCTTGACGAGTGGGTGATCTTTCCGTCTTCATATTGGCTACATCGTTTTTTAGTAGTGTCATTTCTTTAAGAAAGGTAGTGACATCAATATGGTCGAATGACACCGGGGGTAGTTTGTTTAAATTACTGGCTACAAATTTTGGTAAACAGTTCGGGTCGGCTTCCTTTATTATTTTAATTATATCCTGCAGACTCTTTTGTTCGGATCCATCCTTCCTTCTCATAAACTTTTTGTTCGGCACTATTAGCTTGTATGCTATTTGTCTGGCGTATTCAATTTCATCACATGCGTATGCGCTGAGGCATATTTGTATTATTGCGGTTTCGGGTAACACGTCCACTTTGTTATTAATAAAAGTTAGCAGTTCATTGATCACTACTTGACACTCGTTACATTTATTCTCACTGGTAATGTTTCCGCGTGTTGATGCTTCGTCATTTATGCGTGATAACGCGATGTCAGAGGAAGGTGATCTGACCAGCGGCATGTTGCGCACGACCGACACACACAACAGCCGACAGCTGACTGACTGATTATATTACAACTTGTTAATAGCTTAGTTCTGGCTGCCAATACTTAGTTAAAAGTTCATCCTTTTTTAATTCCTTTTTATACACTTCAGATAAAGTTTATTGGTTGAAAACATGTTGACGTTTGAACTGTACACAACAGTGTTAATAATATCAAAGAAGCTCTTGCATGACATCATTAGATATTGGCCATCGTCCTCTGAAATTATAATTTGCGGACCACCATAGAGCCTTCATTTCCAACCCAAAGCACGTTTCCATCAGGACGTGTGATGACGGATGACGGCACCCTGGATGATGTCAACTCTCCACATCCGACTCCGCGAGTCGCCGCTAAAACCTCGCGTATAATGCATTGTCACCTTTGACAAATGTTTGCCGCGCACTGAATACCAATTGGCCAACAATCGACCAACGCATAAAAATTCAATCAGTATTTCAGTATATTTTTCTATATTCGATTGCGGTTCTGCGAAATAAAGTATTTTGTTTGTGTACGTTGATTTACGTTGTTTTGAATTTGTTGAATTTATGCAGGACTATTTTAATGGTCAGTTCTGAGAAGAGATAGGGAATTAATTGCATCATAGGATGACTGTTTTCTTATGATGTACAATAACCTTTTTATCTGCAACAAAAGGATTCATAAAGTAATAGCAGGGCCTTGTGGATTCACTCGCGATTTTCGGTGAATTTTTTTTAATGCGGCCATCGATTATAAAAATAGTTAATTCTTTAAATCGCATTGATAGTTTCTGAGATTAGTACGTCCAAACAAACAAAACTTTCCTATACTAGGAAAGATATGATTCAACGTTTATTTATGTAGTAAAATGTACTAAAGTTCAAATAACTGAACAAAAACCTTGTCATAGTTATTACTATGAATGATATCTTTCTGGAGACTAATCTATAATAAAGATTCAGTCACCATCTACTCCATTCGTGATATAGCGCCGTTGTAAAGCTCAAGAGTTTGTTTTGTTCTTTATTTGAATGCGCTAATCTCGGGAACTATCTGTCCGATTCGAATCATTCGCATTGTATTGGATGGTTTAATTCAAGAGGAGCGAAGGTTGGATTAATTAACATTATAACGCACAACGCGAGTAATACCACATGCCGCTGCTAGTTTTAATATAAGATTTGAAACGTATCTGGCTGAATGTTTTAAAATATATCTGTCCAGAAATATGAGATTCCTCCATTGAAGATGTTTATTTTAATATTTTCATATCTGATGCCGCGTTGAAAGCCGTGACAAGGAAATGAGACAAGGTGTCTCATATTGTAAGTTAGTCTCGAAGCGATGCCAACTTTTAGAATAGTAGTAACAAAAAATACTTCTCTTTACTAAGGACTAAGGACTTAGATTATTGAATTACTATTATCCTTGAATATACTTCATTTCAATTAGAATGTCTTAAATTATTGCTTTGATAATTTCTTTATCTATACTAATATTATAAAGCTGAAGAGTTTGTTTTGTTTGTTTGTTTGTTTGTTTGTTTGTTTAAACGCGCTAATCTCAGAAACTACTGAACCGATTTGAATAATTCTTTCACTGTTAGATAGTCTATTTATCGAGGAAGGCTATAGGCTACATTTTATCCCGAAATTCCCACGGGAACGGGCACAACGCGGGTAAAACCGCGGGGCGCTGCTAGTATGAAAATAAAATAAAAGTTTACATTCTTTCTTCACTTTGACCTACTGATAATCATTAATAATCCTTGTCAGCTGTGCTGTATGCAACCTACCGGAAGTCAAAAGTTACCTTATAGAAAGGTGCCGAATTTAACCTTCATTGCCAAACAATCAAATTAATGAATTAAACATGAGATATTAAGAATTTCGTTCCACACGTTACATAGCATATTAAGTTGTGATACACAAAACAATTGTCTCATAATGGCTGTTGATTGAGTGTGGCTGTGATTTGTATACAATGAGCATTGTTTCGACACTTGGGATCATTGTGTGGTTAATCGGCGGTTACATTTATTAGCACTCAAAGTGTCCCTAGTTGTAGGTTTGATGTGCTTGGACAAATAAACATACGTTACGTTGTTGTTAGTCAGAGTCAACTGTTTATAAACACTTTTACCATAACTTAAACTACTAACTCACGTTTCTGCACTGTTTTAAAGTTCGTACTGTTTCTTCTACTTTTTGAAATTAATTAAATATTGTGCGACCCAAACATCCATCGACAAAACATCCCTTGAACGTAATAATACATTCGCTTTCTGCACTATCAATTTGAGATTTTTCTTAATCACTTTCGGTAAATTTACTTAATTCAGAGATGTAAGTAAAAAGTAACGGAATCACTGATTATTCTTTATTATTATTTATTGTTGTAAAGAACATATCTGTTACTGTTATCAGTTACTATGTATTAAGTACATTGAGTCAATATCTTTATAAATACAAAAACAAATTAAATTAGGTTGATATTAAGAAAAACAACTTTTTTTAGTTTGTCTCGGTCTCATTTATTAAACGAATGTTACTTCATATGTTACTTTTGTAGTCAAGTTGTTGTGTAAATGGAAGCGTTTGATAACCTCTCAACACTTTGCTTCAAACTTTGTCGATAACGTGATATGCATTCGAATGGTGCCAAGAGTCCATGAATAAAATAAAACACACAATCATTTGTGTACCTATGAATATTATTTATTTGTTTATACAGTCATAAGCAATAAGCACGAACTTATATGAAACAAAGTTTAGTCTACATATTTCGAATTGGGAATTAAATTCACCCATTAATGAATGTGTAAACATGAAGTATTAAAACTTTTAATTTTAATGTCGAGATATATGATATTTTGAACTAAACCAAAAAGATCGTCAAACTGATTTGGACGGATGCGATTTCATAGTTACATAATTAATTTAACATTTACAACCTTAACTGCAACATAATAAAGTACTTTTTAACCATCTGTTTTACGAGAGACCGTGTAGTATTGCGTTAGCACATCGTGAAAAGGGGATGAGAAATGAATTTTATTTCGTTAGCATTAAAGTTACTATTGGTTTACGAGTAACTGCGAGAGCAAGCATGTCAATTGAAATAATTAAGCGGGTCTAATGTATCCCAATGAAGGGTTAGGAACATGTGTTTTGAACGCTATTGGTGTTCACAGTTCTTACGTAATTCTTTAGCACTTTGGTAACTTGTGGACGTAAAAATCAATGCTTTTTAGAACATACTCTTTGTTTAACTGTTTATACGTGATTCGGTTTATCTATCTACTTCTTTCGATTAGTAGGAAATGAATAATATAACTAAGAACTTAGGATTAATTCGCATTGATGACGATGTAGGTATGTGTCGAATTAGGGACAAAATAAAATGCGTCTTGATTACGTATGAACGTAAGTAGAATCAAGATAGACGTTAGACTTAAATTAATATATTGTTATATGATATCTGTTATGAAATGGAGGAAACGACACTTATAATATTTTGTAACATGATAACTTTATCCAAGTTGTTTATGGACAAGCGACATTTTCACTTTTTATACGATATAGAGGTCTTTGAGATCGGCTGATAACCTATGACTGATGTGCTTTATGGTGTTGTGGAATAGGGGTCAGGTTTCCGACGTGTAGTTTGATTAAACAAAAAGAGTAATGTCATCTTTTTTACTTCTCACTGTACTGATATCTTCAGTGTGATGTGAGGCCTTTGCCCAGCAGACATTCCAGGCTAATACTTTACCGCACAAATGTTTATCATTAACTTTTGAATATATGTATTGCCAAATACGTACGTTAAGTGTTCCATTTTTGACCCACTTGAACTCGCCTTGTATCGTCGTTTTTATGCCATTTTTTGTCTGTTTCAGGTATCTTTTGGTCACAACAACATCACAGCGGATACTAAAGAGATAATTATTGAAGAGAAAATACCGAATATTTATAAGTTTTGTGCGCCTTCGTTGGTGAGTTATTAATTTTATTATCAAGACATTATTATCCTTTGATAAAACTGCTATTTGTCCGATTTGTCCAATAGAATTTGTGAAATTTGTTCTTTCGTTTACTTAGGGTTTCCAACATTTGGATTAAGTTTCGGGCAAAGTTCGTATTTCTTGGAATAATAATTAATATTGAAATCTCAAGTAGTACAGAATTCATGCTGGGGTAAAATTCCATTGAGAGCGTCAGGTCTTTCCCCAGCAGTGGGTCTACATATACTATTAATTAGGGTGCCTTTTCAACACAAGCACAACCTACATACGTTCTTATGCTACATTTGATAGTAGTCAAACTTAGCCTCGTAGCATATCTCTACTAGAAAGGCAACCTTACACTTTATTTGATAGAAAATTACAAACTAATATCACGTTCGTATAAACTGGACCATTTACTAACGTATCGCGTTATAACTCATAATATTTCTCCTAAACTCATCGTAAATTCTAAGACAGTCCCCATCTCAGCAGGCGGCGGTTGTAACATGACACCACGCAGTACATTCATTGTTCACCTTTTGTCCCACCCCGAAAGTAAATCTTCATTGAGTGCCGTCAATAAACCGCCTATACTTATTGTATTGTAATTGGGGCTGGTTTGAGTTCCTCCACTTTGTATGGACTTGTATCGAATTACATCGAGTTGTCTGTGTTTGATTGACTGTGCTTTTTACAGGTAGAGTTTTGGATCTGCATCAATCAGACTATACAAGGTAATATTTAAAATTATTAGAGCTAAGTTTTTCAAAAATAAATTTTCAGTTGTTGACTACTTGAACACCTAACTATGTAGTTAAAAGCGAATTAGCAATAAATGTAGCCATATAGGAAATAACTAAACGATTACTAGGCATCCTTTCTAAAAGTTTAAGCTCTAGAACGTATTATGCCTTTCATAAAATCTAGTCACGTACGATCCCGATACGAGTTAAAGATACTTGGGTCGAAGTGTCTCTGGGTGGACTAAGACCTGGGCATTAAAACATGATAATAATATTCATCTTCCATCTGTGTTACTCAGCGAAGTCAATACGTATTTAACTAATTGATGTAATTTTACACGTAAAATAACTTCTCCTAAGACTCATAAATCTCTGAAAACGGTGGTTTATGTTGGTCTCGCCCTTCCTACTAAGGTTAATGCTATCACAACCCGTCTATGGTGTTCCAGAAGTTCTATCGGACGCGTGGTGGGGGCAGGCGTGCTGCGGCGTGGCGCGCTCGGCGTCGTGTCGGCAGGCCTGCGCCGGCGCAAACAACGCGACCAAACTTACAGACTTTTGTAGGAGAAGCGATGAGGTAGACTTCTTCGACTGTGTGACTAGACAGGAGCAGACACAGTGGTGTTGTTGTAAGTATTCTTTAGGAGAACCTTTATTGTTATGTCCAACAAGTATCTAGACACAGCATCTTAGAGATTCCAATTACTGCCTTGAACCCGTGCTCGTATGGATTATTGGTTAATAGTTCCAAATGTCTACTTTGTGTTCTTATGGTAAATGGTAATAAATATTGATTTGACGTAATTATCAAATAAAAAAATCAATTCCGTTTAGTTTTCAAAACGGCAAGAATTTACATACTCGTAACATACATACACACTACAACTCAAACGAATTATGTTTTGCCAATAAATCATTTTAAAAAAACATGACAGCATTATCTTTAAAACATATCTTCACTTTATATTCATTTTGATTCCAGCTCAAACACAGTCATGGAAATGTCACGATGCATGTCAGAAATTATTACGGAGACCCACACAGTCAAGGGCTGAAAGTGGAGCCAAAGAGATGGCGATGGATCTATGTGACGAGTCGCCAGAACTGACCAAGTGTTTGAAGGATTTGAGCGGGCCCTCTACTCATGTGGATACCTCCAAATGTAAGACATGCCTTATATTTTCAGTTATGGGCATATTTTCACAAGGAACATCGAATGTTCCTTTAAAAATTTATAGTTTTTCTAGACAAACCACCTTATTTTAAAGGACATATTAATCTATAATCTCTCACTGTCTGGTAAAAGCATTTACGCTCGCTGAAAATAGCACATTTAAAAAGTAAAAAAAAGATTATTTTTGATGTGTAGGTATCTAATAAAGGCTAACTTCACTTCCAGATATATCTTGTTGCTCAGAATCTGCTAACGCAAAGTGCAGAAGCACCTGCGAGTCAGTGCTCAAACGTATCGATGACACGGCCAAGATTGAAGAGGCTCTGGTCGAGGACTGTGGCCCTCCGTCCATTGGCAATGTCCTGTGGCAATGTTTCCTCAAGAAAGACCAGCCGATAGAAACTAAAGATCTGATTCCTTATGACGTCGCCAAATTACATTGTTGTGATAAGGTATATAGTACAATAGTCATCTTTTTCTATAGAGAACATTGGTTTTTGGTACAGACTAGTTGGTTTATGATTTTTTTATGTCATTGTAATTTTCAGGCGACAACGATAAACTGCAGAAGACTATGTTTCCAAACGTTCAACAACGCGTGGCAAAGTACTTGGCAGAAGTTCCATTTGGAATGTCTGAGTGATCCTCAAGAAGCCACTCTTATCGAATGCGTGGAAGAAGGTGATATCATAGTTTCACTATCAGCTTTGACAGTCTTTTGAAGGATTATTAATATTTTTGTTCCACCATCATCTTAAATATTCAGAACATCCATTAGACTGACAGATTTACTTATATTTCAGTAAGTGCCCCCTGTTCCCTTGGATGTGCTGGATTGACGTACTGCAGTCAGTTAAACAATCGTCCCACCAGTCTCTTTCGCTCTTGCAATGCCCAAGCCGATTTAGGAGCACATCTAGCTGTTGCTGAGCAAAAAGGAAGTGGGTAAGAATTTGAGACGTCCTTCGACTATGTTAAGTCAGTTGAAGAATATTATTCATGAATGTGTCGTTCTTTTCAGGTACGTCTACATTTCCGACATGGCGTTACCGATAAAGAATTCTAGTCAGTGTCCAACTGATATTTGGAAGAGTGTCGCATGTGCAATGCACGTGAAACCTTGCACCCCTAAGGTAAGTTTGATGACACAAAAAATTGTTCATAGAAATTTCCTTTTGTCTCTGATTTATTGTGGTGCGAAGAAACCCCTCTCGTGACTTCCAACCTCTCTTGTAGTAATCCTGAGACTTTCTACAATACGCTTACCCTGTTGACCCGTGTGATGTGTGTATGTGTTGGCGCAGGGTCACAGCAGCGCGCTGTGCGTGTCGGAGTGCGCGCGGCTGGTGTCCGCGTGCGTGGAGTGGGGCGGCGCGCGCGCGCCGTCCGCGCGGGCGCTGTGCGCGCGCCTCGCGCCCGCGCCCGACTCCGCGCCCTGCGTCTCGCTCACGGACTTCATCGCACCCAGTCAGTATATATGTAACGTGTGATGTGGATATCCTTGTCTAGTGGAGTTCGTCTCCTAAAGCCGGTCAATGTCTAAAGACCTTAAATCGCCCTGATTTTTAATCACTTACGATCGTTTGATCGAATATTCACCATACATACTCGTATCAGAAGAACTAGTAACTGGTTCGATCTTAAGAATATTTTAACACCTAACGTTCAGGTCCTGATCCTGCGCTCCTGTCAGCCAAAGAAGCTGTGACGTCACCGTGCGCCGGCGCAAAATGTGGAGAAAATCAAGTGTGTGTCGTCAATAGAAACTGCTTGCAAGGAGATTCTTGTCCTAAGTACACTTGCGTCGATGGCTGTAGATTGGGTAAGTTGACTCCACTAATCTTTGCCACCATCGATTTCAATAAGGCAAAATCAGTTTTGTCCTATACATTCAACATTATTCCAACGGCTTTCCCTCAAAAAATTCTTCATGCATTTTCAGGAACTCATGGTTCGTACGCAGTGCCGATCGGTTCGTGGGCTAGGATCCCGATGTCCTTACCGACGAATAAGGAATGCTTCAAGGTCTGCAACTGCACCAGTAAAGGGTTCAGTCATTGTCAGCCTTTGCCTTGTGTGGAGAGGGAGAATTGCATACTACATGACAAAGTTGTTAAACATGGTAAGTGATCTCGCTGAAAGAAAGGATTTTTTTCAGAGAAGCAAGATCTTTATCTTATTTTTAGTAGGCTCTGATGTTGGTGTATGTGTCTAGATCGCGCGCGGCAAGCCTTTAAATATTGGCTTGCGTGGCAATAATAGTAGATATGCGCCCAAACGGCGCGGAGGTCCGGTTGAAGTTGGATTTGGGATCGCCATGTCCTAATGTTTACCACGTTCATATTGGTGGATATCGTGATCATGACTTAAAACCGGTATGGGTTTTCTATTGGATGACAGCAGTCAAGTCAAGACAGCAGATAAGTTTGACTGCAAAGATTTGCGTCGCATAATCTGATCAAGGTCTAATGTAACAACGCGTTCCCAAGTAGTGGTTCGTTGTCGTTGTCGTCGGTCTCAGTCCTATTGGGAGTTTATATTTATACCACTGCGTTGCAGCGTAGAAAAACGTACGGCACTTAGAATACCGCTTTCTGCGCCGCAATGAGGTGATGTGTTTGAGGTCGTCGGGTGTTTGTTGTGATGATATACATGACGGTGGTCCGTGTGGCGCAGGCGAGAAGTACTACATGGAGTGCAACGCGTGCGTGTGCGCGGGCGGCGCGCGCGTGTGCGCGGCGCGCGCGTGCGGCGCGCGCAGCCCGCTGCCGTGCGCCTGCCCGCCGCACCACGTGCCCGTGCGCGCGCGCCACTCGCTCTACCCCAACACCTGCCTCGCCAAGTAAATATACACACTCGCACACTATGATCGTTATTACTTCTGAAGCGCTACCGTGCTTCGGAGGGTACATTAAATTGTCGGTCCCCGTTGTTTCAATCGTTAGACCATATCGGAAGACTTAAGGCGTTCTGGAAACTCTGACACCAGGGTTGACCACTAACCTTTGCACAGAAATAATATTGCCCCTTAAAGATCTTCATGACGCATATAGGCGTCATTGGGTATTGGGAACATATTTTTGAATAGGCATTGGGCATAGTAGATTGGCTTTGAATGCGTTAACGGCACTACGTTACCTTGTGCAGATGCTCGGGCGCGACGGACGCGGAGATCTCGTTCCGGCGCGCGGCGTGCGGCGGCGCGTGCGGCGCGCCCGCCTGCCTGCCCGTCACCAACGTGTGCCTGTCCAAGCTGCAGGCCGTGTGTCCGCAGCACTATTGTGGTAACACATTTTTACACTAGCCAAACATAATAGGGATTATTCGACTGTGGGGATGCCCAGAAAAAGTCAACTCAAATTATTCTCTTGTTAAATTGCTGTGTTTATTTCAGTGAATACCTACAACAACTGTGACAGAGAACCACCGATGCCAATATGTGATACTGACGGAAGGACGCATCGGCATCCATGTTACCTGTTGAAGATACCAGGGAAACAGATGGCTTATTGGGGACAATGTCTGAAGCGGTGTACTAATGTGAGTTGAAAAATGACTTGTTCTTTAACCCCCTTATCAGTATACTAACTTTTATAATCTTTTCCCTGATCTGATGTTTTGCAGTAGTAAGTTACTTACATTGGTATGATCTTTCCAGAATGACACAGTATGTGGTGTGAACGGCGTGTCATACTCGTCAGAATGTGCCGCTTGGTCCGAATATGTTTCCATCGATTACTACGGCCCCTGTGTAGCCGTCGGGCCCATATCCAACTCCATGGAACCCAAATGTTTGATCGACAGAGTCATCTGCCCTCCTTTGAAGAAACCCAATTGTCTCGGCTTCACACCACCAGGAGCTTGCTGCCCGAAATGTGGTGGAGGACTAAGAATACTGTACTCCCAAAAGCAAATTGACAGAGCGTTATACGGAACCAATATTTCCGCCTCTGTAATCAATCTACAAAATATTTTAAAGGCTCTCGAAAGGCATGTGAAAATAGCCGAATGCGCTCTGAGAGGGTACTTGACCATTGAAAAGGAAATATTCGTATCAGTAGAATCATTACTAGAAAATCCTACTGACTTGCAGTTGAAAGTGTGTGTTTTAGAAGCAGAAAAGTTATCAGAAATGATTAATAGACAAAGTGTGTTCATTACTAGTGATTTAGGACTCAGCGCGTTAATGTTCGCTTTGCCTGTTCATACGAGTCCATCGAACAGTGCTTTTACTGTTAGTGCCTCAATATTATCCTTTTTGTTACCATTGACTGTGTTGGTGTCAAGATGAGGACTCAAAGACGAGAGTAAGTTGTAAATATCTGTTGTGTAAATATTGAATTGTACCAAATAGTAGTGCCATTATAATCGAGATAAAGAGTTAAATATGCTTTGGTTTGCTTTAAATTATCACAGACGTAATATTTTGTTAGAGTCTGTAATATTGTTGTGAGTTCGAAGTGCCATTTAGTTTAGTTTTGTAATTTTTGAAACTTTTATATAGACTGGAAGCATTTTATACCAATAAAAGACATAGTTATGATAACGTAGTTCCGTAACCAATACGAAGCATCGAGATTAGTATATTGTTGATATTCTATTGTTAGATATTTGATTGTAATTTTGAGATTTTTTAATATGCTTTAAGGCAAAAGTTTTATTAAAATAATATTTCGATTAATATGATTTTTTATTTCGCACAAACATTGAACAATTGAGGAATATAATATTAATAAATTAGGGTATAGTGTGAGTTTACATATCACATTAATTGATCACTTATGATTATATTCTGATAAGTCTTTTTTGTCGAAAAATATATGAATTCTGTCGAGGAGTTGTGGGTCGGTGACGGTCTTGGTGAGCTGTAGGAAGCCGCCGTGTAGCACCGGCTGGATCAGTTGGAACCGCTCGACGGGGAACGTGAGCACCAGCTCCAAATACGCCATCAAAATGTTTTGGAAGCAATTCCTTTGGACTTCAATATCCTGAAAACAAGAAATCTTCTAAGTACAAATTCATTTCAAACCTATACAAATTCTAAAGTAAAGTGGGTTTAGTTACCTTGCTAATGCTTACTGCTCTTTGCTGCTCAATCTCTGGTGGCACTGGCTGAGGCGGTATCAAAGGCTCAATAGCTTTACCCTTATCATATCCTTGCCCATCTGATATAGAAATATTAACCTTCCTCGTATCCATGTGTTTATCCAAAATATCGGACACGCTTACTTTCTTTTCTTTTACTTTTGCATTATCATCGTTAACTAATTGACGTTCTTCATCACTACTTTCTGTTTGGTTTTTGTTAAGTGAATCTTCGTCTTCGTGAGACGTCACGTCACATTTGTTATCAATATCATGACTAGGTTCATCTTCAGCGTGTACTTCGCAATTCACAGTAATAGCTGATTGGGTATTTGATTTGAAATCGGCAAATGTAAAAGGCTTTGGTTTTTCCGACTCATCATCGAGTTTCTCAGGAAGACTTTCAGTATCAACTACTGCGGATTCGTATTGTGGCTCTGTAGTTGTATCTTGAGGGTAAAATTCTTCATAGTGATGCGAGGAGGAGTCAGACTCTGAACTGAATGAAATCCTATCCTTAGTCGCCTCATTGTCATCGAAATCTGATATATTTATCAAATGCTTCATATAATTGCAACAAAGCAATTCCCATGTGTTTTTCAAATCGAATATTTTCATCACAAACCTATCGTATTCGAGAACCAGATTGAGTGATGATGAGTAATTTTGCAGAATGATCGGAATGTCTGTTGGCTTTAACTTGAATCTATGAACTCCACAGAAAAGTATTTCGGTAAGAGCAATAATTTTGATGAGCCATGACGAAGTGGTTTGCTTATACAAGTTAGCGGCGTAGTCCAGGTTGGATACCTTTTGAACCAAAAACTTCAATCCCGGTCGGGAATCAAAATGCATTGCTCGCTTGAAAGACAATTCTAGACTTTTCAACAAAAGATCTGTGTTGAAATCGTTTATAAAGAACTTGAAGTTGCAAACATTAGATCCAGTTTTCAAACTTTCAAATAATATTCCATTGATTCCTTGAAACACATCAGAAGAGGCTTGAATTAATACCGTTGCTATAATTTGCACTAAAATTTGATGAGCAAGTAATCCAACTACTAGACCTCTATGAGGTATTCTCACCGTGTAAAACTCCGGATTAAGGGAGTTTATTGATTCTTGTAAATAGATAAGGAAAATATAGCTCCTATCGTCTATCAACATGAGATTCTGCGATGAGTTTTTCGGCGTTAGCTTTAGGTGTCCTTCACCTTTCAAATGTTCACTGAGAAATACTTGTTGAGCCATCGCATGCAATCTCACATTATCATTGACAGAACTGTCTTTTCTGGCAGCAACTTTGACAATAGCCAAGTCCCCGTAAAAGCTGCTGGAGTTTTCTTTGAACGCGTATGTCAATTGTTTCAAAGGGGTCAAGCTTACGTTACAGGCTCGGTGTAAACTTATACAGATGATTTCCCATTGATTGTCTGTCAGAAGGTGTCCAGAAGTGAGGATAATATGCCTGATGCATGACGCTCCCAATCTGGCAATGGGCTCTTGTGGTTGAGCAATACACTCCACCAATATTAACATGATTTGCTTCAATGTAAACGTCAATTCAATACACTCAATTGGTTCTATTTCTACTCCATCATTTTTGTCATCAGGCATTGACCTTTCCATATTTATTTGCTGTAAATGATGCAAATATATGACAATAGTATCAGTTGTTAAGCCACAGCACTGTTTGAAATTGGGCATAACGCTGTCCCAATGTGCGTAGTTGTTCACGTTACATATCTGCCGTAGCCAGTTTTGTACCGTTGGCAAAAGAAGATGATTAATACAATGTAGCCCAAAATGCGTTCCAGGTACATCTAACGTATTTCTTAGAAGTTTGAATAATGTCTCCATCGCTGCTGGCTGATTCTTCTTTGAACATACCACTGTAGCAGAAATTAGACCTTCTATCAAAACGTACCAAACTTTCAAGATATTGCTCGGCTTATCAAGTTTCAAGAGACAAGAATTTGTAGTGTTCGAAGAAGGTAGCGTTGTCGATAATTTTCTGTAAGAAATCAATTCTTCTTCGTAGTTTTCATTAGTTATATACTTAGTTATGTCAAGAGATGCGCTCGGAATTATTGGGTCCACTACTGCAAGAGGCATGTCACCTTTTATCCTATTCCCTGTATTGAATATAGGACACTTTGGCATGTTGTACATCATGGTCAAAATATCGGCACAGTTTTCCAAATGGTATAAAGCCTCTCTACACATGTCAACGATAACTTTTTCTGATTTCTCCTCACTAAGAGGGATGAACTTGCTGTTTTTGGAAAACTTCAGGCTGACGCTAGGCTTTGGTGTGGTTGGAGTCGTCACTTTCTTCGGTTTCACTTCAGTGGGTTGAGGGTTTGCTTCGTCATAATGCAAGCCTTTGATATGGCTAAGAAGACATAGGATACAGTCAAGGGCAGCGTTAGCGAACACCAAAGTATTATCAGTGCTAAGAAACACTTTGAAGATTTCAAGAATGGCGGAGTATTGGTTCGAATTGTTGGCAGCTCGGAGAGTGTTGAACAAAGGACGCCAGCCAGACCTTATTTCCATTCTATTGGTTTCGACGAATTCGCATATGCAGGATATTATTTGTTCCTGGAATATTGTCAATATTTTTAAGTAAAAGTACATTGATCAATAGCAACATAATAATATACTTGTTCTACCCTCTTTACCTGAATATCGTCATCGCAAAGTTCCAAACACAGGAGATTCTCGAAAGGCTTGAGCAGAGCTTCGTTGAAGTGGAAGTGAGGCAGTTCAACTTGCTGGTTCAAGAGAGTGGTCGCGCAGTCGTGGAGACACTGGATCGCGATGCTCGAGATCTGCAGGTCCTTGTGACATGCCGCCTGGAAGGTGAACGTTAAGTATTTGATAGAGAAGGTTTATAACATTTTTATGCAGTTCTTATTATGATCGAAATACCAAATATTATGTAACTAACATACAAATTTTGTTTAACCAGGCTACACACATCAGTAGATAGAATTATGTGCGTGGAAGACAGTCAACGTTTTTGATCTACCATGCATTGCTCAGCACTCACACATTTCTTTTGCATCTTGGAAATCTCTTACCTCAGAAACGCCTTACAAACCTCTTTCCTATTCAGAAACTTTCCCGTTACCTGCATAAAGTGCGGGCCGACAACCGTCCAAATCGGCATCCGATGCGCCAGCGGTCTCGCGGCGCGGACGCAGCGTAACGCGACGTCAGCCGCGCGGCACAGCGCGCGCGCCGCGCCGCCGCCCGCGCGCCGCGCCTCGCCGCGCCGCCGCCACCAGGGGGAGCTTTTGGTTGTAGTGTCTTGTTCGGTGCATCGGAATAGCTGGTTGATGATGTTAGTACACATGTGAGATATAGATTACGCTTTCATCGTAATTTCTTCCTAAAATCGAATCTATAACGATTTTTAAGAAAAAGCAATTCTGCAAGAGGCTAAGATTTCGTTGGTGGGGTATAAATGGAATAAAATATGAAAGACCCTTAGGAAAGACCTTTTATTTGGTTGGAAATTAAGTCTTATTTGTTGATACTTTTTGAGTTCCGTTTTTTTTTGTTCGGCTACGCAGATCAACCATTCAACCATTTTTTTTAAAATCAAGTTCTTTTTCCTCATCATATGTTACTTACGAGTCGATGTTGATGAGCCACGAGTCTTTGTAAGGCCGCCTTCAGAGTGGGCAGCGTGGTGGTGGCGGCTAGTTTAGTGAACAGAGTGTCCGCGGCAGTAGACAGGGCGCAGCACACCCGCGCCGCACCCGCGCCTGATATCACGTTGCCACCCTGAAAAGAAAATTAAACTTAAGACCCATTGGATCATCTAAGAATTAAGTCATCATATAGTGAGTACAGGATGTCTGTCACCGATGATCAGCAATTTTGGACGATGATTACCAATTTAGATCTGGGATCATGACGCATGTCGGTAAATGATGATATTGGTGATCATCGTTGACGACATCGGTGATTAGCATTGACCAAAATCCGTCATCATAGTTGATATTACTGACCAGATTCCTGATCATCTTATCATTTTGAGGTTTACCCATACTGACTGATGTAAATGAGCCACACTGTAATACTCCACTGCAGAAAAGTACAGGAAAAATCTTTACCTACCTCTTGTCTACAAGCTTCAACGATCTTCGAAACAGACATGTCATTGCTAACATTGTTCTCCATTACTGGTTGTAGGAAATTGAAAACATCCACACTGAAAAACATCAAACATATCAATGAATACAGAGAAAACTATTAAACTGTTGTATGTAGTGTCGCTGTCGGATCGGCGTTCCGTCAGTGCTGTTGTCGGTTAAGTGTCGTGTCTTTGTTGAGTTGGTGTCGGATCAGCGTCATGTCGGCATGGATTGTGCATCATTCTGCGTCGTGTGGGTATTGTGTCTGCATAGCATTACCGTCTTTGTGTCGCCTTCATATCGTTGTCGTGTCGGAGGCGTTTAGTTTTTCGTTACACTTACCAGGTCTCATCATCTCTCCCATCCAAGCCTAGTTTTGCATCAGTCTGTAGTATAGAAACAGTTTTGTTTCTCCCAGTCTGCATGGTGACTATTGGCGTGGTGTTGTTGCCTTGTTGTCCAAATAGAGCATGTTCGAAACTAGACACGTATTCGCAAGCCGAGAATATGTGCTCCCAACATTCTGGTGCCTTGGACCCTAGTTCTAGACCTCCTGAAATAAGTCAGTAAATCGTTTAGGAACTAATTAGAAGGTATTTTTCGAAGGAAAAGTAAATTTGGTTTCTATCGTCAGATCAATCAAGTCTGGGATCTAAAACAATATCAGGTTTAGCTGCTATCCTATATGAATATATAAAAAAGTAGTATTGTTAAATCAATTTACCTGTTATAAGTATGTCTAAAGAAAGAGCATGTGTGGACAGAATTTTTCCGTTTGGAGGTTGCGAAATGGCCGAGTTCGCAAGCAAAGCCAGTATGCTGCTACATCTGTTTTGTAAGCTTAGAGTGTTGCTCACTCTAGCTGCCTGGAAATCAAAATAATTAGGTACTGTTAAAAGGGAATCACTCGGTACAAGTTCACATTGGTTAACAATTGGGTAACAGACAACCAGAATATAGTCAAATTTAAAACTCCCTCTATATTTCCCGCTGAGATTAAAAAGGTCGGCGATGGCGCAAAAAAATATGTATAGAGGAAATTGAAGAATTTGTTTGCACTTCATTGGGATATTACAAAATTAAAGTAAATGAAGACAAATCATTAATATTTCCAACCAGAACCCCAGAACTACAAAATCATTAATAGTTTTTTACCAAAATTGGTCGTAACCTCACCTTGTGAAGTCCCTCAAGACACTGTATAGTGAGCCCCTCCCAAGCGATGCGTCGTCTCTTCCCGAACGTGTTTATCTTCTTCGTTATGATGCCGTGCAGTTTGTGCTTCCTGTTCCTGTACCCGGTCAGTGGCACGCTCAGTACTGTCACCATTGAATCCCAGATGCAGGTTAAAATTCTAGAAGATGTTAATACATTTAAAACTTTCCAGAAATATTTTGTACTAGCAGCGCTTCGCGGTTTTACCCGCTCTGTGCCCGTTCCCGTAAGAATTTCGGAATGAAAAACAGTTTATATCTATAAAACCTTCCCGTTGAACGTGGCTATCCATTACAAAAAGAATTATTCTAATCCGATTGGTAGTTTCTGAAATAAGCGCGTTCAAACAAACAAACTCTGCAATATTAGTATAGATTCCACACAAATACAGGTAGCTAATTATTAAGAAATTGTATTTACCTTCTTGCCCAACGCAAACTAGCTTGACGCTCAGGAGATTCAGGCGTATGATTGTAAACCATTGATACTTCTTTAAGCTTTTGCCAGTCAGACATTACTGGACTCTGATCCAAACCGCCAAGATCTATGATGAAGATAAAGACTAAGGTTTTTGAACAAAAAAACGACTACAAATTTAAAAAATTCTTAAGTAAAATTCAGTTGATAGACCATGGTAATATGAGAAAACAAACATTTTAAAAATTTCACGATTCTCTTGAAATCGGTCAAACATGAATAGAAAATAATGAAGAACAGTATCATTATCAATATTATCAAACATAATTTAAGTTGTAAATTGTAATTTGGAAATATGCAAACATTAGTCTACTTTGGAGGCAAGTGCTTACCAGATAACAAATGTATAAGAGGATGTTCAGCTATCGGGGCTTCCTTTAGTATATCATCAGCCAACACCTGTTGGTACAACTCTCTCAGCCAAGTAGCTGAGAGATACACTAACACTCCACTTCCTTGCACTTCTTCGACGAATTCGTCTTCAGTCATTAGCACTTGGTTCTTTTTCTGTAAAAAGATTTGAAAATTTTTATATGTTGTAGTAAATCTAAGCACAGAACTAAAGTAAGATGCCAATATATGAACAAGGTTTTTCTCGCACTGAAGGAACATAGAGTAGAATAGACCAGTTAAAAGAACAGAAAGGAACATGGGCAAATTGGAATTTCTTTGATTTAAACAGAAATTAAGACAATACCTTACTAAAATTAATGACTGAACACAAGTACGTAAGATTAAACATGACATTTTAAGCAAGAACATCTTGTTCGTAAATATTAGTATTGTTACGACTTGAATTATGAAACTTACACTATTATCATGATAGTAATTGGTCCGTTTCTGCTTCAAAGTCAAGAGAAGGGCAGCATAGGTGGCCAAGTATACACCATCTGCGTTCATTATACAAGCAGTGGCGGGAGGCTGCGCAGCGTTGCGTTGACAGCATTTAGATGCAAACTCTTGCATGGCTTCGTCTACCTGTGAGTATAGTAATCGTAGTTAGGAAAAAAGGGTGTAAGGTATTTTTTCAATGGATTTAATTTTTTCTTTAGCACGGCTTTAGAATTGCCAGTCCCGTTTGAGACTAACTAACTTACTTGGACTAATTTATTCTATATCATTTTAATAATTTTAATAAAACAATGAAATAATATTATAAAAGCTTACTCATAGTTTGGTCTACCAATACTATTGATTAAATTTTATGCCATTTATTCTATCAATATTTCATATATTTTCTAGCATTAGTAAACCAATGGGAGCATGAATAGCAGAATGCTAACTCTACATTGCCTTACCTCTATACAAGTCCGAAGGTTCAAAAGCCTTGGTAAAAGCGAATTTTTCAAAGTTTTCACAAATTGTCTTGCATTGTGCTTTTCCAAGTCCACGTTGCATTCAGTTATTGTGCACCTGTAACCAAAATCTCTTTTTTATTTTCTGAATACCAATTTTATAAGTTTGAGGAGTTGCTGGCTTAAGAAGAACGGTCTTGAGTATTTCAAAGGAGATTTGATCTAGAGTATATTCCGACTTTCCATCTTACCTTCCAAGATTTAAAGTCTTAGGAATTGACTTGGTTTTCTCGCTACTGGAATCTTTGTCCGTATCACTGTTGTTCGGATTGTTTGCTCTTGAAGGAAGAAATACGTTGTCTGCATCCGAATCAGCCTCCGCGTCACTTCCGGAACTTACGTTCTCTGGGCCTGATGTGTCTATAACAGAAAATTTATTGGCAATCGTCAATCTTCATTCTTCCTTCTTCATTTGTAATTCGTCATTTGTCATTTGTCATTCGTCAATTGTCAATCGTCATTTAAGTAATTACACCGTGTATACCTGATGAATCATGCTGGTCTTTGCTTTCACTGCTTTGTAAAACTGCCACTACATCCCTGAAATTAAGTAAAATGTTGTAATGTAAATATGTACCCAATTAAGATTTTTTAAAATTAACCGTCATCACAAAAAAGATTTAGGTTAGTTAGGTAATAAGATTGAGGTTTCTATCTGAGGCAAACAATTATATCTTATACATAAAATTCTCGTGTCACAGAGTTCGTTCGCGTACTCCTCCGAAACGGCTCGACCGATTCTCATGAAATTTTGTGAGCATATCGGGTAGGCCTGAGAATCGGCCAACATCTATTTTTCATCCCGAAATTCCCGCGGGAACGGGTACAACGCGGGTGAAACCGCGGGGCGCAGCTAGTAATATATAATATGATCTATGATAGGGAGTACTCACCTATATGGGCTAGGCAACCTAGCCAAAGTTTGATAAGTCAAAGGTCCACTGTAATCTGCGTCTTGCAGTTTGGGCCAATGTCCTAGTATTAGAGAAGCCACTTCAGGTGTCAAATAGTCGTTGTTATCAGAACACAGCTTTTCAAGAGCATCGAGCAGTGAGACTACACATTCTACCGCGGCTGCCACGATTTCAGGATTTCCGCTGCGACCACACTCTTCTATGCCATCCATTATCCTGGAAAAAGAAGTATTTGTAAGAAAGGGAACGTTGTATATTCTTAACGAATTGTCTTAAGATTGTCCTAGAGATTGGTAGTCTTGTGAATGATTGGTAGAATTGTGGTAATAACCGAAAGACGTAGTGTTTATATTATCTTTTAAAAGGCTATAGAGGTTAGTAGAGAACCATTTTCCAATACCATTTTTTTCCATAACCATTTTCGTCTTAACCCAAGCTACTCACAGTCTCATGATAGCCATATCATCGCTATGCCTCTCGTGGTGGTCCGTCCTCTTCATCAGCACCAGCTGGCTCAATCTCTTCGGGTTCTGCAGCAACTCTCTGGCGCTTCGCAGGGGCTCTACTCTGTGAGTGACGGGCGGGTAGAGCAACATCCTGTGGTACAACGCTTCGAGGACCGGCCGTAGGTTTGATATCGAGCCTACAAGCCGGACGAGTTGGTTTGCTATACTGCAAAGGAGAAGGACTTTTTGAACATTATGAATATTTTTGCCGGATTTATAAAACTATATAACTTATATTTTTTTATTGCTATCATAAAATAAACTCTTCATACCAATTCTTGCACGTATCAATGAGCACACACACACACACACACACACACACATACACACACACACACACACACACACACACACACGCACGCACGCACGCACGCACACACATTTTAATTGATTAGGCGGCCCCTCTCCTACTTCAACTCCCTCCTAAGACCTCTGGGAGACAGAAAGGGCTGAAAAACAGCGTTGTGTAGACTCTGTCCGCACAACACACAGCTGAGCCCCTTACCTTTTGCCCATTTTCTTCAAATGTTTTTAATTTTAAGTTTAATTTTTTTCTGTATTGTACTTTCTTTGTGGCAATAAATTGATTTTTATTTTTTAACTAACAACACTGTTATAAAGTGTTTTGTCTCTTGCTCTTCGGAAAGCGTAGGTCGGAAAGGGACAAACCATTTGATAGCTAAAATCAAATCAATAGGCGTATGATCCTTAGTGGTTATTGTTTCATTAGTTGAGATAGTAAATCTTCTTCTACGTGGGTTTATTGGTTTTGTTTCATTTACGGAAATAAGTACTTACGTATTACAGTTATTAACATTTTCAGCCTTTATTACGTTATAAGCTTATTCATTGTTAGACGATAGTACGAGTAGACTTATCGTTTTTTGTGTTATGCCCTAGGCCTTTGTAAGTTTCTTTCTGAATTGATTAATGCCCTAATTATTTTGTGGTTTCATTAGCACTATTATTTACCTGTAAATAGCTTTAGCCTGTTTGCTGTTGAAGCTTGGAGCCGAACTGAGTGCACCTGATCCTCTGCCGGAGTCATCTACTAATCCATCGTGCTCTCTTTAATTATAAAGGACATTGTTTATTAAAAATTTGACTATCTGTATCATCTTAGTGCAAGGAAAATGCCTCCTGCTCACGGAAGATATTAATACCATGATGTCGATATCGTCATTCTTGCTTATTGCGAGTTGGTGATTTTCAACACATCAGCCATCTTTGAAAATTAAAGAAACATGCTTGCAGGAATTAGTACTATTCATGGATATTATTTCAGACAATCTTTTAGAAATCGATGTAAATTAAAATTTAGAAATCGATATAAATTAAATAATTAACAGCTAATATCCCACCTAATAATATTTTACATAGTATCCCACCTGGATTTAATATTCTTATCTACCCTCGGAGTGCCCAAGAAGGATATGAGTGATGGACAAAACTTCTGCCAAAGGAAGGTAGTAAAGTGCGAGTTCCCACTGACTCGCTCCGAGAGACTCGACATGAGCGTGAGGAGACAGTCCAGGAAGAATAGCGCGGAAGGATTCTGCTTCGGAGATCTGGAATAAATTAATGGTGATCGAAATGGATTCAAAGTCAAAGTCAAATATTTTTATTCAGTTTCGGCCCCAAAGAGGCTCTTTTGAATGTGACCACCCTTATGGATGGGATGGATGAGATGGGTTCATAATTTATTACCATTGATCATCTGTTTTAAATTGATTTTAAAAAGAAACCTCTCAGTTTCGACTGATTTTTGTATGCGTTTTTATATCCGCTAATTACCGTTCGTTTTTTTCCAAACCTATGCCTTGGCCTTCATCGTTTGGTATAAGTACACAAATTATACAGCAATAGAGCATGGTAAAGCTCTGTCGGAAAAACACTCTTATGAGGCGAATTTGATAATATTTTTGTGATTCTGATTGGTACAGTGTCTTATCCTATTTGATTGTAACCAACAGTTTTTATAAAGGCAGGACTTATATAATTTCAAGTTGTTCTTACAACTGTGACTCAGAAAGTCGGCCGCATAAGTACTGGATGACCGGTATCACCTCGCTGTAGCACCCCACTGCCACGATGTGATTGTTATGGTTTTTGCCGAGAGGTGAACCTTCAGAGAGTAACTCTTGGCATTCTTCATCTGAAATCAAAACGGATTGCAAATTATGGCTGGATTATGTTTGAGATGGGGAAAGTTAAGCTACTTTTTAAACTCACACGATTTGCACTCATTATACTAAATGAAACGGGTCAGTATCGCGTTGGATAATTTAACGTATTATAATAAAATACGTACCCGACGTTTCGAGCGGATTACACCGCTCGTGGTCACGGGATAACTGGCTGGAGAGGCGAATGTTCACTGCGTACACAATATTGTTTTTTCCAATTACCCGCACAAACTACCCGCACTTAATGTTTATCACCAAATTGTTAGTCATTAAGTTGGCGACACACCACGCTCACTACATCCGAATTTTCGGTCAATTTTACGTGTTGCCTACGACCATTAATTACCGGATTCCACATGGATGAGAGCTTAAAACCACTTTCCCGGTTGAAATTCGAGTGTTTTTTGATTTCCACCGCTTCACGAACAATCCTGGAGTAATAATGTCGTTCCGTGGAAAGAATTTTCGGCGCATGCAACTCAATCCAGTGGTTTGGTCCTGATGATAATAAATGGTCGGCAATCGCGGACTTTTCGACCTGGCGGTTTTTGACCGCTGCGATATGTTCTCTGACCCTCTCCGCTATCGTGCGCTTGGTCTGTCCAATGTATGAACTACCGCAGCTACAGTCAATTTTATAGACGCCTGGAGTCTGGTAAGGGATCGTGTCCTTCGGTGACCTCACTTGCTGTGCCATTTTCGACAAAGGAGTAAAAATGGTGTCTATGGAATACGATTTTAAAATCGAACCAATCTTGTCTGTTACTCCTTTGATATATGGCAAAAAAGCGGGCTGCCTGACAACACTTGTTATCCTTCCCTTAGATTTCCTCCTCGAATGTGGTCTCCCAACGCTGTATCCATTGTTCTTCATAACCTTTCTCACGTGAGCTAGTTCCTCATCTAAAAACTCCGGGTCACATAACGCGTAAGCCCTGTTTATTAGAGAAGTCTGCACGGAGCGAAGGTGTCGGGGATGATGATGAGAAGACGCGTTGAGGTACTTGTCGGTGTGTGTGGGTTTTCTATAGACGGTGTGTTTTAGGGATCCATCTGGTTGCACCATAATCTTGACATCCAAGAAGGGCAAAGTTCTGTCTCTCTCAACCTCATAGGTGAAGTTGAGGTTAGTGTGAATGCCATTTAAATGTATAAGAAACTGTTCGATTTCCGGTATGTTACCTTTCATGACACAAAATACATCATCGACAAAACGTTTCCATAGTCGCACTCCATATGCCTGGAAATTTATCAGCGTTTCGACGTGTTCCATCCAAATATTGGCCATGACCGGTGCCAAAGGGCTACCCATAGCAACACCATCGATTTGGAGGTAGTATTTGCCTTTATATAGAAGATAACTCCCCTCTAAACAGTTTCGTATAATTGTCATGTACCCTTCTGGCATGTTATTGTCTGCAAGTTTTTCCCTGATGACATCTAAGCAGTCTCCGACCGGAACATTGGTGAAAAGGGACTCCACATCAAAACTCACCATGACCTGTGATGGTTCCAGTTTGAAACTGTCCAGGATCTCGACAAAATGGCGCGAATCCTTCACAAAAGACGAAGTAGTTCCCACGAGAGGCTGCAGCACTGACGCAACGTGTTTGGCCAAGTAGTAACTGGGTGAGTCAATCTGACTCACTATTGGTCTCAGTGGAACGTTGGTTTTATGTACCTTTGGCAGTCCATATAGTTTCGGCGGTTGCACAATTTTCGGCTTGTACAGGTACTG